>CM035427.1:59425420-59657920 GCA_020310875.1 Ceratopteris richardii | reverse complement strand
AAGAGTTTCAGCCAAAACATGGGTAGCCTCTTGTCAGTTCAGACGGGATTTTGCACACCGCATGTGAAGTTATGTCCCATCAACGATCCGAGTCTTATGATGCTTTCAGAGCAGGCTTACCAAAGCCTGTATGGTTAGATGCTGGGGAGTGGGATATAGATGCTTGTCATGTATGTTCCTCTAATGTTTTGTATATTTATTGTAGGAGTTGGCAATGGGTCATCCTCCAACATGAACGGAGGAGGCTTATGGATATCATCATGGATTGACTGCACTATTGGAGGAATTGGAGGGATGCGGTGTGGTCATTTCACGGGAGCATTTGTGATGAGATGATGAATTTATAAACTTGGTTTTTACTTGTTGTTTGTAAGTCCCATGTGAATTTATCTCATTTCATGAATGTTCTTTGTTGTAGGACTGTTGATATGGAACATTCTTTGCATGTGTATGGTAGTGGGACACCAAAGTTTTGTATTTGATTCTTATATGGTAATGCTTTGCCACATTTTGTAAAAGCCTCATATATGACTGTGGTTTGCCACACTCTTTTACATGCTTCATTTATGAAATATATAACTCTTTTTGTACATGGTTCATGGTTCATGGTTTAGTCTGATTATCTCTTTTGTGTCCAATAATATTTTGTTTTATGAAATCATATTTCGGTTTCCATTAGAGTACACATCACATGTACTCGGTTTTTTAGGGCAGAGTGTATTATCTTTTGCTAAGGAACATCATGGTAATGTTGTTGTAGCAAAAGACAACACACTCTGCCCAAAAACATTTTTGCAGATATGGTCATCAGTATAAGCGACGATAGTCCCAGTAGGGTCATCGGAATAAGCATCGATACAACCATCGGGCACCCGTATACGTGATGGTGCACCCAGCATAGGCACCAGTATAACTGTTGGTATGAGCATCGGTATTACCGATGCTCAGGCCGACTATTATATCGACGCATATACCGAGGCCTATACCAGCCCTTTCATTCCGATGCCCATACCGACATCTACACCGATATCGAGGCAAAAATGCACACGTTCAAATTCCTCGGTAAAAGCCTCGGTATATGGCCGATCTGTTGTAGTGTGTGAGTTCTTAAGTGTTAATCACAACCATGTTCTTTTATTCAAGGAATGATGGCAACCGTGAAGGTAATGGTTCACTTAAGGTATCATTCCTTTTTACTACAACACAATTTTCGTGCTTGATATCCCAATCAACCCTCTATTTGAATTAATTAAGAAACTCTTTTTATTAATCACTGAATTTCATCTTAGAGATGGTTGTTAATATGCTTGAGTTGCAACATTCCATTGCAAATGATCTTCATAGACATCTATGATGACATCGTAATCCCTTTGAAGGAAATCCTATTCTTCTTTCAATTTTTGTACTTTCTCTTCCAGCGATATAGTAATAGGTGGAGCAATTTCTTTCTACGCAAAAAAAGAATCTCCATAATCATGTTGGTAATATAAAACATTATCCAATTATTATGCGGTGAGTGGGTAATAAGATTGTTTAGTGAAAAATGGACCTATGAATTGTTGGGATGCATCATGAGGAGGAGATTCAACAATGTATGGGGTAGGATGAGAAGGGGTCAAAGTCATTAATTGGAGGACTAGAGGAGGACGAGGTAGGTGTGGAGGGGGAGGTTGTGGCAATGATTGATGAGGGGATAAAGGTTATAATGGTTTAGGATAGGGTGATCTCAAGGGAGATGATAACAATCTGTAGGGAGGTCATGGTGATCTTGGTGGATGAGACTATGGAGGTGAGGACTCCAGTGGTGATCAACGATTTTGCAATGGACATTTCAAGGATGGGACTTGTCAGACATTGGTCTACAAAGACCATTCCATGTGTGTGTGGGACAAGGGACAGCCATAGCAAAGGTCTCGAGCTGGGGGGATATCCTAAGGTATTTAGTAGTAATGGGGATGAGTGTTGCATGGTGACCACACGGTAGCACTAGATCATTCCAGATCATTTCTATTTTTAGAATACAAGAGGATATAAAGGATGGGAGGAGAGTTGCACACATTATTTGCAAGTCTTTCTTTGCATGAGCTAGTGCTCACACTTGGTATCAGAACTAATTTTAGAAGAGAAATGGCAAGATAATGCATGATTTTCTTGGTGCTTTGTTTTTTTTTGCATGATGTTCTTCATCATCCTCATTGTCATCACACGGGAGTTTCACAAGCCACCGTCGAACAATCTATGGAGAAGGGAGCAAAAGGAGTTTTGGAGAGAACCAAAGACTAGCCCATAGGACTGCCCCCATGAGCATGGCACCCAAGAAATTGTTGCCCACGTGCGTGAGTGCTGCTCGACTCAAAGCGAGGTGAGAGAGAGAGAGAGAGGCAGAGAGAGAGAGAGAGCGAGAGAGAGAGAGAGAGAGAGATCTTACTCTTCTCATCTCTTGTTGTGAGGAGAAGTAGAAGCAAAGCACTATTTATTAGCACCTATAGAGGTTTTCTTCTTGCATGTGGGATTGAAGTGCAGCTCACATGTGTCTATGGCTAAAGGAGACTTACATAGAGGCAATTTGGACCTTCTTATTTGTTTTCCATAGCCAAGATCCTCCTATCATAGTCTATTTGCACTACCTATCCTCACTGTTTTGGTCATATCTTGGTCAATTGACATCCAACTTCAGAAATTCATGTCGCTCTAGATTGCTCTTTGAGAGATCTCTCTAGGCAGTGATCAAAACCAAGCTTTTGGATTCAGTTTCAACCTTCTTGAGAGCTTTAATTGTGGCTATTTGCCATCATTAACCCTTGTTTGAGCACGTTATTGATGCAACTACCATCGAGAGAGTCTTGGAAAGCCAAAAGGAAGGAGTGTGAACCATCTTCAGCACCTTCGTCCACGTGTTTATCAACTTTTGGACCTTTGAATAAGCTTGTTGGTTAATTATCATGCATTATTGCTTTCGTTTTATTCATGCCACATATAGAAAATGCATTTTTTCATAGAATGTTTAGTATCTGCATAGTTACGATGTTTTTTAGTCTTGTATGATGCATGAATTGTTGTTTCCAAGTGCATGTAAGTATTTTTCTTGCATGTTAAGTGAGGGAAGTATAAGAACTTATAGTGTTCTTATTAAAATATGGTGCCACAAGCACAAAGAAATATGCAAGGGTGTGTAGTGTTCTTTCGTTGATTTGTAGATAGATTGTGCCTGTCGGCATTGTTTTGTTTTCTTGCAAAAGTGCATGATGTGTACATAGTGTACTTTTTTTTTAGATTTTCATATTTACACTGTGTTGCCAAAATTTTTAGGATTCATTATGCATATGCAATAAAGGATAGCAACCATACTAAAAGTTTCCTATTTTATCATTTTCTTTTAAGCAAAGGTGTGTGATCTATTTTATTCTCCGCTACCACTTATTTATCTTGGGAGTACATAGAGTGTACAACTAGAAAAATGACTTAAAAAGTTGAAAATAAAAAAGTGACCAAAACCATATCCTAGCATGGAATCAGGACCATCATCACCTACTAGGACTCATACACTCATGGAAGAGCACCCCATAGATCCCACTCAGACCATGAGTGCTAGGATTGCCCATCTAGAGAGCGCACTTCATGATATCTTGGAACATGTGCATGGCTCCAAGAAAGAGGAAGATGTGTATGAGCTTGATTTGCCAAGGATGGAGGTAGATGCTCTAGATGAGCTTGACTTGCCATGCATGCAGGTAGATGCTCCAAATGTGCAAGGTACTCTTTGACACTAGGTGAACACAATGTGATTAGTTTCCAACTGGTCAAGATCCTACATCTAGAGACTATGCATTCAGAGTATGCCCACATAGTAGAGTTAGCCGACAAGAAGGAAACTGAGACATGGGATTGACGAGTTGTTGGTTTGCCCATTCAAATCTAGTCCTATGAAGACATCCTAGATTTTAGATAGCTAGATTGGCACGTTTTGATGTAGTCCTAAGTAAGAAGTGGCATTCTAGGAGATGACTAGTGATTGACTTTGCTTCAAATGTGTACTAGTTTGAGCATCAGGGGAGGGTGATCCGTGGAGAGCCAGATCTCCAAGAGACATGATTGTTAACTACTACCAAGTTGCTCAAGATTGACTCTAAGTATATTTATCTTCTTTATTTTGTGTATTCATCATGTATTATGATGGATTCATGTAGTGATGGAAAATCTAGTTGGAATGCTCAAGTACTTTCAGAGAATGTAAGAACAGAATTACAAAAGTTATTCTTGAAAGAATTACCTTTAGGTTTGCCTCCTTGGAGGAACATTGAGTGTAGAATAAAATTGTTAGAAGCAGTGAGTCTGACTGCTCGGCCACCATTTTGAATGAAGTCCACAAGGTCATGGACGAGTACCTATAGACAAGGCTGATTAGACCCATCTATTTGCCCTTTGCAGCACTAGTTCTTCTCATAAAGAAGAAAGATGGATCTTATAGATGTGCATCCTATCTACCACTCAATAAGATTACCATCAATCACAAATATCCCACGCCCACGATAGATGATCTTTTAGATGCTCTAGGTGGAGCTGCAATATATATAGAATAGATTTAAAGAGTGGATACCACTAGATTAAGGTAAAAGATCATGATGTACATAAGATAGCTTTCAGGACCCCGTTTGGGCACTATGAGTACTTAGTCATGCTGTTTGGTTTGATCAATGCACTAACTATATTTATGATATTAATGAATGATAATCTATGACCATTCATTAGAAATTGTGTTGTCGATTTTGTGGATGATCTATTAATGTATAGTAGGACTGTGCACGGGCATGAAAATCATCTAGGATTAGTATTGAATGTATTAAAAGAGAATCAGTTGTATGTAAATCCGTAGAAGACTCAATTGTTTCTTCTGGAGATAGAGTATTTAGGGCATGTGGTATTGGCCAATGTGGTCCAATTGGATACAAAGAAGGTCTCAATTATTGTATCTTGGCCTACTCCTCAGTGTTGGTGCAGGGCAATCAAAAATTGAAGTTTTAATGAAGGTTTGGAAGTCAAGGACTAAAGAAAATTTCAAGTTATGAAGCATGGAGGAAGTGCATATTCAGAAGTTGAAAGATGTGTACACATATGTACATTAATTCAGAGATAGTTCACTTATACTTTTGTATAGTCATGAGCTTGTAAATATTTGCATATATGTACTATGAAAAACTGTCGGGGCAAATATGAGAGATTATGTGAGAACAAGATTTGAAGAGAATTGGATGTCATTAGACACTCTAGAAGTGAGTAGGATCTCTCTCATCACTCAGATGTAAAATTTCTCAGAAATGAAAAATGTTGCACCCGATTTTTCTGAGTATTCTCCTTCTGTGTTGAATCTTTTGTGAAATGCTTTTGTAAAAGTCTAAGTCTATAATTGATTGACCTTTGTACAAATTTTCAGCTTCTAATTGTAATCAGGCTGAGAGAATTGAGTGTAGGAACATTTACATGTGTAAATGGAAAGAAGTGAAGTTATAAGAGGCACAAAATTTGATGCTAATGTTTTGGTTAGTTCTCCTTCCACAGTGTAAAGTTTTGAGCAAGCAAGCACTCAATCTTTAAGTTGGAAGGTAAGCTACCTATGGCTAAAAGCATTTGCATAAACCGGTTCTAGATTGAGAGAACCAAGTGTTAGAAGTTATAGGTGTCTGAATCGACTTCTCTGAAGAACAGTTTTAGACATAGATGACTTGTTAAGTTCATTTCTAAAGATCTACTAAATCTTTTGAAGTGATTTAACTTGGAGGAGGTGCGCAAACTATTGGTGACACTTGTGCAAAGTTTTATCACAAAATTTACACATTTGATAAGCCAATGAGAGAGATATGTGCAGCAGACTTTCTGAAGAATCATCTTCTTCACAGTTTGATCAAAATTTTGATAATTGTTCATTAATCCTCTAAATTGGTGAATGTTTTGAGTTACTCTTGATAATGAGGTGCTCTAAGTTCAAGAGTAGCTTGTTCTTTTGGAGATTAACACTCTCCATCAGTGGTATCAGAGCAGGAAGTATCAAAATTGAAGGAAGGAGGACCCCGACTGCTTCAGACATAAAGAATTCAACAATTAAAGATTCAGAAGGTGAAAGCTTGAGAGCAAACCTTGAGAAGGAGGCCATACGACATCAAGGAAGACAAAAGGAGTATCATTCGAAGTAAAGGTACATCTATTACTCACAAAGTTTGAAGAATTCAATACACAGGTGAAGAAAGGATGGGAGATTATCTTCAAATAGAGAATTTGGATAGAGAGAACTATCCAGCATGGTCAATGAGGATGGAAGCTCACCTAATGAGCAAATATTTGGTAGGATACATCACAGGTGAAGAAGAAAAGCCTCAGTTTAGAGATCCTAGTGTTCCAACTAGGGAGGAATTATCAGATTTGAAGACTTGGATGAAGAAAGATACTCAAGCCGGGAGCATTATCTATATGGCAGTTAATGATTACTTGCTACCTCACATTAGAGGTCTTGAAAGTGCAAGTGATATATGGAATGCTTTGGAGGAGCATTTCCAAAACACCACAAAGTCAAGGAAGGCATCCTTGTGGGCAGAATTTACTACATTCAAGAAGAAGGCCTCTCAATCCATCTCAGATTATGTAACAAGGATGAAAGACATTGCAGATGCATAAGGAGCTGTTGATGAAGACATTGAGGAGGATAAATTGGTAAGGCAAATCCTTACAGGGTTGAGAGGTGATGACAAATGGAAGCCATTCATTTTGTCAACTGAATTATCACTAGATCATTTCACTCTTCATTTAAATCAGTTGCTAGGACACATGCTAACCTTTGAGCAGGATGTCAAAGGTGAAAGTGATAAAAGTACAGGTCATGCAATGTATTCAAAGAATAAGAAGAAGAATAGCAAAGGGAAGCAACAATCAAATGAAGATGAAGGTACAACTAGCCAAGCTAACTTCTTAAGAGGAAGAGGAGGTGGAAAAGGTAGAGGAAGAGGCAGGAGTAATAAAGATGGAGTCAAAGCTTGTTGGATTTGTGGTAAGACAAATCACTTAGCTAATGATTGTTGGCATAATACTCAGAATAATGGTGGATACAATTAGAATTTTAATTCAAGAGGAAGAGGTGGCAGAAATCAAAGAGGTAATTTCAGAGGTAGAGGTAGTAGGGGTTACTTTGGAAGAAATGCAAGTAGAGGATTCCAAAGTCAACAACACAACAATACGTACTATAATTATGCTTCAGATCAGAACGAGGATTCAACATTGATAATGAATGCAACTTGTGAAAGGCAAAGTGAAGACCATAGAGTGTTCTACATTGACTCAGAGTGTAGCAATCACCTAAGTGGTAACATATCTTTGATGACTGATTTGGAGAATAAGGTAACTAATCATGTAGTTCAAATAGGTGACAATAGAAGCACAATGTGAAGTCAATTGGATCAGTGAAGGCCAAGGATGGTAGTACTCTCTTGAGTAAGGTTTTGTATGTTCCTACAATTCCTAAAAATCTGATAAGTGTAGGACAAATTGTTGAAAAAGGTTATGAAGTTAGATTCACTAATGAAGGAGTGTTTGTGGAAGACCCTAGCAATGGGTATAAACAAATTGTTTCAGGGAAGAAAGAAGGAAGATTGTTCACATTGAAGATCCAAGGTAATGTTGGTCATGCCTTGTTTACCTATGGAGGACATAAGATCTCTGAGTTAGATCTTTGGCACAAAAGGCTTGGACACTTTTATGAAAGAGGTATCAAAGATATGGTTAATAATGGTTCAGTGCTTGGATTTCCTAATGTTGCAGGTCAACATATGACATACAGATGTGAGGCATGTCAATTAGGTAAGGCTCATAAGCAATCTTATTGCAAGCATGGTTTTTTGTATTCAAAAAATCTTGAGTTGGTACACACAGATGTGTGGGGACCATCAAAGGATTTCAGTATCAATGGTTCAAGGTATTATGTGATTTATGTTGATGATGCTACGAGATGGATCAGTATATATGTGATCAAAGATAAATCAGAGGTATTCAGTACATTCAAACACTATCATGTGTATGTAGAGAGAATTAGAGGTCATAAGTTGAAGAGACTAAGGTCAGATGGAGGGGGAGAGTATTTCTCTAATGAGTTCAGTGATTACTTGTGGAATGTAGGTATAAAGAGAGAGGTTACTTGCAAGTACTCTCCTCAAAAAAATGGTGTAGCAGAAAGGAGGAATAAAACTCTTGTTGAGTTTGCAAGATCCATGATGAAGGAGAAAAATTGCCCAAATTATTTGTGGGTTGAGGTTGTGAATACAGCTACTTATTTGGTCAATAGATTACCATGTAAAGCTTTGCAGGGTATGACACCATATGAGGCATGGTGGGGTAAAAGACCTACTTTAGATCATTGCAAAGTATTTGGATGTTTGGCATATGCATATGTGCCATCACAATTGAGGCATAAATTGGAGCCTAAAGCTGAAAAATATGTGTTCATTGGATATGATGATAAGTAGATGGGATATAGGTTATGGAGTCTATCCACAAAACAATTCCTTGTATCTGAGGATGTTACATTTGATGAGCAAGGTACTTGGTATGTAGGTACAATCAATATTTATGTAGGTGATGAAGAAATTGTGGATCAAAAGAAAGGTAAATCAAAGGTTCAGATATTTGATGAAGAGAAGAACAATGAAGTACAGGTTGAAGTAGAAGAAGTTCCAAGGTTTGATCCAGAATGTGATGAACCAGAAACCTCAAGGAGTGGAGAACTTAGAAGGTCATCAAGACACAAATGGCAATCTACAAGGTATAGCTATGACACTTCTTTTTTGGCTACCAAAGATTATGCTTATATGATAAAGACAGATGAAGACTCTTCTACATATGAAGAGGCAAAAGCTAAGGAAAATTGGGAGAAAGCTATGCAAGAAGAGTATGATGCATTGATCGAGAATGAGACTTGGGATTTGGTTCCTAAACCAAATACTCAGAAGATCATTGGATGCAAATGGGTCTACAAGACAAAGAGGTTTGCAGATGGAAGTGTGCCTCGGTATAAAGCTAGACTTGTTGTGAAGGGTTTTGCTCAGACATATGGTATAGATTATGATGAGACTTATAGTCCTATGGCAAAGATGACAACCATCACGACACTCATAGCTATTGCTGCATGTAAAGGTTGGAAGTTATGTCAACTAGATGTGAAGAATGCTTTTCTAAATGGTTATATTTTAGATGATGTTTTCATGGAGCAACCACAAGGATTCAAAGATGGAAGGTATCCAGATCATGTGTGCAAGCTCAAGAGAGCTTTGTATGGTTTGAAGCAGGCCCCAAGGGCATGGAATTATAGACTTGTGAAGTTCTTGAAAGAACTTATTTTCCAAGTATCTAAGGCAGATAGCAGCTTGCTTGTCAAAGCAAGTGAAGATGGGTTTATTTATATGTGCATATATGTTGATGATATAATTCTTACAGGTACAGAAGAAAGGTATTCAAAGTCTAAAGAAGCAAATGGAGAAAGAGTTCAAGATGAGTAACTTGGGAGACTTGTCATATTTCTTGGGCATGGAGATCTCATACACTCAACATGGAGTGTATGTAACTCAAGAAAGGTATTTGAGAAACTTGTTGATCAAGTTTAAAATGGATGATTGCAAGGTAGCGCCTACTCCAATGGAGGTGAATCACAAATTGAATAGATATGGATGAGAAGAGTTCAAGGATATGAAGTTATATCAGAGTTTGGTTGGTAGTCTAATCTATGCTACATTAACTAGACTTGACTTGTCATATGCAGTGGGAGTATTGTCTCAATTCATGCATTGTCCTAGGAAAGAACATTGGATTGCAGTTCAAAGAGTCTTGAGATACATTAAGTGTACACTCAAAGAAGGTTTGTGTTATGGTTTTACATCAGAAACAACCATAAAGCTTTATAGTGATACAGATTGGGCAGGTAATCCTGATGATAGGAGATCAACATATGGATACTTGTGTTATGTGGGAGATAAGTTAATTTCTTGGTGTTCAAAGAAGCAACACACAATTGCTTTGTCATCTACAGAAGCAAAGTACAAAGGGATGGTTGAAGCTGCAAAGGAAGTCATATCGCTTAAGACTCTTATGAAGAGTTTTGATATCATTCAGAGTACACCCACTATTCATGGATATAACATGAGTTCATTGTATTTAACTGCTAACCCTGTTTTTCATGCCAGGACTAAACACATTGAGATTCAGTACCATTTCCTAAGAGAGAAGGTGATGGATAAAGATATTGAAGTCATACATACTTCAACAAAAGATCAGATAGCTCATATGCTAACCAAAAGCTTGGATGGACCAAAGCTACAAAGATTTAAAGACATGGCAGGCATAAAGAAGATAGAGAAAACCTCAATTGATGATTGAAAGGGAGCTATTGGTGTAGGGCAATCAAAAATTGAACTTTTAATGAAGGTTTGGAAGTCAAGGAGTGAAGAAAAGTTCAAGTTATGAAGCATGGAGGAAGTGCATATTCACAAGTTGAAAGATGTGTACACATATGTACATTAATTCAGAGATAGTTCACTTATACTTTTGTATAGTCATGATCTTGTACATATTTGCATATATATACTATGAAAAAATGTTGGGGAAAATATGAGAGATTATGTGAGAACAAGATTTGAAGAGAATTGGATGTCATTAGACACTCTAGAAGTGAGTAGGATCTCTCTCATCACTCAAATGTAAATTTTCTCAGAAATGAAAAATGTTGCACCCGAACTTTCTGAGTATTGTCCTTCTATGTTGAATCTTTTGTGAAATGCTTTTGTACAAGTCTAAGTCTATAGTTGATTGACCTCTGTACAAATTTTTAGCTTCTAATTGTAATCAGGCTGAGAGAATTGAGTGTAGGAACATTTACATGTGTAAATGGAAAGAAGTGAACTTATAGGAGGTGCAAAATTTGATGCTAATGTTTTGGTCAGTTCTCCTTCCAGAGTGTAACGTTTTGAGCAAGCAAGCACTCAATCTTTAAGTTGGAAGGTAAGCTACCCATGGCTAAAAGCATTTGCATAAATGGGTTCTAGATTGAGAGAACTAAGTGTTAGAAGTTATAGGTGTCTACATCGACTTCTCAAAAGAACAGTTTTAGACATAGATGACTTGTTAAGTTCATTTCTCAAGATCTACTGAATCTTTTGAAGTGATTTAAATTGGAGGAGGTGCGCAAACTATAGATGACACCTTGTGCAAAGTTTTATAAAAAACCTTACACATTTGATAAGCCAATGAAAGAGATATGTGCAGCAAACCTTCTGAAGAATCATCTTCTTCACAGTTTGATAAAAAAGTTTGATATTTGTTCATTAATCCTCTAAATTGGTGAATGTTTTGAGTTACTCTTGATATAGATTGCTCTAAGTTCAAGAGTATCTTGTTCTTTTGGAGATTAACACTCTCCATCACTCAGATGAGGGGCAGTTACGATCATTTCTAGGACTTTCCAATTTCTATCGGAAATTCATCTCTTCTTATTCATAGCTAGTGTGAGCACTAGCTCATGCAACGAAAGACTTGCGAATAATGTGTGTGCAACTCTCCTCCCATCCATTATATCCTCTTGTGTTCTAAAAATATCAATGATTTGGAATCATCTAGTGCTACCATGTGGCCATCATGCAACACTCATCCCCAATACTATTGAATACCGTAGGATATCCCTGGAGCTTGGGACTTTGGCTATGGTTGGCCCTTGTCCCACACACACATGGAATGATCTCTATGGACCAATTTTTGACACTCTTTGCGCCTTATAAAGATCATAGTAAGTGGTAATCCTCTCCAGGATGTTAGATACTCATGGATGATATGGTTTCTCAACCATTTCTATCTCTGATCTAGTATCGTGTCTGGAGAATGATTTGTGCTATCACTTTCCTGCAAAGAAACAATACCCTCTATTAGATTATCCTCTATGGAACAATACTTTCTAAGTTTACTAACATGAAACATTGGATGGAATCCGCAATCTGGAAGCTTTAGTTGGTATGCAACATCACTTAACTTCTTTACTATCTTCGAAGGTCCACAAAACCTTGATGAAAGCTTACTACACCTCCCTGTCAATAGTGGAGTAGATATAGCTGGTACGTGAAGAAAGACTCTTACCCCTTCCTCAAAAGATCTAGGATATCTCTTTGTATCAGCATACTCTTTTGATCTATGAGCTGCTTGCTCCATCTTGGCATTAGCAATCTCTAGATTTGCTTGGAGGTCCACTAAGAACTCCAAAGCACTAGGATATTTCTTTGGCATTCCTATGGTACTAGGATCTATGGGATTCATTCGATAGTTCATCTCGAAAGGAGACATTCCTATCACCTTATGCAGTCTATTGTTATAAGAAAAGTCTTCTAGTGGCAAGTAACTATCTCAATCTATTCACCTTTGAGACACATATGCTCTCAACATGTCCTCTAGAATCTGGTTGACCATGTCGATTTGACCATCGGCCTGAGGATGATCACCACTATTCATTTCAATGATACTTTTAGTTTATAAAATACAAAGTTCCAGAAGTATCCTGTGAATCTAACATCCCTATCTAACACTTTGATTGGTTTCACATCTAGTGATTGACATAGTTAAAAAATAGGTTTTACCTCTAATTTAAACTATCTAACGGCTTCCAAAAATTACAAAATTAGTGTGAGCTTTCTACTTAGACTCCTCAAGCTTGAGGACTCCTTGGATTGCACAAAATGGAGTCGCACTCATGATAATTGGATATATGTACATATATTACATTGTTATAGTGATAAAAATCACTATCGCCATGATGAAATACTCTAAGTAGTTTATGTGCTTCCTCTTCTTTTATGGTGAGAGCCGGTAGTTGATCCTTTGCCTTGACCATTATGGCTGAAAGCAGTGATGTATTTCGTATGTTGGTTGTTGAGGATAAGTTGGATGATACGAAATACCCATTGTGGGCTTATAAGGTGCATCATGTATTGGTCGCAAAAGGACTGTGGAATATTGTGTAGGGTCCTGAAAAACATCCTATTACATCTACAAATACAAGACTAAAGCGGATGCAGATGGCATCAAAGATGGTGATATTCTACACATTCCTATTCGTGTCGTGGTTGCTCTTGCACCTACTGTAGAGCAAATTCGTTGGGATGGTAGAGATGCTCAGGCACATGCATTGCATGCTTTCGCAGACATCTATCTCCAACAATTGGTATCAGAGCAAGTCGTCGCTTCATCTAGGGCACCATCGACACTCCTCCGGTTGCAATCTCAGAATTGCACGAATTTTGGTGAGCATACTCAGCGTGTTTCCAACATCAAAACGGCTTCACTTTGTGGTGCCAAAATCGTGATATGAGCTCGTTTCAGCCTCCGAATGCACTATCGTAGTGCTTGTGCAGGCTATTTCGTCTTTTTGTGCCAAAGATATATAACTATTTCTGTTCGCCAGTATAAGCGTCTCAAAGTATGCTAGAGGTCTAGTAGAATTTGTCTGGGCAGTTCTATTTAACTTCTTGAGATACAGTCAAATTTTTGCATCAATGTATTTTAGTCACGGGCCATGGCTAAAAGTGGTGATGTATTCTGTATGTTGGCGATTGAGGATAAGTTGGATGGTACCAACTACCCGTTATGGGATTATATGATGCGACATGTGTTGGTTGCAAAAGGACTGTGGAACATTGTGCAGGGTGTTGAAAAACGTCCTATCACACCTACAACTATTACAACTGCAAGTATTGAAGCTGATGCAGAAGGTGTCGAAGATGATGATATTCTACATATTCCTATTCGTGCTATGGTTTTTGCTGCACCTACTACAGAGCAAATTTCCTGGGATGGCAGAGATGCCCAGGCACATGCATTGATAGCTTTGTCTGTCAAACGTGCCATTATTCCTCACATTCGCTCTTGTAGAACAATTAAGGATGCTTGGGATTCACTTACCACATTGTACCAAGCTAGGAATGAGGCTCGTGTTGCTTATCTCCGAAAACAATTGGAGAGTGAGCACATGAATGAAGGTGATTCTATGGACAGTTTCCTAACAAAGATCAAAGACTTGAAGGAACAATTGATTTTTGCTGATGAGGTTATACCAGATAGCTCACTTGTGCAGACCGTTTTGAATGGTCTTCCTGATTCATATCAAAGTTTTTCTTCTACTCTTCGGTTGATGATGAAAGGAAATCCAAATGCCTTATCATTTGAGGAGTTAGTCTCTGTTCTGTTGTAGGAAGATCAGTCCAGGCAGAACAGGTCCATTATGCGAGTTGTAGATCAAGCTTTCCTGGCTAGTCAGAAGGGCAAAGGAAAATGGAGCTCTTCAACTAGTAAGCAAAAATCTGCTAATTCTGCACATTCAAAGAAGGAAGATAAAGATGAGAAGAAATCAGAAAAGCAGAAATTGTTTTGTCAGTACTGTAAAGGGAATGATCATATCATAAAGAACTCTCCAAAACTAGCTGCTAAAGAGGCAAAAAAGAAAGAGGTTGGAATGGTTGTTGTAGAGACCTCTACACCAAAAATAGTGTTGTGAAATGCAACAATTACTACTCATGAATCTAACTATCAAGACCACACTCCTAAGAGAGAGCACGTATCCACCCATCCAACTCCACCCATATATATACCTCTAGCCCAAGGGGTTGCATGTCCTTGAGATTGGCCAAGTATCCAGCCAAGTGTCCCTCATGTGGACACTTTCCCAAGGGTGATCACATGCCTTCTAATTTCCCAAGATCTATCACATGCCTTCTAAATCAAATGAGGATTCTTCTCTCACGTACCCACCCCTTAGGATAAATCAAGCCTAAGGTTCTAACCATTCAATTGGGAGCTCATATGAATACCTCAAGGGTTAAAACCAAGGGTTTCACCCAAAGGTTCAAGGCATGTTCCAAGGGTAATTCAAGGGTTAGACTAAAGCAAACATACATCATATTCTAGCCTTTAGAATCCATATGTTTAACCTTCTGAACCCATGAATTATACAACATTCTTCCCCCCTTTAACACTTTCGTCCTCGAAAATGTGTGTAGGTATAATATGTGAAGTATTCCCCCGTGCACCATGATCAATACTCTGAGCATGGTCATCCCTCTCTTTAGATTCGTTTCCACTAATTAGATAAAGGCTAATCCCTACCTTAATCTGAAAGGAAAGGAATCGAAAATCCTTGCCCCAATCACTTTCTCTTAGTCCCTCGAATGTGCATGCATGCCATGTACCTATGGACTAGTGAGATGGGTGGACTTCTTTGGTGGCCTTTTTCTTTTGGCCCTTTCACAAACCTTGAGCTCCGTAAAATAATACATTTCAGTACACTTTGTACTTCCCTAGAAATTTATAATTTTAGGAGTCTATGATAGAGATCCTATCTCTATCTTGAAAGGACCAGAAACTAGATTCATCTTCCACTTTCAACAGAAAGGAGAGGAATCTTCAGATATTTTGAACTTAACTTATTCTTTTTTTATTTTAGTCCTTTTCAAATACAAATATACTTTATTTGTATTTGTGTAACATAATCCGGGTAGGAGATGGTTGAACCACACCCTAAGAGAGAGGATTAGGAAGTAATCCTCAACCATGGCTTTTGGGGCAAGTGGTTAGCCCATCACATTCCTAACCAAGAGGTTGTGAGTTCAATTCCTTACATTGGTATCAGAGCGTAGGAAGTAGGCTTGGGCAAGGTGCAATGATCCAATGGCCTCTAAAAAAGGCGCTTGGGCATCCTCCATGTGAAAGGGTAGGAATTGTGGAAGGCGCGCGCGTCGGTTTCAAGGATGGACCTTACAATGATTGGGGTGTATCTCTCAATCCGTAGGTCGGATTGAGGCGTGTAATATACCGTTGGAAAGCTCTCGGAACGAACTTTCCAAGGAGCTAGCTTGGAAGTGTGAATTCTTTGGGAATCCTTGGGTGGCACTTGACTGAGTGTTCAAGATACCAAGCATGGGTGAGAACAAGGTTCAAGACTAAGGTTGAGAACAAGGGCTCGAGACACCAAGGTTGCGAACAAGAAGGTTCAAGACACCAAGGTTGAGAGCAAGGGTTCAAGAGACCAAGGTTGCGAACAAGGTTCAAGAAATTGTGCGAGGTTGAGGGACATCAATTCAAGGGCACCTAGGGGTTCAAGGGACTGATCACCGAGGCTAGAGGGATACAAGAGTAGATCATTGAGGACAATGATCGACCAAGGGGGGAAGAATGTAACATAATCCGGGTAGGAGATGGTTGAACCACACCCTAAGAGAGAGGATTAGGAAGTAATCCTCAACCATGGCTTTTGGGGCAAGTGGTTAGCCCATCACATTCCTAACCAAGAGGTTGTGAGTTCAATTCCTTACAATTTGATAGGACTTAGCTAAAGATGTGAACTTAGCAAAGTGGGTCTAGTGTCCTTGCCAAAACATGCTCAATAAAATGAGAAGAAATACTATCTTCTCATTTCTTTGCAACTTAGGTGGACTTACTTCAATCATCCACGTTTTCTTGAAACATAAAGCTCAAGTATTCCGAATGATAATATACCCAATCTACAAGTTCATGTCCTAACATTCTCATACTAGATATCATCTATTGACATAAGTAGGCATGTGTATCAAAGGATATAGTCAGTCATAAGCTTTGCTAAATGGTTACCTTGTTAGCCATCTTGATAAATTGTTTCTTACCCATAGAGCACATTTTGGAGTAGAGTTCTTAAGGGTTTGTTTCAACCCTTTAATCTTCCTCTTCTCTAGATATGTGTAATGAGTTAGAATTCTCCACTCTTGAAGCAATTTTCTCAAAGCTCCAAATGGATCCTACCGCTTGTCAATGAAGGAAGAAGCTTATTGGGGAAGAAATGAATGCTTAAAAAGGGTAAAATGGTTCAACCATTTTTGTCCTAATATGTCATTTGAGGACATTCTCTTCCCTCTTTTAGTGTGATCATTGTCCTCAATGATCAAATGTTGAAGTTCCTCTGAACTTCTTAACATCGTTCACAATGGAAAATTATCCCATGTGTATAGGGTCTCATATAAGCTTCTAGTTTCTCCTTTGGATTTTTCAATCCAAGTTCTTATTACTACCATTTATGGTTTAATAAGAAGAGAAACTTGTTATGGTTTAATAAGAAGAGAAACTTGTTGGCCTTGCTGATCAGGCATGCCATGGGTATTATGGAACTTGGGGGTCCATAAGTAGGACTCAAAGTTTAAAGTTCCTCTTCCTAAGTTGAATTTTGTTGGCTTTTGAATTAAGCCACATATAAAAAGCATAAAGGATAATGGCTATTGAGTCACATATCCTCAATATTCCATTAAACTTTTATGCTTTTGACTTCAGAGTTAGAAGTCATTTCTTATCCTAAACTTAAACTTAGAGAACTTGATTTCTCTCTCATGTCCCATCAACCCACGCATAGATGATCCCATTCACTGATATGCATACTTAATGTATGTCCATGGCTAGTACATCTTTACGTGAAAATGCTTAGCATGCATAAGGTCCACGTACTGAACCCCTCCTTAAAGCATGCATGGAGTTTACTTTTGGAACTCCATTTGATGCATGTATACATGTTTGTGCTTTCCATTCATGTTCATGTCATGCTATGATGAACCTTCAATGTTCAATATGTAATCATCTTCTCAAAACTGAGTCCATTTCATGCTAATGGAAAAGGTACCATTTAAATGAATCATTCTATGCACCATTTGATGTGCATTAGGACTTCACCCACTTCATTTTAAATGCATTCTTAAATGCATTGTTCTAGCATGGCAAAACAAATATGAAAGGACATTTAACACTATAAAAACTCTAAGGGTACTCCAATGCATGCTTACAATTATCTCACAATTCTTCTATGAACTTTGAAATACATTTATCCTTGGCCCAATACATATGAGATGATAATAACTTCTACCTTCACAAATAGAATGCGTTCTATGCATCATTCGATGTATGTTAATACTTAAACGAAGGGTTTTCTAAATTCATGATGGTAAAGTAACCTTTGTACTATGAGGATCCTTTTCATGGTGTATTCGATTTATAATGAAGTCAAAACGAAAAAACAATGCTTAGATCCATTGGTACATCTCATATGAAAGCTTTTTAGAAAAGGAAGAAGTCTAATTCTAATTAGCTTTAAATGAACGGTCTCCGAGTCCATTATATTAAAAAAAAGGAACACTCCATGGATCATAACATGCATCTTTTGTATCATGTGATATATCCAATGCATGATGAGCTCAAACACATGCAAGTGAAAAACAAAATACTTAGCTCCAACGAATGCTTGAAGACCCATTTATGGAGGTTGGGGATGCCGCAATTTTTCTCCAAACTTCATGCTTCTTTCTCAATGCATAATCTATATATGGATTTTATCTTCCATGTCCATACAAGATACATGCACATAATCTTTTATATGTATGCAAACAAAATTTGCATGCCATGCTAAAGAAATAATTAAAAAAAGGTACTTAAATACTTCCCCAATCTAATTCTAGTAACAATCCAAGCTTTCACATAAAATTGATTTGTCCTTCTTGTCTTTCATCTTTGTATGTACATGGCTTCTTGAACTCCACGGACTTTGTATTTCTTCACATGATAGAAGAGGAAAGTCGAAGAGACAGTTCGTGCGAAGGCTGAAGATGGAGTGATTATCCCACATTTGAAGTAAAAAGCTGAGGAACTTCCTTCTTAAAGCGCATTCTTCCCTTCCCCCCCATCACACGTAGACGAGTCTGCCATGAGCAGCGCTATGCTATAGAGTTCTTCAAAATGGCCGTAGCCTGCACATGTATATGCATGTGTGAAGGTTATGCTTAACACACTCTGCCGCTTGGCCTAGTGTCGGCCCCCTGAAGGGCATTCACAAGACGCATCAAGGCAATCCAAAACTTTTAGACCTCCACAAAAGTGTTCAAGAAATTGTCAATGCGAGAGATTGACTAACAAAGGCGGGAAAAAACCTCACGCTGTCGTAGAGATTCTCATCTCTACTCTCGCTTCTACTTGCTTCAAATCCGAACATTTTTCAGAACAAAAGTTCACGATATGATTTGTGGATATCAAAGAAATCCGTCAAGTTGCTAATGGGAGGGTCATAGATAATATTCTCTATTTCATAGAAATGCGGTTCTATCAGAATACATCCAACAATTGCTCTGGTTGTACAGAATATAGGATATCCCAAATATCAAAAGCAATGAACATGTGCATTCTAAAGCATCTTCTACAGTTAGTTCTAGCAATGTCGAGCTGTATGATGGTGCTATGGGCTCTTCAACTAACTTTCTTTCAAGAGTAAAGGAAAAATTACTTTTAAAAAGTATCATATGAAAGGAATTTACCCCAACGCATGTATTGAGATAGACGAGTGGTTTTTATTCTCAAAGTAAATGAAAAGGAACAAAAAAGGATGGCAAGAAATACAACAAGAAAAGGATAGGTTTCGAAGTGTGCGCTATCAAAGTACGCACGATGTTGAAAACAAAAAGGAAAAAAAAGAATGGTGGTCACTTCATGCTGAGCTTCTAGAAGTTTTTTCTGTGTGTTTTTTTTCTGAAAAGAAGGGACCTGCGTCGTGGACAACAAAAAGGCTACTATAGGACAGATGAAAAAGTTTTTTAGATCGTATTAATAGGAATCAGTTATTCTCAAGGACTTGGCGTATAGATGGGAGGCCAATTCAACATAATTTTTCGGGCAACACACATCTCATCTGACTGCGGAAGCGCATGATGTTCTAAAGAGGAGGTGGAGGATTGATGTAGCGCATGTGACGGGCAGCAGGAGTTCAATCATATTGCATATCTGATCAGAGGTCTATTACCAAAAATCGAAGGACTACTACAACCATCTGAAGGAACCCAATTTGTGTTCAATTCAGGCATAGAATTCTTTCGATAGGGCACGAAATTTTTGCGGGTTGACATCCTACTGAGAAGTTTTTTTTTCTCTGTATGCTGCCATCATCTCTGAATTGTTGAAGTGCTAGAGAAGCGCGACAGCTATCGATGATGAAAATCACTTGTCTGAATCATCTATCATCAACAGCATCTACTTGCCTGTCAGATGCATTCCTTGAATGCCAAACAGCTCATTCAGTCTAACGAAGCTCCTCTACTGGCTTAAACTTTTTTGCGCAGTGATTTTTTCTTTCATCCGAATGTCTTTGACATTGTTTACCAACGCAGTGAATCGTTTTCTCTATCTCTACATTAGACAAGATGCAAATTGGCTGCCGCTATTTTTGCATCAAACATTTGTTTGATATCTTTTCGTAGATTCAAAGCGGATAATCGTAGATCGCTACTCAATATGTTTAGGCGTTGATACAATCACATGTATCGAAGATTCTTGAATAGCTGCTCTGGGCAGTGCACGATTCCTTAAGATTGATGATACTGTTCTTGAAGGTAGTTGAAGATGAGCTTCACATAAAGGGTTAAATCTTTTCTGATTTACATTCACATGTGAAAATTGACGAGCATCTATACAGCGTTCTGCAGCTATACATTCGGGAAAAGACTGCTTGACCTATGTACTTATTCAATGTTTCTAACAATTTCATTGCAAAATGTTCCTGTGAAGGAGTTTATCAGAGTTGATGCAATATCATCCACGTGATGTATTAAACGTTGGGCCTGAGAGTGACTAGCTGGAAATGTTCACACTGTTAAGGTTCTCTATAAGTAGCACTCTGCACAAACGACTTAGTTCTTACTGTTTATCTATGCACCAGATTAAAGAGATTTTGAACGGGTTGAATTTGTGCCTCGTTTGATGACATGAAAAACAATCTGTTTAGCATGTTCTACGAATATTCATTGATACTTCACTATTGCGATTTGTTTTCAAAGCATATATATTTATTCATCTCTCTAGCACTCATATGCCAAGGTCATTTCCAACATTGTGTTTTACCCCAATGGAATTGAACTAACCTTGCGCTATCACGACAACAAGGTTTAGTTGAATCTTACTAGAACTATGCAAAAAGATTATTACGCTCTATCAAAGATGGTGATTCTTAGCATAATGTGGAACATACCGGATTTGAGAAATATTGAAAACGTATTTTGGTCACAACGAATTTAATTGTTTTTTATAATTTTGTTTTACTATCATTCCACTAAATGTGTTGAATTCTTTTGGAAACTTGCTTTGAAAGTGTCAATGAGCATTGGCCTTCTTGGTTGATCGATTCACATATCCTTACAAGCATCTACCTGAGTTTTTCATAAACAACAGATTAATTTCTTCATGAATTTCCATCTTCTTTGAGGTATTGTATATACCTGAACTTGCTCTAAGCACCCGGCGTGTGTCGAAGGATTTAGCGGCTCACTGATCCACTAGCCGTGTGTCTGCAACTTCCCGACAATGCTCGACATTGCACAAAATCTAGAAGAAGGAATAAACCTTGCTCTGATACCAATGTTGTGCAATGCAACAATTACTACTTATGAATCTAACTATCAAGACCACACTCCTAAGAGAGAGCACGTATCCACCCATCCAACTCCACCCATATATATACCTCTAGCCCAAGGGGGTGCATGTCCTTGAGATTGGCCAAGTGTCCAGCCAAGTGTCCCTCATGTGGACACTTTCCCAAGGGTGATCACATGCCTTCTAATTTCCCAAGCTCTATCACATGCCTTCTAAATCAAATGAGGATTCTTCTCTCACGTACACACAAGGTGGCTCCTAGAGAAGCTTCTCCCAAGACTAAGGTCCCCACACCTTAGGATAAATCAAGCCTAAGGTTCTAACCATTCAATTGGGAGCTCATATGAATAAATACCTCAAGGGTTAAAACCAAGAGTTTCACCCAAAGGTTCAAGGCATGTTCCAAGGGTAATTCAAGTGTTAGACTAAAGCAAACATACATCATATTCTAGCCTTTAAAATCCATATGTTTAACCTTTTGAACCCATGAACTATACAACAAACAGAGCCTGCTAATCTTGTGCAGGAAGAAGAATGGGCGTTTACTACTATCTGCAGTTTTGACCCATCTTCTCATGAGCAGTGCATGTCTGTAGTAGACTCAGATGTTTGGTATTTTGACAGTGGGGTGACCAAACATATTACCTCGCAGTGCAATTTCTTCTCTTCACTCGAGCCTGCTCCTACCGGGAATACTGTAACATGTGCCAACAACTCCTCTTATCCTGTTATGGGAGTTGGTAAGATCATTTTGACTACTGCTGATGGTAGTTCTTTCACTTTGTCAGATGCTTTATTTGTGCTAGCGATCAAGAAGAACCTATTATAAGTTTCTGCATTAGCCAAAATTATCTTGGTTCTGAAATTTGCTCATGACAGGTGTACAGTTCATGATCTATCAAATGGCAATGTGATTATTGCTTCTAGCATTTTATGTCATGGGCTGTATAAGCTCATAGACTATGAAAGATCTATAAGTGATTCGGCATGTGCAATACATGATTCTCAGGCTATGTCAGATGCAAAGCTTTGACATGCATGCTTTGGCCATCTGAATTTTGCTAGTTTGCTACGCCTGCAGAAATCTGAAATGGTGTCCTCTTTGCCCAAACTTGAGGCACCTAGAAAACATGTTTGTGAAGGCTGTATTTTGGGAAAAATGCAGCATTCCACATTTCCAAAAGATGGTTCAGTTCGGGCTACTTAGACATTGCAGCTTGTACATAGTGATGTTTGTGGTCCTATGCAGACACCTTCTTTTGGAAATTATCTTTACTTCGTGACTTTCATTGATGATTTTTACATGCATGCATGGGTATATCCATTGAAGGCAAAGTCTGAAGTGTTCATGTGCTTCAAACAGTTTTTGGTTTTGGCTGAAAATCTGTCAGCATGTAAAATGGGCACCCACCCATTCAGATCGAGGAGGGAATATATGTCTTCTGATTTAAATGCATTTCTGGCTGAACATGGGATAAAACACCAATGTACAATGCCGTATACACCTAAACAAAATGGAGCTCCTGAACGAAAGAACATGTCTATCATGGAGACAGCGACGTGTATGGTCAAGAGTCAGGCTTTACCACATAGTTTTTGGCTTGAGGCTGTCATGTGTGCAGCATATGTACTAAACAGGTGTCCCACTAAAGCACTGTAGCCTATCACTTCATATGAGGCTTGGCATGATCGCAAGCCATCTGTTGCTCATCTGTGTGTTTTTGGTTGTTTGGCATATGCATTAGCCCGAACAATGTCGCAAAAAATTGGACGATAAAGCAATAAAATGTATTTTTGTTGGATATAGTTCTGAAAGTAAAGGCTATCGTCAGTATCATTCACAGACTAAACACATTCTGGTTAGCCGTGATGTTGTTTTTGTGGAGGATGCTATTCAGACATTGCTTTCATGTACTAAGGAGACATTTGTTAGCTCCAAAGGCATGTATGATACTTTGCTCCCTCTTTTTACAGGTGGACAGTCTAGTGTTGTTCCTAATGAGGCAACTTCTTAGCCTTTGCAGTTTTCATGTGATGATGCAGATCATTCCATTTCTGATGGAGATTTACATGATGCAGTTATTGATGAGAGAGCTGATATTGAGCAGGCAAGAACTATGCCAAAATGGCTGGTGAAGACCTTGCGTGACAGCAAAATAGATGCACCTCTATCATATCATACTCGATCAGGATCTCATAGTGCCTCGTTTGCATCAGATTGCTATGCTATGGCTGCATCTAGTCTCTGTGATGAGACTGAGCCTGTTTCGTTTGATGAAGCACAAAATTCAAAAAATTGGATGGCTGCTATGCAATCTGAATATGATGCAATAATGAAGAGTACTTGGTCTTTATGTGACTTGCCTCCTAGAAAGAAGGCCATTGGCACTAAGTGGGTATACAAGCTGAAGCATAAACATGATGGTACAGTTGACAGGTATAAGGCTAGGCTTGTTGCAAAGGTTTATGCACAGGAAAGAGGCATTGATTTTGATGAGACCTTTGCACCTACATGCCATATGACTACTGTTCGGAGCATCTGTGCACTTGCACAAAATCATGGTTGGAATGTACATCAGTTGGACATTAAAACTGCATTTTTGATTGGTGAATTGCATGAAGAAATGTATGTTTTTCATCCTTGTGGCTTTGTGGAGAAAGGGCATGAGAACTAGGTGTGTAGGTTAAAGAAGGCATTATATGGTTTGAAGCAAGCACCACGTGGGTTGTATAATTTCATAGACTATTAAAAATCTATGAATGATTGAGCATGTGCAATACATGATTCTTAGGCTATGTTAGATGCAAAGCTTTGGCAAGCATGCTTTGGTCATTTGAACTTTGCTAGTTTGCTATGCCTACAGAAATCTGAAATGGTTTCCTCTTTTCCCAAACTTGAGATACCCAAAAAACATGTCTGTGAAGGGTGTATTTTGGGAAAAATGCAGCATTCCTCCTTTCCAAAAGATGGTTCAATTTGAGCTACTTAGAAATTGCAGTTTGTTCACAATGATGTTTGCGGTCCTATGCAGACAGCCTCTTTTGGAAAGTATCTTTACTTTGTGACTTTCATTGATGATTAGGCATGCATGGGTATATCCACTCAAAACAAAGTATGAATTGTTTATGTGCTTCAAAGAGGTTTTGGTTTTGGCTGAAAGTCTGTCAGCATGTAAAATGGGCACCCTCCGTTTTGATCGGGGGGAATATATGTCTTCTAAATGAAATGGATTTTTGGCTCATTGTGGGATAAAACATTAGTGTACAATGCCATATACACCTGAATAGAATGGAGTTGCTGAACGGAAGAGCAGGTCACTCATGGAGATGGGGAGGTGTGTGGTCGAGATTGAGGTTTTACGACATAGTTTGTAGCTTGTTGCTATATAGGTTATGTACTTACCAGGTGTTCCACGAAAGCACTACAATCTATCACTGTATATGAGGCTTGGCATGGTTGCAACCCATATGTTGCTCATCTATGTGTTTTTTGTTATTTGGCATATTCATTGGTGCTTGAACAACAATGCACAAAATTGGATGATAAGGTGGAAGATGCTATTCAGCCTTTACTTTTATGTACAAAGGAGACATCTATTAGCTCCAAAGACATGTATGATACTTTGCTACCTCTTTTTATAGGTGGACAATCTAGTACTAGTCCTAATGAGGCGACTTTGCAGCCTTTATAGGTTTCATGCAATGATGCAGATCGTTGCATTGCTGATGCAAATTTGCATGATGCACTTGTTGATGAGAGAGCTCATATTGAGGAGGCAAAAACTAGGCCAAAATGGTTGGTGCAAACTTTGCATGATAGTAAATTAGATGCACCTCTATCATGTTTTACTTGATGAGGCTCTCATAGCACCTCTTTTGCATCAGATTGCTATGTTATGGCTACCTCTAGTCTCTATGATGAGAATGAGCCTGTTTTGTTGGATGAAGCACCAAATTCAGAAAATTGGATGGCTGCTATGCAATCAGAATATGATGCTATCATGAATAATGGTACCTGGTCTTTATGTGACTTTCCTCCTGGAAAGAAGGCCATTGTTACAAAGTTGGTATACAAGTTGAAGCATAAGCCTGATGGAACAATTGATAGGTATAAGGCTAGGTTTTTGCAAAGGCTTATGTATAGGAAAGAGGCATTGATTTTGATGAAACCTTTGCACCTACATTCCAAATGAATACTGTTCATAGCATCTATGCACTTGCAGCTCATCATGGTTATTATGTACATCAATTGGAAATTAAAACAACATTTTTGAATTGTGACTTGCATGAAGAAGTGTATGTTTCAAGCCGCATGGATTTTTTGCAAAAAGCGCATGAAAACCAAGTGTGCAGGTTAAAGAAGGCATTATATGGTTTAAAGCAAGCACCACGTGCTTAGTATGAAAAGATACATGCATATCTGACTACACATGGTTTTGAGAATAGCCCAATTGAAAGCACCTTATATGTTAAGCGTACAAATGATGTGCTTCTGATCATTGTGTTGTATGTTGATGACATGCTACTCACTGCACCTCATGAGAAGCATATTGCTAATCTTTTGACTTATTTGCATGCCTCATTTGAGATGTCTCATTTGGGGCATTTGCATCATTATTTGAGCATTTTGTTTATGCAGCTTGATGGTGGGATAGCTTTGTGTCAAATGAAGTATATTGACACATTATTGAAACATTTTGTGTTTGAAGATTGTAAACCTATTGCCACTCCTATGCAGATAGGTTTATGATTGAGTCTTCATTCTTCTTGAGATGCAGATGTTGTTCTATATCAGCAGACTATTGGATGCTTGGTTTACTTATGCATTACTCGGCTAGATATTTAGTTTGCTATCTCATATATGAGCAGGTTCATGCATTGCCCAGGAGTCAAGCATTGGCAGGTGGTTATGCACATTTTTTGCTACCTGAGTGGTGTTGGAGGAGATGGTGGACACCTTCCAGAGATGAGATGGTGCTGCAAATTCCTGCTTCACACCAGCCAAAGTTGAGTTGAGGAGTGTAGAGTAGACCCCTTGAGATTTCTATGAAGGACAACTAATCACCTAAGTGCTTTGGAAGATAATTCTAAAATCATTGGATAAAAAAAAATAGCATTGACATTGACCTTGAACCAAAAACTTTCTATTTGGTCACTATACCTGCTCAGAGAAATGAATATTTCTCGTTCTTTGCTAACAATTGAACAAACTCCTTTTGGGACTATCTAATTAACTTAGTTAGCTAACTTCCACAATTTATTTCACTCAAAATGATCAACTAGGCAAGGAGAATGATCTTTCGCAAGTCTAGGGTGTATCCTGACATTTTAGGAGCTCAATAGGTAGCATACTAGAGAGGAGAAATTCAAAGATTTCTTGAAAATGGCTAAACGAATCATGATGAAAACTTGCACCATATAATTAGACTATCGAATGAAGCTATAGAAATTTAAATCACTCAAAATGATTAAGTGCATGCTGAAAAATAGCTATGAGAAATTCACTCTTTTGAGTAGCACTTGACATAGTAGAGACAAGAGAACATGATCAGCATGTATGTATTAATGCACATAAAGTACAACGATATTGGCAATGAAAGATTGCACAATATGAGGGCAATGGTAGATCTATAGTGTGAGCTCAATATCCAAGTAGAATCCCTCTACAAAGCTCTTCAAAATCAAGCTCACTTTAATGTGACTTTTGGAGTCAATTTTATAGCTAAAGTTGGAGCCATTTTTTTACTTTTCAATTTCAAACTCTATCAAAAAGTTTACGTAACATTTAGGACTTCCTTTCGCATCCATTCTCCACCAAAAATCTCGTGATTGATCATCCAAAATCCATGTGAATATAAGTTCCTTTTTTACATATGCACTTTTACAAGGAGTAAAACCAAACTTTTACAAGTGGGTATTCATATGTGCCTTCGTGTGTGTACATAGAAGTGAATAGCTAATTTTCCAAGTGTGCAGGCCTGGATCTATTTGCATCAATCGCTCCCCGTGAAGCCTAACATGCTTGCGCTTCAACTTGATCTCCTACAATCCAATCATGATCTTGAACCTCTTCAATTTAGTTCCATCCGAAGATTTAGTCAACATATCTCCACATTGTAGGTTTGTAGACACATAGGACAATTGTATGTCCTTGCTAAGTAACTTCTCTCTCACATAGTGGTAATGCACTTCAATGTGCTTAGTCCTTGCATGATACGTAGCATTAGTAGCCAAATGTAGTGAGCTATTATTATCTCTAAAGATCACTCGTGTGTATGTATATAACCCCAAGTCTAAGTAGAGTAGCTTTAACCCCATTGCCTCTTGTGTTGCATTTGCTAGGCACCTATATTTAGCTTCAGTTGAGGACAATGCCACTATTGGTTTTTTCTTTGATTACCATGACTTAGACCTTGCAAAAGATAAGTAACCATAGGTGCTCTTCCTATCATCTTTTGAACTAGCCCAATCCACATCAAAGCATAGTTAGATATCCAAGTTAGATGTAAATGAATAAAAGAGTCCTTCATTTATGGGGCCCTTCAAATACTTTAAGATGCTTTTGCCCGCTTCCATGTGAGGTTTTCTTGGTGTATGCATGAATTGTCTCAATGTGCTTACTCCAAAGCATATATCCACTCTTGTTAGAGTTGCATAATTGAGACTCCCAACAAGACTTTCATAACCTGTGATGTCTTCAAGCAGCTCCCCTTCATGACCACCAAGTTTGTGATTCAACTCCATAGGTGTACCTATAGTTTTTGTATTCTCCATCTTGAACTTAGTTAACATGTCATGGATGTACTTTCTCTGAGTAATGAAAACAACAGAATCTGAATATACAAGCTCTAAACCAAGAAAATAAGTCAACAATCCAAGGTCACTGATTTTAAATTCTTCCTTCACTTGAGGTTTGATCTTCTTGATGCTATTGGCATCATTCCCTGTGATGATGATATCACTTACATAAACACATAGATAAATAACCTCTCAATTAGTCTTCTTAATGAATAAAGAAATATCTGCTTTGCTTGGTGTAAATCCCTTATCCTCCAAGTATGTAACAAGCCTATGGTTCCAAGCTCTAGGAGCTTCATTTAAACCATACAATGCCTTCCTTAATTTACATACATAATCCAGTTTGTCTTTGTCTTCATATCCTAGTGGTTGAGCGATGTAGACTTCTTCATAGCTCCATCCATTAAGAAATGCATTGTTAACATCTAATTGGTACAAGGTCCAATTCTTTGAAGCAGCAATACTTACTAAGATCCACATGGATCCTATCACCTTCATGGATAGTCTCTTGGGAACCAAATCCCAAGTGTTATTCTCTTGAAGTGCTCAAATTTTCTCCTGTATAGCTTCTCTCCATTCTTCCTTCCTGTTAACTTCTTCAAATGTAGATGGTTCCTCTGACATAGACTCTTTATTCATATAAATAGAATGCTTGGTGACTAGTGTTGTGTCATAGCCATACGTTATGGGTTTCTTGCTTTCCCTTTGATATCTTCTAAGTCCTTGATTGGATGATTTTGGAATGTCTTCAAATTTTTTAATCTTTACTTCTCCCTTTGACTTCAAAGCTCTGAATTCTTCAAGATTGATTTGTTCTTCATCCTTTGTATTGATATCTTCAGATGTATATGGTTCTTCCTTCGTTAGATTTGGAAAATCATTCTCCAAATCTAGGGTAGCTTTATTTTCTTGCAATCATCCTCAAACCAAGAGTTATTTTCATCAAATACCACATCCCTACTAACTATAAATCCTTTTTTAGAGGGATTATATAACCTATATCCTTTCTGGTTCTAATCATAGCCAATAAATATGTTTGGATCAATCTTTCCCCTAGTATATGAAGGGATGTGTGCATAAGCAATGCACCGAAAGATCTTACAATGGTCCAATGTGGGTCTCCTACCATTCCATGCTTCATAAGGTGTCATCGCATCTTGAAACCTGGATGGAAGCCTATTGATTAGGTAAGTAGTTGTAGAAATAGGTTGTGCCCATAGATAACTGGGGATTCTTTTCTCATTCAACATTGATCTTGTAGCCTCTACTATCAATCTATTTCTTCTCTCTGCCACTTTATTTTTTCCGGAGTGTACCTTGTTGTAATCTCTCTCTTTATGCCTCTGTCTTGTAAGATGGAGTCAAACTCATGTGAGAAATACTCACCACCTCCATCAAATCTGAGCCTTTTTAAAATTTTACCGGTTTGATTCTCAACCAATGTCAAATACTTCTTGAAAGAGGTGATGACTTCATCTTTATGCTTCATAAAAGAAAGTATTGTCCACCTAATATAGTCATCTATAAATGAAAGATAATACCTTGACCCTAAAATTCATGTCTCTATGCTAGGGCCCCACACATCTATGTGTACAAGCTCCAAGTAATCTTCATACATGTATCTGCTTTTGTTGAATGGTTGCCTATGTGACTTGCCAAATTGGCATGCTCCACATTTCTAAATCATGTGTTACTTGGAAACATTTGGGATGCCAAGCACACTCTAATCCTTGCATATTTGCTTCAATGTCCTTTCACCTATATGACCTAGTCTCTTATGCTATATCTCCTAATTAGATAGGGTTTGGTTCCTTATAATTGAAGAGAGCAATGTTTCTTGTATCTTCAACTTCAAAGGTGAAAATTCTACGAGATTTCCCACCTTTTGCAATCCTCTAGAAACCTTGTTAAGGATCCTCCACATATGCTCCATGTCTTGCGAATCTAACCTGCAAACCCTTCTAAAAAATTTGTCCAACATTGATCAGATTTTTTGTTATTTTTGTACATACAACACTCTGCTTAGAAGGTTCATATTACCATCAAATGCTTTAATATTTCCAATTTTGTTTATTGAGTTCCTACTATCATTAGTTGTTTGAACTTCATGCTTCCCTTTAGGTTCTTCAAGGCTAGACAATAGTTCTACATTTCCAACTACATGATTGGAACAACTAGAATCAATACAGAATAGGTATTCATCATCTTTACCTTGTTTGGCTCTCATATTGAGTAGCAATAGAGAATCTTCTTGGTCATCTGTATAATTGCTATAGTCTCTCCTTCCTTTGAAGCCCCCTTGATAGTTTTTGTTGAATCCTTGGTCTTAGTCATGATGGTAGTTGTTTCCTCCATTATTGAACTTGCCTCTTGATTGTCCATAGCCTCCTCTATGGAGGCCTCTTCCTCTCAGATTCTTTGTGTTCCTAAAGCATTCATCTGTGGTATGATTGGTCACGACACAAATTTTTCAAGGTGAAGAGTTATATAGTCTCCCCCTACCTTTCTTTCCTCCCCTCTACCCCTTCCTCTAGTACCTCTTTCTCTACGTGTGAAATTCACTTGAGAGGTACTTGAATCTTCTTCATTCTTCTTACCTTTTCCTTTATCTTTATTCCTATTCTAATCTATGTAAAGGGTAAAAGATTGATTAGCTCTAGACATATCTCCATTCTTTTTGAGCTTTATCTCATGTGTGAAGTGTTTCCCCATCAATGTATTGAGGTGAGGTATCTCCATGTCCATCTATATGTCCATTGCTATGGTGAAAGACTTGCATTTGTCATTAGCCTTGATGCTATTTATGATATACCTTACTATCTCATCCTCTTCTATTTCTTCTCCAATACTCCCAAGTTGGTCAGCTACATCCTTCATCTTGGTCACATAGTCAACTACACTTTGCTTTGGTTGCTTCTTCAAGGTTGCAAACTCCATCCAAAGGTGTTTCTTTCTGGCCCTTGTATTTGATAAGAAGTATAAAGATAGCACATCCCAAGTCTCTTAGGAAGTCTTACAATTCCTAATATGAGGTAACAAAAAATTAGAGATTGAATTGAGTAGGTAAGGCCTCGCTAGAGCATCCTTTGCACACCATGCAACTAGTCTCTCTTGCTTGTCTTTTGTAGGTTGATTTTTGCATCTAAAGGTTGGTATTTTTTCATCTCCAGAGATGTATCCATACAAGATTCTTCCTTGGAGGTAAGCCTTCATCCTTAGGGACCATGTTGGATAATTGACCCTGTCCAATTTATCAATAAATGATGGAAACCCATCTCCCATTTTACCTTGATGTTTCTCTGATACTAGTGTTGGAGGAGATGGTCGACACCTTCCAGAGATGAGATGGTGCTGCAAATTTCTACTTCACACCAGCCAAAGTTGAGTTGAGGAGTATAGAGTAGACCCCTTGAGCTTTCCAAGAAGTACAACTAATCACCTAAGTTCTTTGGAAGATCATTCTCAATCATTGGATCAAAACAAATAGCATTGACATTGACCTTGAACCAAACACTTTCTATTTTGGTCACTATACCTACTCAGAGAAATGAATAGTTCTCTTTCTCCGCTAACAATTGGAAAAAATCCTTTTGGAAATATCCAATTGACTTAGATAGCTAACTTCCACAAGTTATTTCACTCAAAATGATCAACTAGGCAAGGGGAATGATCTTTACTAAGTTTGGGGTGTATCCCAACTTTTTAAGAGCTGAACAAATAGTAGACCAGAGAGCAATAATTCAAAGATTGCTGCGAAATGGCTGAGAAAATCAAGATGAAAAATTATAACATATAACTAGATTGTCTAATGAAGCTTTATCAATTTAAATCACTCAAAAGATTAAGTACACATTGCGAAATAGCTCTAAAAAATTCAATGTTCTGAGTAGCACTTGACAGAGTAGAGACAAGAGAACATGATAACCATGTATGTATTAATGCACATAAATCACAATGATATTGGCAATGAATTATTGCACAATATGAGGGTAATGGTAGTGCTATAGTGTGATCTCAATACCCAAGTAGAAGCACTCTAAAAAACTCTTCTGAATTGGGTTCACTTTCAGATGCCTTTTTGAGTCACTTTTTTAGCTAAAGTTGTAGCCAATTTTCAACTTTTGAATTTCAAAATCTATCAAAAAGTGTACCTAAAGTTTACGACTTCGTTCCTCATCAATTCTCCGCCAAAAATCTCATAATTGATCCTCCAAAATCCACGTGATTGTAAGTGCCTTTTTTACATATGCACTTCTACAAGGAGTAAAACCAAACTTTTACAAGTGGGTATTCATATGTGACTTCATGTGTGTACATAGAAGTGAATAGCTAATTGTCCAAATATGTAGGTTTGGATTTATTTGCATCAATAGTACCCGTCTATTTGGATTGTTTTATCCCAAGGGGGGATCACTACCATCAAATTTACATGCTTTTTTGGACTTTGATTGGGCTAGTTGCTATGACACTTGTGTGAAGCTTTCATCCCGAATGGTGAGTGTGTGTGGCTCAGACTACTTATGGATGATTTGGGTGTTGGTCAGTCTTTTGCCACCAGGATCTTCACTAACAGGGAGAGCGCATTGGCAGTTGCTAGGAACCCTATGTTCCATGCTCGCACTAAGCACATTGAGGTGCATTATCATTATGTCAAGAAAATGTTCTCTACTGGAGAGATCACCTTGGCATATGTGCCCCCGCAAGAGAACATTGTTGACCTTTTCACAAAGGCTTTACCTAGGAAGAAGGAAAAAACTATAAACAGATCTAGAGAGCTCATTTTGAGGTTGTTGTTAATTTATGATTGAACCTATGAGCTAGATTTTAAAGAGCTATTGTAACTACTTGATGATGAATATGAGTATGAGTTCTTTCCTTCCCTTCCATTGATCTCCATCGCAACTTTCCTAATATGTGTGTGTGTATGCATGTGTGTGTATGCTCTTTGCATGTCTCACCATTTTCTTCATGCACATCATTTGCTCTTGATCTTCATATAGCGAGAGGGCTGAAAGGGAACCTCTCAGGGATCATAGGGCTCACAGGGGTGGGGATGGTTTTCCCCTACTTAGGCCAAGAGACCACCCTAGAACCTTGAGACCTACTCAATTAGTGAAGGCAATGAAGAATTGTTTTGATGGATCTACAGATCCCTACGAGCACATAGAAAAATTCAAGCAGGTGCTGAAGGCTGAAAAAGTTGAAGACATGTTTACACAATTTGATGCATTTGGACCCACTCTAAAACGTGATGCATTGGATTGGTTCCGACCATTGCACCAACACTAATTTAGAGACATCCACCACATGATGGAGTCCTTCACTACTGACTTTTCCAAGAGTGGAATCAGACAAAAGACGTCTTCCTTGATACACACATTCAAACAAACCCCTCAAGAGACAATGAGGATGGCTGGTCACAGATTTAGATGGTACATAGAAAGATGTCCCCCATTGGAAGTACCCACTCAAGAAAAATTGATAGCTTTGTTCATAGATGGCCTTCTGACTGCTAAGCTGAGATCATACGTCCTCTTGAAGGAGCCAAGGACCTTGGATCAATGTTTACAGATCTGTATAGACATAGAAGATAACTTAGGAGATGAGCTAGAACTACCTAAGGCTCACAAAGATTCGGATAGCACCAATGAGACTTCATCCAAATGTTCCAATTCAATAGAGGACTTAGCGAAACAAGTGGTCAAATGTTTGGGAGTTTCTAGCAAACCAAGCATCAAACGTGCCCTTTGATCACATATAATGACCTTAACACAAACAGTTTTGACTCCACCCATGCGGATAGCCCACCAGCGTACTACACGGAGTCACCAAAAAACATAGACCCTTACTATGAGAACCCTATGTATGAGCAAAATTGGAAACCAGATTATGCTCAGGTTATGTACACAAACCCTAACTGGAGACTGCATGCTAGACAACTAAGACCACAAGCACCCAAAGGACCATGTTATAAATGCCAAGGAGACAAATTCATAGGAGATTGTCCACACGCTGCAACTGCATTGCAATCGCAATACTTCAATATTCAAGGCTTTTGCCCTAAATGTGGAAAGGATCACTTCATAAGAGATTGCCCCAAGAACCCTGCGAACACCTCTACAAAAGTGACACCCATCAATGTGATAGGCATAGTGCAACATTCTAAAGGTTCCATACCCCAGTACATACCCATCAAGGCACTTACTAGATCTCAAGCACAAACGCAAACACAATAAAAAAACCTAGGAAAATAGCTGAAGGCAGTGAAGTACGAGAATCAACAGGAAAGAAAATTGGAACTTGGAAAGAGTCACAAGAGGGACACAAGAGAAAATAGGGTAAAAAGATGAACGACTTAGAGGAAGGCCTAAGGGCAACGAGCACTAAAATCTTAGAAATGGCATCATAGGAGGCTGAACCACGAATACTCACCTCTAAACCAGGATCAGTACTAGCAGCCCCACCCCAGAAAACCTTGATATGATGTTCAAAGATTATCAAGCAAGAATACAAGAAGGACCATAAGAAAGAGAATCTAGGAAGAATTACCCAAGAGCCGACTTAGAAATTGAGAGAAACAAACTATGCATGAAAATGGTGGAATTAGCGCACGCAATGTTTGAAGCATCACAATACCTTAATTTGGAAATTATGGCCAGGCCTAAGTTACATTTTCAAGGGCTACTAGAGAGACTAGGACAAGTCATATCTAACCCTGCAAAAGTCATCTCTAGCACACAAACTAGCCCAACTTGAAAGTTATATGAATTCACATGCCATCTTGAAAGAGATATAAGAAGAAACTTGGAACAGCAAGTCATAAAAAATGAGAACTATATCGTAAAAAGAGAACACCCTCATCAAAAATCAAGAAAATTGCAACTTATGTTTGAGAACCCTTTATACGAGTATACATATATTTCAAAAATGAAGAGAAAACATGTGATTTTTTGACATTTTCTGTCATTTTTTTCAAAAAAAAGGAGCTCAAAATGTGGTCAAAATTTCACTGGATAAGACATTGACATGTCCAAAATCTATATAAAGAATGTAAAATTGAAGAATTCGTATACAAAAATAAACATTTAAGACATAATTTCAATGGGTGGATATCCGATTATTATTCAATATTGCTATGAAACATGGTTTTGTTAAGCAAACTACTTCGAGACATTTACATGAGCACTAAAAATGTTATGGAGTTTCAATACAGCTCACAACTTTGTCGATCTATGTCTAACTACACCCTCATCATCTGATGCACTTGATTCAATCTAAGACTGTTGAGTGCTCTCTTCTTCTTCTTCTTCTTCTATATCCACAAGAGCTCTATCTTCATCCACATATATACCGAATTCTATAGGATCATGCACAAATCTTCTTGTTTGCCTATGATTTGCTATACCACATACATCTGGAAGCTTTTGCTTTATCATATTAATGGTTGCTTTCCTCAAGTGACCTATTTTTATCAAGGCAAAATCATAAACAAGAATATCTACATCATCCATTTTAAGAGTGGATGTGCTTTGAATATTCTTTTTCTTTTTTGAGTCTATTCGTTTAGTATCACACACCATTTCTAAGTTATATTTACCTATGAATGCATTACTACTTTTGGTGTAATACCAATGCACCATCAAAGCCTCTATTCTTCTTTGATCAATATCTTTAGTGACCTCTTGAACCTTTGCAATCCAAAATGTTCTAGTAGCCTCATCACCATCAACAAGTACTGCAATAAGTGTTCCAACATTTATCACTATAAAATTTCCTTGCCATCTTGCTTCTGCCTGTTTTGTCATCCTTGGTCCTACATAAATATTTCTTTCTGGTGGATGTATAAAATTTTGAAGTGCATCTGCATTACATGCTTGGGCCGCATTCACTCATCTTTGTGTACAAAAATCCCATGTGAATGGAACATCAACTAGCCAATGACCTGCAATCGTACACTTTATAATCTCTTCTTGATGATTGAAAAAGTCATCCCACCAAGATACATCTTGATCTCGAGCGTATTTTGTTGCACACTCAATATGTCTCTTCTTTTCAATGAGTGCATGCATCTAGCTTTTACTTTGATCAACCACATTTCCCCATCTTTCCATATTATTTTTATCTTCATATGGTCATTTTTCTGCACCATACATCCACAAATTAGGCACCTGCAACAAGAATCTACATCTGTCTTTAGGCTCCCACCTAGGAGAAGATGAATACTGCTTTGCAAATAAAAGCGTTATGCCATCAACCCTCCTCATGAGGAATACATGGTTGAAACTAATATTGTGCAATGGAGCCAAAACCTTAGCACTATTATCAAAGCCCACTGAGCAAAAGTGCTTAAAGTTATAAATCTGTGTGAGGTGTTGGACTTCAGGTTTTGGAGTATATGCTTCTCAAATCAGCTCAGATAAAATTGGAAGAGTAAAAGCATTGTTACGTGCCAACTTCTTAGAGAATGTACTGAACATTTGATCAATGTGATCATGAGTGTGCCCAACCAGAAGGAAATTTACCTTAACCTTCTGAAATACCTGTTTATCAACAAGCATGCATAAATATCCAAATACTTTAGAATTTTTATTCTCTCTTGCACTATTATCAAGTTGCAAATATAGAGTTGGTGGCAAAAGACCATTCCATGATTGTAGAACCCAATGAATGACAATAAATCTAAGGTTTGGATCATTATGCACATTTGGATATGTGAAGAAAACCTTGGACATTACGATTCCATTGTATACCAAAGCACCAACCAAATGCATTTGTACAAGCACTTCATCTCCAATGTCCTTAGGGATGTAATAAAAGTGTGGCAAACATGTTTTATTTATCCATACCATCAATCGACAAACACATATAACGCTCTGGACTTTTGAGTGCTTTACTTCGATGATGAATTTTTTTCTTTATCTCTAAAGCTTGAATCTCACGATGGTTCTTTAGAAGGCTTTTAAAACCATCTCTTTCTTATGGTGTTGTAGCCCCCTTTGTCCTGTTTTTCAAAGTGATGCAAACTGAACATTCACCCATTTTAACTTTATGAGGAATAGACACATTGTTAAACTCTTGCTTCCATGATCGAGTAAAGTGATGATACAACACATACTTTTCATTTCTATTTTCCATGTATTCTTTATATATTTGAAATACTTCTCGACGAGTAAAGTTATCTGACAAGTGCAACCTTCCAATTGTAGGCATAACCTCAGAATGCGAGCTAAAATAGTTCATCATCCAATTCATTGCATGAAGTCCAACAGATCCTTTGGTCCCAAAATGAAACGTATCCAAAATGAGATCTCCATTCATAAGCCCCTGTTGAACCCTATGTATTCTAAAATTTCCCACACCCATTGCAATTTTAAATGCAGCCCTACAACATCACATCCCTTGACTAAAGTAATATTCGAAAGCAACACGTGTTACTAACATGTTATCCTCAATCATTTGCATGTGAGAAACAAGGTATAGATCCTGCCTTTCACTATCTAAATGGAGGAATTTCTCTCTTAGGTGATTTCGTTTCTTCATTCCTAAATCGTACAAACATTTCAAACAACAACAATGCTTCACAATATCCAATGCAATCAATCTATTAGAAGTAAGAAATTTAAATCTTTTTGGACTTAGTTCACGAGGCCTTGTTTTAAAATGTAGATTGAGCGTGCTTTGCCTTTCCTTCTGTTTGCAGCTAACATCCTTTGCTCCACATGCACTTGAGTCAGAAGGGAGATCAACGACTAGATCAGATGGCAGATCAAGAGGTGCATTTGGTTGAGCAACATTCCACTGCGAATTGGATAACGGAAATGACTCAACAAAAAACATAGAATGATGATCAACACATTCTAAACCATGGAGAGCATCATTTCTCAGGAAAGGATCAACTGAGAACAACGAATTTGAAAGCATATCAATATGAGTAGAGGAAGTTGATGCCCAAGCTTCCACTGAAAAGATTGAGCTCATCTTCACTTACTTCAAAGAGGATTGAAGATGAATTAACTTTTTCAATGAGTAGAAGTCCAAGATCAAGTGAAAATGTCACATCAAGTGTCACATCAAGTAGATATGAAATCAAAAGTGCCTTAAAGTACATTAAAGTGCATTAAACATCAAATTACATTTAACTACTTAAAGCCTCACATTAAAGTACTTAAATTATTCAAATATACACAATTGATGTGATAGTGCCTAAAAACATAAGGTGCTACTTGCTTGATTCACATTTTCATATGAAACATTAAATCAACAATAAATGTATTCAAGTTGTGGGTTTGAGTATGACCATGAATCTTTGTGCACAAATTCTTTGATGTGATATGGTCTAAATTTATGTACAAAGAAAGGTCCATGTGCAGCTACATAGATGCAAGTCATTACAAATTAGGATATGAATATATGGTGATATTTTGGATAGGTACTATATGTTAGATCCACGTTATGTATAAGAAAAAGCGAGTGTGGATATAATATATATATATATATATATATAATCCACAATGATCTAAGCTTCTTGGAGAATTTTAATGTTCTAGATAAGTTTTGTACATGTAGACATGGCTATATAAGAGTGTCTTATGAAGTGAGAGGTACACAAAAATTCATATACGGTATGGATTTTATCATGGAAGGCCTAATACATCACTCTGAGATGAAAGATATGTAAGACTCATTATTTTAAAGCTATTTACAATATCGGCATAAAGTTTCATATAGGTTCCGACTAATATAGATGCAGACTTTTTTTTGACATTGGAGAACCACATGTTTGCATCCCTATAAAAGTTATGGATTTATATGTAAGGATCATATGTTTGCACTCTTATGGAAGCTACAATTTTGTATTATATAAGATTGAAGAGGCTCACATGCTTTCCGTTATATAATGACCATTGTCTTGACATAATATTGACATAGATTTACTCTCAGATGTCATGCTCTGTGAGAAATGATAATGAACATGTTTGAAATAAGTTTTAAGTTGAGTGAGTAAAGATATTTTAGGTACTTTGAGGTGTTGTATCATGTAATGATTTCTTGTGGTAAGTTAATGTATTACCTTTGTTGATGTATGAATGGTAAGTGAATGTATTGCCCATGTGGATTATGTATGATTCGTGAGGATAAAAATAAGCTTATATTTGTTTGCAGCCAAGGATCTACAAGTACAAATGAATTAAGTGATAATTTGGTAGTATATAATCTAGATTCAGCTACCTTGGGTTGTGGGTTGTGGGTTGTGGGTTGTGCATCCACTCTACAAATGTGATCTTTAAGATCTAGCACCTAACTATTGTGGATACCTTGTACCGACATAGAGAACTGCAAGCCAAATTTCTTTTACGCTCGGCTCGATTGTTTACTCCTGGTTAGATTAAAATCGGTTCTGATGAAATGATGCATCCAATGTCAGATCCTCGTTAGATTAGTTGGCGGATCTCTTTAGAAACTGGATTCATTTAATTAGATCTAGTTAGTCTCTCATTCAAGCAACCCAAGTGCTTATAAATAGCAGAGGAGGAGATCATTCTCATTTCCAAAATCCGCGAGCGAGAGAGAGCAATTGAGCATAGACAACAAAGGCACACAGAGCTCAGCAAACCAGCAAGGAAAATCTGATGGAGAAGAAGAATGTTGCCAACAGTACCCAGAGGTAGAGAATATCACACCACAAGAAAAGATTCCTTTTTATTTTCTAGGAAATAATATCTCTTCTAACGATTTTAATTTTATGTGTTTGTGAAATCTCGATCCATGACGATCAGATTCGATGTCGTATCGACCTGGAGGGCAATTCGATGCCACGAATCGAATTCTCTGCATAAGTCTATGCCACGCATCCACTTTGGGCTACAAGTTGATGCCAAACATTGACTTTCACCCCAAAGTCGATGCTAGGTATCGACTTGATCCAAACCAAAAAGTCAATGCCTACCATCGAATTTGGCCTGAAACACAATGCAAAGCATCAGCTTGGAGCTCAAAGTCGATGCCTGCCATCAACTTTAGGATGCAAGTCAATGCCTAGCATCGACTTTGGGGCACAATTCGATACCAAGCATCGACTTTAGGGTGCAAGTCGATGTCAGGCATCGACTTTAGCGTGCGAGTTGATGCCAGGCATTGACTTTAGCATGCAAGTCGATGCCAGGCATTGACTTTGTGTGCAATTGATGCCATGCATCGAGTTTTAGTACTAACTCGATGCCTAGCATCGACTTGTGGCACAGGTCGATGCCTAACATCAACTTACTGCCAAAATTCCATGCCGGACATCAATTTACTATTGAAACTTGATGCCTTGCATCAACTTAGTGGCATACGCCAATGCCAGGCATCGACTTGTGGGAGAGGTTGATGCCACGCATTGACGTTCAGCAGAAAGCATCGACCTAGAAAAGAAATCAATGCTAGGAATCGACTCCTCATGTTTCCACATGTTTATCATAGAGCTCGTTTAATTTCCTTTCCACTTGCTTCTGCAAAAATGAAAGAAAAGTAAGTCTATAGAAGCAAATGATTATTGTCCCCTTGCACTCCTCACTGACATTCAAAAGGCAAGGCATGCAAAATCTAGATTGAAAGCCAAGGAGATAGATTTTGATGATGAATCTGATCTGAAGTGTTTCTAGAATCCCCTGGACCCACTTAGGCTTGTATATTACAATGTATTCTGTAGTGATGTAAATAATATTTGTACTGTTGTGCCTAGAAAGCATGTATCCCTTCTTATAGTAGACATACCCTATGGATTTAGAATGTTGGGATCACTGAATGACGATGAGCCTTTCAAGCACCCTCATATTCGGAAAATGGTCACCCATTTTACAGATTTGAATATGTCTCCTCTTTGGAGGATAGTAATTTTCCATAGCAGAGTCCAGTCTATCTTTGTTTCAACTGCTTTGAAGTTGAGATGTCATGCTGTGGAGTGCCTCACATGGTATGTGATCTTCTTTCTATCTCCTTGGCTTAAATGATGCTCTCTCTCACTTATAGTTCTCGTTGGTAGGGTGAAGACAAACATGAATCATACTCATCTGCATAGATTTGTGAGCTCCACCAAATGCATTATAGTTGGCTATTATGATGAAGTAAGCAAAATAAGAGTCAGAGAGCATTGCAAAGAGAATGGGATCTCCAATGTGCTCTTTTTCCCAGAAGTTACCAATAAAGTTTGTCATGTAGCTATGGATAAGACATTGTTAACCCATATAAAAAGCCATAGAAGCTTATAATGAGATTGACTCAACTGTTCTCCAATGATGATGACTGGGTCCTAGACCTTTTTTTTGGCACAGGTAATTTCAGTTGTAACATTTCTCATTAGCCATGATATTGACCTCTAATTGGTTTTCTTCTATTCCAGGAATGACTCTCCCTTGCTCCTTAAAGATGCTTAGGCATTGCATAGTTTTGGAGAAGGATGATGCTCAAGTGAGCTTCATAAGAATGAGAATCATTGGGTTGAATGAATGCCTAGATGAGGAAGAAGAGGTTGGAAGGAAGCACATTGCAGACACAGAGAGATTCCAACCTGCTTCAAGGGAGCCTGTTCCCCCACTTGTAGATGAAACGGGAGACATGGCTGACCTTGAAGAGCCAATCTTGGAGCAAGAGAAGCAGGAGATGAGTTCTAGGGTTCAAGAGGATGCCATTATGCATAGGCCTGAGGAAACCTATGATCACCTTCTATTGTAGAGGCTTATTATTCTTGTAAAACATACATGAAATGTAACTAACATCATTTTAATAGAAATATAATGCCAAGTTCTGCATCCATTTTGTGCAAAGATATACTTATCTTGAGCATTTCTCTGATGAATGTGTCTTCTCTTGGGAATGCTTTTGTGATATTCATTTGATATGCTATGAATTATGGCCAATATTCAATGAGGCTCTTAACTTTACAAAGCAATGATTTGAATTGCCTTATTAAAAGATTGGACTTTTGCAACACATGTACAAAGAATTTCGAGTAGCTTTTAATCACCTTTAATATGTGCTTATTGAGGTTCTAGATGTTATGAAGGGGTTTAAAAAATTATCATTTGTACCTTTAACTATGATCTCTTATGTCGAAGGTCATGATGTGGGGTTCTTCACCATGCTGAACAGTTAGTTTTCATGGCACCAAGCATTTTGACATATCTATTGCTGACTACTTGGGTTATAGAATCAAGCTTGTACTCAATGTTTACAAGCAAGAACAAGTGATTCTTACTAGATATTGTGAGATGGACAATTTATTGCTTGATATCATGGTCTTTAGGTACAAATAAATGGAGAACATGTCTTTGTTCTCCTTTGCTATGACTTAGTGTTATGGAGGTAGGAACAAGAATCTCAACCACCCATACTCGAGATTGATGACTTAGGAGAACAGTTCCCTGTAGACATCCCATCTATATATGGAGATCAAGTAGATGATTGGCCAAGTGAGCACACTATTTTTCAATCTAACTCTTTGCAAGAGTTACCTCACTTTACGGGCCCTTGGGAAGACTGTTCAATTCAAGTGAAAGCTACCACTATTCGAGTAAGGGTAGATAACTCAGTTCTTCCTAAGAATATAGAAGCTATTAGGAACAGTAAAGTTCAATGCCATTTAACTTTGGATGAGCTCTTGAAGATTAAACCAGAACTATGGAAACATGTAGCAAACGAGGTCCCAAAAATAGCCACAACCTCCTCTAGACCAAGTACATGAGGAAAGGTACTTGAAATACCCCTAGATAAAGTGGGAGATGCGAGTGAAGGAGAGGAAGGTAATGCTTATTTTCCCATTACGTACAAGGGTCACACTACCAAAGGAATCCTCGATACAGGCACGGGAGTAGCTATCGTGACCACTTCTCTATGGAAACATTGGGGAAAACCAACCCTTAGACCTACTAGGATGAAGCTACGGATGACAGATGGACACATAGAAAGACCCTTAGGACTATTGAAAGGAATTACCCTATCCACTTGCGGAGTAGAATTTGACCACACCTTTGCAATATGCAATTTTGGAAAGAATCAAGCGTACGAGATGCTCTTAGGTAGACCTTTTATACGTCAATTGTAGGTAGTACAAGATTGGGGAACGAATTCTTTATACTTACAACACCTAGGAGTAAGCACGAAAGTGAACCTCACAAACTATTCACATAGGGATGTACCACCTTCGCAATGGAATATTGTGCATAGGAACGAAGAGGAGGAGGAATCGGTACATTCCTTAATATCAGATCCATCATGGTTGCATGAGGATACACATGTGTGGATGTGTAAAATTGTAGCCAAGGAAGAGGAACGTGTGAAAGCCAGAACGTCACGAGTAGGACACACCTCTAGACTTGTGGAGGACCCAACATACCCTCTTTTAGTATTTCCAGATGACGAATTTGAACCCCATTGCTCGGAAGAGATCTTAGCGACTATGAATATTGCAATTAACAAAGAACAATGGACTCCCCATTGTGATGAAGACGGTTATGGTAAATCCATCTTCATTGTAAGCCTAGTAAGAGAAGAAACAGAAGAGGATAATCTTAAAGAAGAAATCGCAGAACGTAGTAAGCAAGTGAATGATGACGAGTGGGAAGTAGATTCAAAGAGACCTCAATGTTCATCGGAAGAGGAATTTCTAGGCTGGGTAGAAGCCATGTCTCCAAGTCTCACCACCCCTAGGAAGGAAAAGGAGAATTCAAGTTCCAATAAACGAAATCAAAAGATGAGGAAGGAAAATAACAAAAACTAAGGAAGAAGAACCATTGATGGAAGTGCCTAAAAAATTCAAGAAATATGCGATGGAAGACGCAAAAATCATGATCATGATGCCAAAAAGAGATAAAAGTTCAGGAGAATCTTATGAAAATAAGGAAACCATGAAGAAAGTCATAGTGGCAATCAAGGAAGGTGAAGAACGATGCACGTACATAGGTCGTGATTGGACTAATGAGGAGGAAGAAAGTTTGATTTCTCTATTGAAGAGGTATAGGGATGTGTTTGCATGGAGTTACAAAGATTTAAGAGCGGTAGATCTTGATATATGTTCCCATAGGATACCCATGACCACTGAGGCGAGACCCACTAAGCAAAACCCATATACGTATAATGACAATTATGCATTGAAAATCAAGGAAGAAATAGATAAACTCATAGAAGCCGTATTCATCTACCAAACAGAACACACCGAATGGGTCTCACCCATCATAGTCGTGTTTAATAAGAATGGTAAGCTGAGAGTGTGCATTACTTAAAGAAGGTCAATGCTGCCACCATTAGGGATAGTTACCCTCTACACATTACAGAACACTTGTTGGAAAGAGTCACAAGCAAGGAAGTGTACAACTTCCTTGAAAAGTTCTCAGGCTATAATCAAGTTTCCATTACCCCCAAGGACCAACCCAAGATGGAATTTGCCGCTACGTGGGGTATCTTTGCATTTCGCATAATGCCTTTTGGGCTGACGAATGCACCTACAACTTTCCAAAGGTTGATGTGCCATGTGTTCAAAGAGTTTTTAAGAAAGAACCTAGAAGTGTATGTAGATGACCTGTGTGCTCACGCAATGCATAGACCACAGCATATCCCTGAGCTCGAATGCATCTTGAAAAGTGTAGGGAATATCAAGTCTCTTTAAACCAAGAGAAGTGTGTTTTTATGGTAAGACAAGGCAAGATACTTGGTCACATAATCGCAAAAAATGGAATCTCCACAGATGAAGATAAGGTAGGAGTAATCAGTGAACTACCTAGGCCAAAGAACATCAAAGAAGTACAAGAATTTATGGGCCAATATGGCTATTACCAACGGTTCATACATATGTATGCAATTATCGCTAAACCATTCTACAACATGCTAACCAACTTTGAGTGGACAGAAGAATGTGAGAGTTCCTTTAGTGAGCTTAAACGACGATGGTGTTCTGCACCTATTCTAGTGGTGCCTGATTGGAATAAACCTTTTGATGTACATGTAAATGTGTCTAATCATGCCATAGGATGTGTGTTGGCACAACCCACAGAGGAGGAAATATAGATTTACCAATTGCATACGCCAGCAGGAAGTTGAACTCTATAGAGAGAAACTACACCACTACTGAGCGAGAGGGATTAGGAATGGTCTACGCGGTGAAGAAGTTTCACCATTATCCATTGGAAAATAAGTTTAAATTTTTTACCGACCACCAAGCTCTTTTGCATTTGGTCAACAAACCATGCAACACCGGTAGATTAATACGTTGCTTTTTACTCTTGATGGAGTGTGATTTTGAAGTTGTAGTCAAAAAGCAGAAAACACGCTTAAGAGCAAACCACCTCTCTAGGATAACTTCAAGAGAAGCAACTATTGGGGTAGCAGATGAGCTACTAGATGCTTATCTCTTCAATGTCAAGATTGTCCCTGAATGGGCCAAGTCATTAGTTCCAGTACTAACATACGGACCTAAGAATCCTTAAGTAAGAACCCAAGAGAAAGAGGTAGTGAGAGTGCAGAGATATCAACTTCTCGCACGAAGTATCTATAGGCAAGACCATCACAATGTCCTTGCCTATTGTATAGAAGAACATGAGTATAACAATTTGTTGCAATTAGCACATGTAGGTGCACTGAAGCAACACCATTCTAGACAAGCGATACTATCAAACATAAAGAGCTTAGGTGTGTATTGGCCGAAAATGGAAAAAGATGTCCGACAACTATGAGACGAATGTCCAAAGTGTTGTGATAGACCCCCAATAGAACATGCTACTTTATACTAGGCATCCCTAATGCGAGACTGGAGTGAACCTTTAGTTACTTACCTAAGGACAAAGACATTTCTAGAGGTCATGACTGTAGTACGTAGACGCAGCCTAGAACAAGAGGCCTTAAAATACAAGCTCATTGGTGATATTTTGTATAAGTGAGGATGACACATTGATCTGAGGATATGTGTGCATGAAAGTGAATATCTTAACCTGTTGGAAGCTTCACACCAGGGTGTAGTAGGAGGCCATTTTGGACCCGATCCTGTTATCAAGGCCATACTACTTTCAAGAGTATAGTGGCCCACTCTACATATGGATGCCCACACTTACGTAAAACGATGTGATGTATGTCAAAGGACTCAGTATCCCATACGTAGGGATGAGATGCCCTTACAACCCATGATGGGAGGGCGTGCATTCCCAAAGTGGAGAATAGATTTTGTAGGAGCTATTTATCCCCCTGCAAGGAATTCCCATGCCGAGTACATCATAGTTTCCACTGACTATCTTACTAAATGGGTAGAAGCCAAGGCTGCTAGGAAAAATGATGCACACACCACTGCTAAGTTCTTGTTTGAGAATGTCTTCACAAGTCAGGGACTCCCTATCGAACTGTAAGTGATAGGGGTACTCACTTCAGCACCAGGAATTTATGCCACTAAGAAGAGACAGAAAGCCTACCTTGATGCTCATATTAAGGACACATGATTACGAGTAGGAGATTTGGTGCTAGTTTACACCTTGAAACAACATGCACGAAAGTTAGAGAAATGAGGTTACGGATCCATGATCATCAATAGGATATGGACTAGCGGTGCGATTAGCTAGCAACTCTTAAAGGTGAAGTATTGCCTAATTATATTAGTGTATGCCGAGTTAAGCTATATCAGGAACCCTTAACTGCATACATGCTCAAACAACTAACTCTTGCAAAGAAGCGAAAGGAAGAAGAGGAACGAATCAAAGCTGAAGCCCAAGGAGAAGAGTTGGAATGCATTAGCAAATGAGATTATGAAGGAGAGGACTAAGTAGAGAACCTGAATCGATGGATGCCCCGCAATATACTGTAGCCATGTGCCAACTTGGAGGAAGAGATATCCCTAGTATCATTGATAGGAGACCATTCATTAATATCACTATAGGATAGGAACCCATGCACATGCAATGTAAGGCTTTAATTTACTCTGGTGCAACAAAAAATGCAATTCGACTCTCTCTTTAAAGGGAGTATGAAATTAAGCCTCTTGAAGCCTATCTCATCGGACTAGGTGGATTAGAAACCCCTTGCATAGGCAAGGGCGAGCTACCCATCTCCATAGAAAATGTGAACTTGATAGTAAAACTGTTGGTTTGTTGTGACGACGATCTGATAGAACCTATGATCCTAGGCCGAGAATGGTTATACCATTACTCGGTGAATTTAAATCTTTGCAGAAGTGTGCTTATGTTGGAATTTACGGGACAGTTTCATGAACTACCCCTCCAAAGTCAATACAGAGAGGTGTTGGACGTGACAGAAGCCCCCCCAACCTTATGTGAGTCAGCACACCCTACCGAGCGCACAGAGGAATTACCACCCATCCAGGAGAGGAAATTAGGTAGACAGATAGGAATCCAACAAGTATGGCTGCGTAAGGCTCAGTCTTCAGATGAATGTAAACAATCACCACTTTTGGGACAGATTGCAGTGGATCTCCCTTCTTTTCCCAAACAGCATGTGGATATGACATCTCACCCTCGACAAGCCGCATGGCCACATCCTCCACGTACTCATCGGCATAGCACATAATCGTGGTTCGTTAGATAGTCCACTCTAGCATTCCTTCAACCGAAGTGGATATGCAAGGCGACCATACCCAGTGATTCAAACACTCCTGATCTTCGGCATCCCTCTCAATTTCCATGGAGGGAACAAATTCAGCAAATTTGGGTGCCCAAGTCCTTGGTGAGAGCTCAGTCCAAGTCTCGCCAGCTCTGGGTACCTAAAAAGTGCTTAGTCTATGCTTCAACTTTAGTCAATTCTAAGAAGACCTTTTCTGATATTACTAGGACACTCTACTCACATTCTTTTATAAATTCCACTTCATCTCTTTTAACCCCCCATGTGATATAGAAATGGATCATCAAGCCTTCAGTAATCACGGCTACTCTCGACCAAGCTCATCCTGACCACCGACTTAGTGAAACTAAAACTATTATTAACCACTACATGCAGACCCAGCTTGACAACTTCATATCACCACTTTCCTTGTAACATACACTAACTCTGTAGGTAGTACTCATTTGAAATCAATCATAAAGTCATGCACCTTACATGCTCCCAATCACAGTCAAAGCACGCACTCCTCACAATTCACTTCTCACATCATTAAACTCACACACGCCACAAGAAGCATGTTGGTGGTGGGAATGGAGATCTCATCTTTTTGGGATCTTAATTATTTTCCATGACTAATGTGTTTTCCTCTTCACTTCAGATTAGGTCTGCAACACCAGTTTCCATCATGCAAGTGGAAGGTTCTACCAGCGTAATGCTCCAAGGACCTATCGTGGATTTTTTGGCTCTTCCATTTTAGAGCTTGCCTAAGGCTATCCCGGCGGAGTTCCACGGTCTCACAAGACCTATGTCCATTGAAGACCCTCCTCAAGGATAGACAGAAAGAGTAAGTAGCAAGGCACACTAGTTCCAAGGGCTTGCAGGACCCTTGGGAGACGCAGAGTTCATATATGAAGCTAACTTGAGTTACGATGCAAATGTGTGGAGATGCTACCAATTCTTCTCACAAGAATTCGAGAACCTCCAGAATAGTGAAGATCTTCAACCTATATGGCAGAGGGTAGGATTTGCGAGTTACTTCAGTGCACCCCTCCAAAAATTGGATTTTTATCAGTGTTATTATTTAGTGGTTTCTATCAAAGAGCAGGAGCGCAAGGAATAGGACTCTTTGTACTACCGTCCTTGGTGAATGATCCACCCTTCAAGAAGTTTACATGATCTCTGGACTTAATCAAGACTGCACTTAAGATTCAAGGCAACCATACACCCATAGAGAAGGAGCGTCTCATCCCAGAACCAATGAAGCAAAGCGATGTTGATAAATGGGCAGCCATTTCAGCCATCACCCCTCAGTTGACCACTCCATTGAGAATATGTCTACAACACTTTGCCTTCCCTACACATGAGTGATTTATGATCCCACACAAGCATCTTTGGTTTGGTTTGTATCTTGCCACCATAGGGCCTTAGACAACAGACATTACTACTTATATTCAAGATCAACTTTTATTGGCCAGACATCGGTGGGAGAAGAAACATGTTGTTCATGGATGCTGTGGTCTTACACACATCATATACATGTGTTTGAATTATGATATTGCTACAGAAAGAGCATTCCCAGCTCTGCAATTACAACAATATAAATCCTCCAAGAAAACCATGAGACCCCTCGAAACCCGTCGAGTCAAGTACATGCATGTCACCATCCCATGCTTACAAGTGTCGGTGTCATCATCACTTCAGCCCACACCCGAAACCTCTCCCCAACGATCACCAATTCAACCACAAACAACTATTCCCCCTCTCTGCATTCACTTGAACCGATTTGCCATACTCAGTGAGGTTTCATAGGTAGAGACCACCGTGCCTACCACCATAATGACTAGTTCCACCACGATTGTAGAAGCTCCTAGAGAAACTTCTACGTTTGTCTCTGATTCCTTTACCTTCCCAGTCACAAGTTTGGGCATAGAGGATATCAATACTAGGTTTGATTTTGAGATCCTCGATGTATTGTCGAGTGATCTTCAATTTTTGGATACTCATGCTGTCTCTCAAGAATTGGAATGCCCTATTTACACACCACACCTTAGAGGGAGAGCAAGCTTACTCCAAAGATGAAGACGACGACCGTATAGTGACAGATGAAGGAGATGCTAACACTGAAGCTAGCAAGGAAGAAGCACAACAACCAGAAGCACATGTTGAAGTTTCAAGGGAAGCTATTACATATGAAGAAGAAACGGCAAAAGCAGCAGCTTAGACCATCACCATCCGATGGCTCCACAATAATACGAATAAATTTTGGGCACGAACTAGATTAACGGAAGAACAAAGCAAAGCCATCTTGCAATAGTGACTGGTCAGCGACAATTTTGAAGAAACTTTTATCTCTCCTATGCATGAGTTGGTTAAATCTATCGCCATGCCAAAAGTGTTACGATATTTGTTAAGGAAGCCTTTACCCAAGTTCGACCCTCAATGGGCATTCTCAAATGCCCAGGTACATACATTCGTGTCCCTACTGGTCCCATCACATCAGCACCCCTTGTGGGTTCCTCCATGATTGACTTGACCATGGAAGAAACCTCCCTTATATATACCCTTAGCAAAACCCTCCCTTCTCAATTGGTCCCAACCTTGACCTCCCCTCATATTGTAGATAGCCCTGAGGTTCGTATTCCTTCCCCCATTTCCATTTGGCCCCCTGAATCCAGCCCAATTCTGACTACCGCTCCCACCCCAATGCTACCACTGACTACCGCTCCCACCCCAATGTTTCCATTCCACCTATTATGACACCACCCATCATTTTTGTGCCCTCTCACTTCCCCTCATATACCACTAATCTGTTATACTCCTTTACCATCTCCATGGAGCAAACCTCCTTCTATTCTTCTTTCACATCCTTCCTACACCCCCGATCTACACGTTTTCCATTTGTAAGGCCATCTCAAGAAATTCGCCCACCACCCCCTTTCTTATGGCCACCAAGTACACCACCTCACTCACCCCTCACCACACAATTGCACCCATCACCACGCACCATAGCACCTACATCACTCTTTCATATTGTGATCACTAAAGGTACCACTAGCAATATGGACATCTCACCCATCGCTTCACCAGACGCACAGTTACATGCATCCACCACACCACGTAGCACACTTCCCACGTCATCCATTGGCACATCCCTTCTGTCACTTGCCACGGCATCCACTATCCCTACCCCTATTCCAACTCCCATTGCATTACAAACCACCCTGCATGTATCATTCCCCACACTTGCATCATCGTCGTCCTCCATTGTTGATGTTGTTATCCAGCAAATGATATAGTGTCTTCAAAAAATTAATGTTGAACATTCGTCACTCCGATAATAGCATACCGCCCTACAACGGACTACAAAAGATTTGCAGGTATGCTTAGATGCACTCACCTTGCAGAATCAGGATCTTAATATAAAGTATCGAAACTTGGAAGCTGAACATCAGAAACAACAAAAAGCTTTTGAATTCCAAGTCCAGGTTCATGTCAAATAGGTTGAATCACAGTTAGATGTTTACTTGATGTGCAATGCCCAACTATTATGCAATATGGCGCTTCTTCATCGACATCTCAATGCTGCAAAGGAGGAAAATCAAGATCTACAACAACAAAATCGCGAGAATTTGGAAGCCACATTGGGCAATCCACATACACCCCTTAGTCTGTCTCGCTTTCAAGTTGTTCCCTCTGATTCAATGCAGATCCTCCTGCAAGACCATGCATGAGTGCTTGAGGACTATGATCGTTTGCAGGAAGAATGCCGCACCATCAAGTAGACCGATAAAACCTTGTTGCTCAAAGCTTCACTAGGACCCAATATTGTATAGGAAGTGGCACCACTAGCTCTTTTGGAAGAATTGACTGTGCTACGTATGAAAGTACAAGAGTTACAGACTCAGGTATCCAATATGACAGAACCCCCTCCACCAGATTCACCACCCGACCTACCTAAACAAGAGGAAACAATACTGTAGTACCCCTCCTTTTCTCTCTCTGTATTGCTATCTCTCTCTCTTTTTGAGGCAGGTTCATGGCATGGGAGATGGAGGCCTTCAACCAAGTTGTTTTCCATTAGGGCTCACATCATGCAAAGCTTCTGAAGAGATGATTTACCTTTGGAGTTGGATTTGGGTAGCTGTTGATGGTGGTGATATTCAATCTCATGCTTCGTTTTCTCTCACTCTTTTTCTTTCTCTCTCTCTCTCTCCCCCTCTCTCTTCCCCCTCCCTTCTCTCTCCCCTCCTCACACCCCCGCGAGCCACCCCCTCCCACTACCTCTTCCCTCCTCTCACCCCCGCAAGCCACCCCCTCCCACCACCTCTCCCCTCCTCACAACCCTGCGAGCCACCCCCCTCCCACTACCTCTTCCCTCCTCACACCCCCGCGAGCCACCCCCCTCCCACCACCTCTCCCCTCCTCACACCCCCGCGAGCCACCCCCCTCCCACCACCTCTCCCCTCCTCACACCCCCGCGAGCCACCCCCCTCCCACCACCTCTTCCCTCCTCACACCCCCGCGAGCCACCCCCCTCCCACCACCTCTTCCCTCCTCACACCCCCGCGAGCCACCCCCCTCCCACCACCTCCTCCCTCCTCACACCCCCGCGAGCCACCCCCTTCCACCACCTCTCCCCTCCTCACACCCCCGCGAGCCACCCCCTCCCACCACCTCTTCCCTCCTCACACCCCCGCGAGCCACCCCCCTTCCACCACCTCTCCCCTCCTCACACCCCCGCGAGCCACCCCCTCCCACTACCTCTTCCCTCCTCTCACCCCCGCGAGCCACCCCCCTTCCACCACCTCTCCCCTCCTCACACCCCCGCGAGCCACCCCCTCCCACTACCTCTTCCCTCCTCACACCCCCGCGAGCCTCCTCCCCTCCCGCCACCTCTCCCCTCCTCACACCCCCGCGAGCCACCCCCTCCCACTACCTCTTCCCTCCTCACACCCCCGCGAGCCTCCTCCCCTCCCGCCACCTCTCCCCTCCTCACACCCCCGCGAGCCACCCCCCTCCCACCACCTCTTCCCTCCTCACACCCCCGCAAGCCACCCCCTCCCACCACCTCTCCCCTCCTCACACCCCTGCGAGCCACCCCCCTCCCACTACCTCTTCCCTCCTCACACCCCCGCGAGCCTCCTCCCCTCCCACCACCTCTCCCCTCCTCACACCCCCGCGAGCCACCCCCCTCCCACCACCTCTTCCCTCCTCACACCCCCGCGAGCCACCCCCCTCCCACCACCTCTTCCCTCCTCACACCCCCGCGAGCCACCCCCCTCCCACCACCTCTTCCCTCCTCACACCCCCGCGAGCCACCCCCCTTCCACCACCTCTCCCCTCCTCACACCCCCGCGAGCCACCCCCTCCCACTACCTCTTCCCTCCTCACACCCCCGCGAGCCTCCCTCCCACCACCATTTCCCTCCTCACACCCCCGCGAGCCACCCCCTCCCACCACCTCTCCCCTCCTCACACCCCCGCGAGCCACCCCCCTCCCACCACCTCTCCCCTCCTCACACCCCCGCGAGCCACCCCCCTCCCACCACCTCTTCCCTCCTCACACCCCCGCGAGCCACCCCCCTTCCACCACCTCTCCCCTCCTCACACCCCCGCGAGCCACCCCCTCCCACTACCTCTTCCCTCCTCACACCCCCGCGAGCCTCCTCCCCTCCCGCCACCTCTCCCCTCCTCACACCCCCGCGAGCCACCCCCCTCCCACTACCTCTTCCCTCCTCACACCCCCGCGAGCCACCCCCCTCCCACCACCTCTCCCCTCCTCACACCCCCGCGAGCCACCTCTCTCCCACCACCTCTCCCCTCCTCACACCCCCACGAGCGCCTCCCCTCCCCCTCCTCACACTCCCACGAGCGCCTCCCCTTCCCCCTCCTTGTATCACTTTTCTCCCAGAGAGGTGATTCTACAGTGGGTATGGCTGCTTCTACACACCTAATGATGAAATGTCGGTTCTTATAAAATGTACAAAGGATTCTCAACCTAAAGACCTACTAGCTATCCCACCAGCAACAGAGTTCGAAGCATGTGTTGAGAAATACATGCCTCCATTGAAAGTCTCTTTAGAAGTTGCCGAGGCGTCTTGGTTGGTAATGCTGCTCATGTAATGACAAATGCACTTGGTCAAGGGATACGCAGTTAGACTTAACGGCTTCATTCAAATACCGGGGATTAAATAAGTGAGGAAACAAAACAACACAAAATGGGAATTTCAGATGGCAAGTGAAAGGGTAAAGGTGGATTGTTAAAAGTAAAAGTGGAATTGCCACCAACCATTCACGGCGACTACCTATTTTTGTGGATCCAATTCAAATCAAGGGAACAATTGACCTACCCCTCCAATTTTGGGTGGTTAACCGGCGCGTGATCAGTGGATGTGAAGATTCGGCAAGGGTCTCTTGGCCTATTGGGGCCTATAAAATCAAAGGATTTGTGCTCATTTGGGTTACGACGACGAAGACACACACAGGAGTACATGTACAAGTTTCAGAGATACAGTGGTCCGCGTATACGTGTAGAAGACCTCTCTTGCACTTGGTGGTTTCAAGTCTACTGTGGGAGCTACTCTGTCGTGTATACAGAGGGTAGGCTTCACAGTGAAGGGCTATGAGCACTATAATGTAAGAGAGTAGCTTGGGGTTATTTTTCTGTGAGTCAGTGTGTTGATTAATCTCTGTTCTCTTGAGAAATACTACCATTTGTATTGTTCTGAGTTCTCTGCCCAACTTTGTAATCATCTAATTCGGATCAAAAAGTGTATGGTCTTCCTTGGTCATACATTGTTCATATTTTTTGAAGCATTCACTACTCTGTGCAATCCGTATTATCTACCTGCTCACAGAAATGTTAAAGGGTATACTTCCGTAAAGAGAACCCCCCTTGAGTAGGCGACGTACTGGAAGCGTTTGTTTTCAATAAAAGTGGATACCCCAGTACCTCCTCTACAGTTTGGCACGCCCGGTGGGACCTTTGCATTTCTGTGAGAGGTGTTTTACCCTATTGCAATTGCGAATAGGTACATGACCCATACACGAGCAGATAAGGAGTCTCTTCGTGTTCGAAGGAGCCTTAACAAGTTAGCTATAACCACGGCTAGTGAGTCCACCTCCCCTCTGTCCTCCCTAAATTTGTCTATTGATTTGGGTGCGACACCATTGTCAAAAGAAGGGTATAGGAGAACTCTAGACTTCTCCTCAGATACGTCAAAAGAGACACCAGTCCAAATGGAGGATCTTTCTCATCTACTCTCCAGGATCAACATCAAGTTTCCTACCTTCAAGGGACATGCTTATGAAGATGTTGATGATCATGTGAGGAGATTTATCTCTTTATGCCGTGGACGTGGTCTGCAGAATAGAGAAGATGCAATGTTGGCACTTTTTCCATCCACATTGGAGGGTCTTGCGGATAAATGGTATAGTCAATATGCAGATGGCCATTTCACTACTTGGGAGGCTCTGAAGGCGGCATTCTCACAGACATTCCAACCAAGTGATTCCTCAGAAAGAGCTCTAGATCAGCTAGAGAATTTGAAGCTAAGATCAGGTGAATCCTTTCATGAACTTCACACTAGAACAAAAGCACTTGTTGCACGTCTACCACATGCCCCAGGTGACTTTTTGGTTAAAAAGTGGATCGAAAAGGCTCTGCCCAGGTCATCTCAACAGAAGCTTCGTGAATCTCTTAGATTGGATGCCACTCTCAATGATTTTGTTGTAGCGGCATCACGCATTGAAGAAGCAAGGCAACATTTTGAAGGGGATACACAACCAAAGTATGCTGCAGATCTGGATCCTATTGAGCAATTGAGAAGGGAGTTGGAAGCATTGAAGATGCAACAAAATCAACAAGAAGAGAAGGTCTTGCCACCACTACGTCGCACTGATGATGAAGTAGCTCAGCTTCGCCGAGAGTTAGAAGATTTGAAGACCACTCAGGATATAAGGAGACAAATTTGGTGTATAATCTGTAACAACAATGGACATTCCAATGCTAATTGCCCTATTAAGGTAAGCTGTCAATTTTGTGGAAAAGATGGTCATGAAGCCAGAGATTGCTACTACCTCAAGGGTACACAGCAAAGAGGTAACTCTCAAAATTTGGATTCATATTATGCTAGTACATCAAATACTTCAAATAGAGAGGAGAATCGGCCTGCAAGGCCTAGATATAATAGACCTTTGATGTGCTATCGTTGTGGTGAATACGGCCACATGCAAAATAGGTGTTCTCTTCCAGAAGATGCACCTCCCTGTCAACATTGTCCAGAGGCCAAAGATCATTATACCAAAGATTGCCCAAAAGGTCGTCCTGCTCCAATCCACATGATCGCGGTCTCTCCACATGAAGAAGGTAAAACTACTCAGTCTTATGCCGTTTCATCCTCTGCAATGCCCATGATGACCAGAGCTAGGCAAGCAGCAGCAAACCTTAGGGGGGAACAACAAGGAATTCAGGATAAAGAGGAAGAAAAGAAGTCTGGATGGAAGGACCAGGTAGAAATTGAAGGAGCTTATGATAAGATGACTACTTCTCTAAAGGGTCAACCAACAAGTCTGCAAGAAAACACTCAGGAGGTAAACATTGAACAGATCTTGAAAGGTATTCATCACAAGGTTAGTCTATATGAACTTATAAGGATGGATTCAAAAATAAGAAGTGACTTACTGAAGATTATACACTCTGCTCACTTGGTCCAATCACCTAGTATAGATGGTTTCATGGTTGATTTTCCCCCTGCACCCTTAGCAGACTACCAAAGTTCAAGATTATCAGTTTGTATAAAGGATGAAGCTCTTACAGGTGTAATCATAGATGGAGGCTCTGGTATCAATTTGATGCCAGATTTTACCATGAAGAAGCTAAATTTGAACCCCACCAAAATGGCACCATTTACTCTTACACTAGTAGATCAACATCGGATTGCGCCTCTTGGCATTATTGAAAAGGTACGGATGATAGTACAGGGTTGCCACTTTGTGTTGGATTTTGTTGTTATTGCACTTCCACAGGAGACTTCCTATCCTTTGCTCCTGGGGAGACCTTGGCTGAGACAAGCAAAAGCTTTGCAAGATTGGGGGAAAAATAAACTATGGATTTCAACAAATACTAATAGCCAACTGCAACTACACTTGGAAGAAGGATTGGATTCAGGAAAAACCACTGGATATACTGTGGATACTCAGGTAATGCCCTCTCTACCCCAAGAAGATGATACATTGTTAAATTGGATGATGGGAAGTGCAGAGTGTTGTACAGTGGAGATCAATGAAATTGAGGAAGAAGTTGCAGATAAGGAAATTACAGAAAAGGGCAATGAAGACCACAAGGTGTTGGAAAATGAGCAATTGAAGGAAAATACAAGCTTTGAGGAGGCAACCAATATAAAAGTATCAGAGAGGGAAGATTATGAACCTAAGAGCAGAGAAGATCTTCCTTTTGCAGATATACCTCAAGGATGGATGAAGGAACAGGTTGCAGAATATAAATTAAAATCCACTCCTGCCTATAGTGGGGATGATTTCTCAAGCAAGACCAGTCCTGAAACATTGGTTCAAGAAGTAAATTTAGGGGATGAAGAGAGCCCTCAAATGGTCCATTTGGCATCCTGGTTGTGGCATTATCCTCTCTTTCTACAGAAGGTAACTTCCTTGCTTTTTACTTATAAAAATGTCTTCGCATGGTCCTACAAAGATCTAACAGGGATACCAGAAGAGCTTGGGTTACATCGGATACCCTTAGTTGAGGGAGCCGCGCCTGTAAGAAGTAGGCCATATCGACTCAATCCGAAGTATGCAGAAGTGGTAAAAGCGGAAATTACAAAACTAGAGGAAGCAGGTATAATTGTGCCAGTAGAACATTCCAGGTGGCTTTCTTCCATGGTTATTGTACCCAAGAAAAATAGTGGAAAAATAAGAGTATGTGTTGATTTCCGTGCTTTGAATAAAGTGACTGTTCAAGATGGATTTCCTCAGCCTTTCACAGAGCAAGTACTTGAGGAAGTAGCTAGTCACACTTTGTATAGTTTCTTGGATGGTTTTAGTGGCTACAACCAGATAGTAATTCACCCTGAGGATAGGGACAAAACAGCCTTTGTTACTCCCTGGGGAACCTATGTCTATACTTGTATGGCTTTTGGTTTGAAGAATGCGCCAGCTTCATTTAATAGAACGATGTATCTGATATTGGGCAAATGGTTAACAACCTCTCTACGCATTTTCATGGATGACTTTTCAATATTTTCAGGTACAGATAAAAGGACAGCAGTTCAAGATTTCCATCATCATTTGGAAAATCTAAAAGAAATTTTTGAGCAATGTCTCAAAACAGATTTGAAATTGAATCCTGATAAATGTCACTTTTTGGTCACTAAGGGCACTCTTCTTGGTCACATAGTATCTGCTGAAGGTATAACTGTTGACCCTACAAAGGTTACTGCTATTCTTTCCATGCCAATTCCACAAAGCCCAAAGGAAGTGCAAAGTTTCTTGGGCCATACAGGGTATCACAGAAGATTCATTAGGATGTATTCGGAAATTGCTAAGCCCTTGTCAAGGCTTACCAGTAAAAAGATCCCTTTCTCCTGGAGTGCTGAAGCTGACAAAGCATTTTGTGAACTAAAGTTGAGGCTATGTACTGCTCCACTTTTAAGTGTTCCTAATTGGTCATTGGAATTTCATGTGCATACAGATGCTAGTCTTCATGCTGTTGGTGCAGTTCTAGCTCAACCATCATCTCACAAAGTGGATAGACCTATCTCTTATGCAAGTAGACTACTCAACCAAGCTGAAAGAAATTACAGTACAACGGAAAGAGAAGGTTTGGCTATCGTATTTGCCCTTCAGAAGTTCCGACATTATCTCCTTGGTGTACATTTCATTGTTATTTCTGATCATCAGCCCTTGAAGTATTTGATAAACAAGCCTAGAGTAGCTCGAAGGATTTGGAGATGGTTACTCCTATTTCAAGAATTTAATTTTGATATTCATATTAAGCCAGGAAAAGAGCACTACATGGCAGATCAAGTGTCTAGGACAGCAATGAGCGAAAAGGCAACAGGTATTAATGATGAATTGGTGGATAGCAATCTTTTTCTAGTGACAATTCGAACTGGTTGGTATGACGAAATTCTTCATGTTCTCACTACTGGAAAGATCCCAGAACACTTGACACCTGTAGAAAAGAGAAGATTGCTCCTGAAAACCAAAGCATATTCTCTTATAAATGGAAATTTATATAAATACTGTCAGGATGATATATTGAGAAGGTGTGTCTATCCAGAGGAGGTAAATCTTTTGCTAGAAGCTGCACACAGTGAAGGACATCTAAAGGGGGAAGAATTGGCTCATAGAATCATCCACAAAGGTTTATGGTGGCCTCATATTTTCAAGGATGCAATCAAGTTTTCTAAAGAATGCCACATCTGCCAGAGGTGTGCTCCCGCGCCAACCAGATTGAATTTCCAAACATTGGTCATATCTACAGGATGGCTCCCATTTGAACGATGGGGTCTTGATTTCATAGGGCCAATTAGCCCAACTGGGCAACCAGGAGGTAAAAAGTATATTTTGATGGCCACATGCTATGCCACTAAATGGATAGAGGCTAAAGCTACTGTGGACTGCACGGCTTTAACAGTAGCTAAATTTATGTATAAACGTATTTTCTCAAGATTTGGTTGCCCATTGGAGATTACTAGTGATAGAGGCACACATTTTGTAATTCAATTGCTCCAGTTTATATTTGACAGGTACAAGATCTTCCATAAAAAATCTTGTGCCTATTACCCAAGGGCAAATGGCCAAGCAGAGAGTTCCAATAAGATTTTGATTGGACTACTTCGCAAATTATCTTTTGATCATCAAAGCTCTTGGCCACTAGCACTAATTGGTGCAATTTGGGCTTTCAGAACCACGAAGAGGGGAACCACAAGCGAAACTCCATTTCGTTTAGTTTATGGAAAAGAGGCATTGGCACCATTTGAGTTCATTATCAGAAAGGAAATAGGAATCAAAACCATTGGAATTGAACCCCCCATTCAGAGATTGGTGGCATTAGAAGAATACAGAGAAGGAGCAATGCAAAAACTTCAGGTAACACAAGAAGAGCGCAAAAGACTGCATGACAGGTATCTGAGATCGAATGAAGTTCAAGAAGGGTCCATGGTTTTAGTGCATCAGGTCCCAGCAATTTCAACTAAATTGGCACCCAAATGGGTAGGACCTTATAAGGTAATCAAAGTATTGCCACACGGCGCTGTGCATCTGGAAGATCTGCAGGGTAAAAGGATTCCCCTGGTTAACATCTCCAGGGTGAAGAAGTATCTGAACTAGGTCAAAATGGAAGCATTACACCCCTTGTACATATCATGTTTCTTTCAGTAATTGCACTTTACCTAGATCTCATCAAAATAAGCAAAATAAGGAAGGAATTGCACCCGGGACGGTGCAAAAGCTTGATGTGGGGGTCTGTAGTACCCCTCCTTTTCTCTCTCTGTATTGCTATCTCTCTCTCTTTCTGAGGCAGGTTCATGGCATGGGAGATGGAGGCCTTCAACCAAGTTGTTTTCCATTAGGGCTCACATCATGCAAAGCTTCTGAAGAGATGATTTACCTTTGGAGTTGGATTTGGGTAGCTGTTGATGGTGGTGATATTCAATCTCATGCTTCGTTTTCTCTCTCTCTTTTTCTTTCTCTCTCTCTCTCTCTCCCCCTCTCTCTTCCCCCTCCCTTCTCTCTCCCCTCCTCACACCCCCGCGAGCCACCCCCTCCCACTACCTCTTCCCTCCTCTCACCCCCGCAAGCCACCCCCTCCCACCACCTCTCCCCTCCTCACAACCCTGCGAGCCACCCCCCTCCCACTACCTCTTCCCTCCTCACACCCCCGCGAGCCACCCCCCTCCCACCACCTCTCCCCTCCTCACACCCCCGCGAGCCACCCCCCTCCCACCACCTCTCCCCTCCTCACACCCCCACGATCCACCCCCCTCCCACCACCTCTTCCCTCCTCACACCCCCGCGAGCCACCCCCCTCCCACCACCTCTTCCCTCCTCACACCCCCGCGAGCCACCCCCCTTCCACCACCTCTTCCCTCCTCACACCCCCGCGAGCCACCCCCTTCCACCACCTCTCCCCTCCTCACACCCCCACGAGCCACCCCCTCCCACCACCTCTTCCCTCCTCACACCCCCGCGAGCCACCCCCCTTCCACCACCTCTCCCCTCCTCACACCCCCGCGAGCCACCCCCTCCCACTACCTCTTCCCTCCTCTCACCCCCGCGAGCCACCCCCCTTCCACCACCTCTCCCCTCCTCACACCCCCGCGAGCCACCCCCTCCCACTACCTCTTCCCTCCTCACACCCCCGCGAGCCTCCTCCCCTCCCGCCACCTCTCCCCTCCTCACACCCCCGCGAGCCACCCCCCTCCCATTACCTCTTCCCTCCTCACACCCCCGCGAGCCTCCTCCCCTCCCGCCACCTCTCCCCTCCTCACACCCCCGCGAGCCACCCCCCTCCCACCACCTCTTCCCTCCTCACACCCCCGCAAGCCACCCCCTCCCACCACCTCTCCCCTCCTCACACCCCTGCGAGCCACCCCCCTCCCACTACCTCTTCCCTCCTCACACCCCCGCGAGCCTCCTCCCCTCCCGCCACCTCTCCCCTCCTCACACCCCCGTGAGCCACCCCCCTCCCACCACCTCTTCCCTCCTCACACCCCCGCGAGCCACCCCCCTCCCACCACCTCTTCCCTCCTCACACCCCCGCGAGCCACCCCCCTCCCACCACCTCTTCCCTCCTCACACCCCCGCGAGCCACCCCCCTTCCACCACCTCTCCCCTCCTCACACCCCCGCGAGCCACCCCCTCCCACTACCTCTTCCCTCCTCACACCCCCGCGAGCCTCCCTCCCACCACCTCTTCCCTCCTCACACCCCCGCGAACCACCCCCTCCCACCACCTCTCCCCTCCTCACACCCCCGCAAGCCACCCCCCTCCCACCACCTCTCCCCTCCTCACAGCCCCGCGAGCCACCCCCCTCCCACCACCTCTTCCCTCCTCACACCCCCGCGAGCCACCCCCCTTCCACCACCTCTCCCCTCCTCACACCCCCGCGAGCCACCCCCTCCCACTACCTCTTCCCTCCTCACACCCCCGCGAGCCTCCTCCCCTCCCGCCACCTCTCCCCTCCTCACACCCCCGCGAGCCACCCCCCTCCCACTACCTCTTCCCTCCTCACACCCCCGCGAGCCACCCCCCTCCCACCACCTCTCCCCTCCTCACACCCCCGCGAGCCACCTCTCTCCCACCACCTCTCCCCTCCTCACACCCCCACGAGCGCCTCCCCTCCCCCTCCTCACACTCCCACGAGCGCCTCCCCTTCCCCCTCCTTGTATCACTTTTCTCCCAGAGAGGTGATTCTACAGTGGGTATGGCTGCTTCTACACACCTAATGATGAAATGTCGGTTCTTATAAAATGGACAAAGGATTCTCAACCTAAAGACCTACTAGCTATCCCACCAGCAACAGAGTTCGAAGCATGTGTTGAGAAATACATGCCTCCATTGAAAGTCTCTTTAGAAGTTGCCGAGGCGTCTTGGTTGGTAATGCTGCTCATGTAATGACAAATGCACTTGGTCAAGGGATACGCAGTTAGACTTAACGGCTTCATTCAAATACCGGGGATTAAATAAGTGAGGAAACAAAACAACACAAAATGGGAATTTCAGATGGCAAGTGAAAGGGTAAAGGTGGATTGTTAAAAGTAAAAGTGGAATTGCCACCAACCATTCACGGCGACTACCTATTTTTGTGGATCCAATTCAAATCAAGGGAACAATTGACCTACCCCTCCAATTTTGGGTGGTTAACCGGCGCGTGATCAGTGGACGTGAAGATTCGGCAAGGGTCTCTTGGCCTATTGGGGCCTATAAAATCAAAGGATTTGTGCTCATTTGGGTTACGACGACGAAGACACACACAGGAGTACATGTACAAGTTTCAGAGATACAGTGGTCCGCGTATACGTGTAGAAGACCTCTCTTGCACTTGGTGGTTTCAAGTCTACTGTGGGAGCTACTCTGTCGTGTATACAGAGGGTAGGCTTCACAGTGAAGGGCTATGAGCACTATAATGTAAGAGAGTAGCTTGGGGTTATTTTTCTGTGAGTCAGTGTGTTGATTAATCTCTATTCTCTTGAGAAATACTACCATTTGTATTGTTCTGAGTTCTCTGCCCAACTTTGTAATCATCTAATTCGGATCAAAAAGTGTATGGTCTTCCTTGGTCATACATTGTTCATATTTTCTGAAGCATTCACTACTCTGTGCAATCCGTGTTATCTACCTGCTCACAGAAATGTTAAAGGGTATACTTCCCTATAGAGAACCCCCCTTGAGTAGGCGACATACTGGAAGCGTTTGTTTTCAATAAAAGTGGATACCCCAGTACCTCCTCTACAAATACCTATACTTGTCGAGGAAACATTTGAAGAAGAATATGTACCCTTACCTGTTGTTTGCAGCGGCTCATCACTCGAAGGGCAGGACACATATGAATTACCTCCACCAGCTTGGTTAAAGACCATCAAAGAATTGGGTAAGATGCACTCTGCAGGAGTAGATGTGCAACTACATGCGATAGCAAATCTCGAAGAGGTTATTTTGAAGTCGCTCTATATATTGCTATTGCCCCCTGCAGACATATAATGTCCCATGAATTATAGTATAATGTCCATATTTCCAAATTGAGAGCGTCACTCAAGAGCACCCCATGCACACTACACAATTTGAGGTTGAAGATATTCCACCACAAGTAGAGCGAGGACACATATATCAACCCACCTGGTGTGTATACTTACTACAAATGTACCCAAAAATGATGCACATGTGGATGCGCGCACTGACGCACTTGAAGTACAACCCGTGCTATGGATCGATTCCACGTAGACGTACTTGGAAGGCATTTTCTATTAAGGTTCAGAGTAATCCTCAATGTAGAGATTGGCTCAATTATCCATATCTCTAACCACCCACAAATCATACGTTGATCTATGGCCATATGATGGCGACTATTTGTCATTGGTTACCACGTCTACACAAGATGACTGATATTGCTACTCAAATGACTGTGAAGATTTTTTATATGATGCAGATAGTATTCAAGACCTTTTGACGTGTGAAGACTCCCATTGTAAATACACGAGGATTTTAGTATGGGAATTTGGACTTAGTTTACGACATGATCATGACATCTTCTCTCAAGGTATGCTATGCTTGGCACTACAGACTGAAATACATGCTTGCTTGTTACAAGTAGATGTTTGTTCACCACTAGCTTCTCGGAATACCACTCAGAAGTGTTTATGAGTCGTCCAATGCATTTGCTACACTTGTTATCCTGTGAATGAATAATGTAATCATAACATTATATGAGCCCACCTCTAGATGAACCCCAACCCATTGATTGGGAGAAACTCAAATGCGACCTTATCCGAGAACTTCGCATTACAGAACATACCTTGGCAAAAGACCTGCTCACCAACTACATTTCCCATGCGAAATCAGGTTCTGTCAGGGAGGCAATAAACGAGGAGGAGGGGAGTGTTTAAGGCAAAGGATCAACTATCAGCTCTTGTCATAAAAGAATAGGAACCACATAAACTACTCAGATTATTTCATAATGGCAACATTGATTTTTATCACTAAAATAATGTAATATATGTACATATATCCAATTATCATGAGTGCGACTCCATTTTGTGCAAGCCAAGGAATCATCAAGCTTGAGGAGTATTAGTAGAAAGCTCACACCAATTTTTGTAATTTTTGGAAGTCGTTAGATAGTTTGAATTGGAGGTAAAACCTATTTTTTAACTATGCTGGTCATTAGATGTGAAACCGATCAAAACTAGGTAAAAACTATAAATAGAGCTAGAGAGCTCATTTTGAGATTGTTATTAGTTTATGATTGAACCTATGAGCTAGATTTAGAAGAGCTATTGTAACTAGTTGATGATGAATATGAGTATGAGTTCTTTCTTTGCCTTCCATTAATCTCCATCGCGACTTTCCTAGTGTGTGTGTATGCATGTGTGTGTATGCTCTTTGCATTTATCACCATTTTCTTCATGCAAATCATTCGCTCTTGATCTTCATATCAGCCTAACCTCTCCATGGATTGAAAATTACGAGGTGAAGCTCCTCACGTTGTTACTTTCCATTGTGCTAGAGTGACACATGGCCACTGACTTACGTACCCTAATGCAGAAAATTGACTGTATCTCAAAAAATTGAACAGTTTGAGTTTTGCCAAACTTGTAGTAGAATTCAAGATGCTTATACTCGCAAATCGAAACCTTTATATATCTTTGGCACAAAAAGACAAAATAGCCTATGCAAGCATTGTGATTGTATATTTGGAGGCCGAAACCAGCTCAGATCGCTATTTTGATCACCTTATCACCCTATATATGCACCAAATTTTGTGCAATTCTAAGACTGTGACCCGAGAGGTGTTGAGGATGCCATAGATGAAGCGTTGAACTGCTTTGATACCAATTGTTGGAGCGAGCCTCTACGGAAGCATGCAAACAAGGAAGAAGAAGAAGCTTGGAGCACAACATACAATATTGAATGTATTACCACTAGAATGTACAAAGATAAGTAACCCGTTTGGGCTATATGCATATATACAAGCCAAGGGAAGAAACCTCGTAAAGAGGGAAAAAAGTGCCTCGGCGGTCCTAGTGTGTTCACACACATCACTACCTAAATATATCAACATGCTTACTAGATTTTGTCCAATTATGAGACTATTACCCGATGGGTGTGCACGATGGCCTAGATGAAGCAGCAACGTGTTGTGACACCAATTGTTGGAGTTTGAGGTCTATGTAAGCATATGAAGAGCACAACAAAAAGAAGAAGCTTTGAGCGCAACACACAATACTAAATGTATTACCAAGTGAATGTACGAAGATAGATGATTTGTTAGGGTTCAAGGCACATATACAAGCTACAAAAAAAACCTCCTAAAGGGGAAAAAAGTGGCCTGATGCGCCTAGGTGTGCTACACACATCACTACCAAAATATAACAACAACAACTATGGTGGGAGTCTTTTTCCCCAACTACTTTAAAGTATTTGAAAAGGAGAAAACCATTAATCTTATTCTATGCTTTTGGGTAAAAAAAATGATGAGGTTATTCAAGAATATCCATGAGTAAAATAAATGTGTAACTTGTAATTCTTGAATTCCTTCTTGGTTTTGATTGTAGTTTGTATTCTGGGTCTTCACCGAACTTTTCATAAATCCTCTCTATTTGTGCCCTCTATATTATGAGATGATCCTTGTAGTTTGCCCCTTGATAATCCATGTAATATGTTCTTGGTATATCTCTACCAACCATTCACGACAAGGAATACGAGGGCACAATGATGATTAAAGCCATACATTTTCTTGGCTTCTTGATCATGCATTCCGTCGGACCGGGCGTGGAGTGCACACCATTTTCTAAATGATGTTAATCTCGACATTATTTCTGACGCTTGTAGCGACATTCATGAGAGCGATCTTACGAGCTCCAACAATCTCTTTCTGAAAAACTCTCTTATTGTCTCTCTCTCTTTCGCCTTCTTTCTACCTCTTTCTCTTTCAATTTTTATCTCTCTTTCTTCTTCTCTTTTTTCTTCTCTCTTTTGATCTCTCTCTCTCTCTCTCTCTCTCTCTTTATTGCAAGTTATTCAACAAGTTCACAAGGAATAACATATGGCTAATTACTGTAAGTAAAATTTTGATTGTTTTTATATCATTCAAATTGTTTTATTATTCATTAAGATACTCGCACTTAGTCATATGTGCATATACACATATACATGAACATGCATGCTCACACCTATACATGCACATACACATGCACATACACACACACATACACATACACATGGACATACATGCACAAACACTTACACATACACATACACTCACATATACATGCACACACATACACATATCTATATGCACAAACATATCTACAAACACATAAAACGACATGCATGCTTGCATTATTCCATATAAACATACACATGAATACATTAAAACATACTTAAATACATGCATATGCACATTCACATGCATGCACATACACATGGACACAAATTGAGATGCATGCGCATGCACAACCATGCTCATACATGTACACATACACATATAATATACATCTATATATATATATATATATATATATATATATATATATATATATATATATATATACACACACACACACACATAGACATATACACATACACACACCTAAACATACACATACATACACACACACAACATACTTATACACATACACATACATATGCACATACATACATACATACATATACAGACACATACACATACACATGCACATACATACACACACATATGCACATACACTTACACATACACATGCACATACATACATATACACACATGTACATATGGACATACACACACATATGAACATACACTTACATATACACATGCACATACATATATATACACACACATACACATACACATGTGCATAAACAAACATATGCACATACACTTACACATACACATGCACATACATACATATACACACTCATACACATATGCATACACATACAAACATATACACACATACACATGCATTTATATCTAGATATACACATAAACACACATACATACACTTATACACATACACAAACACATGCACATGCACATACACACATATACACATACATACACATACATATGCACATACACACATATGCACATACACTTAGACATACACATACACATACATATACACACATGCATATGCATAAAACATATCTACATGCACATATATACACACACAAATACACACATATACATGCATATAAACACACTTACACAAATATAGATATATACCTACATGTGCATCCATACATTCTATTCACACAGAACTACATGCACATACATACATATATACACAGAAACACACATATAATATGAATGAATTATATAATTAAATTAATAAATCACATGTTAAATATAAACATTAATAAAAATCATTAGAACAAGACTTTTCATTAATTAGTACCATAGACACAATTCAAAACATAACTCAAATGAGAAAATATATAGATATAAGAAAAATATGTATATATATGAAGAATATATATCCAACATAATATATCACTCATCCTGATCATGATCATCCACATCATCATGTAGGTAATCATCATCATTATCATCCTCATCACCATGATCGTCACACAATGTGTAGCAAAATTGATTTCCTTTTTCATAGCATATCGACCATAATCTTTTTGCTGCATTGAAACAAATAAAAAAGATTAATATTTATTGTTTTAAATAAAATAAAAAATATATTTTCAATAATACATATACTTACAAATGTAGCTACAAAACCATGATGGCCCATTTGGCCTTAGTGCAAAGTATGACCTGACTCAACTCTTTTCTTTGCAGCAACCTTTGTTTATTTAATGAAAAAAATACATAAATTAAATGTAAAACATCTATAAAACATATGAGAATTATAATTCATAGTAATATAAACTATTAAATTTTATACCTTCTACTGAGGAAATGATTCCTGAAGATGTAGTTGACTGTGAAAAAAACTGCCATGTCTCAAGTGGTATGTTATGTCTTCTCTTATTTTTTTCTACCGTACAATATCTCATGTTATTTTAATATCAAACAAAAAAGGATCAAAATATTAAAAAAAAAAATTTAAATTTATACAGATGCATACACAGACTATTGACACTCAAGGTGAAGCACAAGGTATGGGAGCACATCAAAGAAGCTGACACATAAGAAGAAGGAGCATGTAGGGATCTCCAAGAAGTACATGTCAAATTTGTAGAAGAAATCCCTATAAAAACAATGATTTTCATCACTAAAAACCATTGTGAATATAATTTCACATTGTTGCAGCTCCATGTTTGAGCCCTCAAATAAGCCTTGGAACCTAATGTTTAACTAGGCCACACACTAGGTTTGGACAGGGCCAAAACTACTAAAAAAAACTATAAAAAGAGCTAGAGAGCTCATTTTTGAGGTTGCCTTAGAGATTTGAGATTTTGTAAGAGAGATATTTTGTAACACAAAGTTTTCCATTGTTCCTCTCTTTGCTCTCACTGTGTGTGCACACATGTGTGTATGTGTGTGCATGTATGTGTGCTTCTCATTCACGCACTTGTGCCTTCACTTGCTTATGGTCTTCATAATAATCCTCACGTCTGCAAATCGACATTTATGAGGTGGATCTCATCACGTAGGTACTTACCATTGTGCTAGAGTGAAATCAAATTTGGTGTTGTTTTCGGGGAGAGAGCTTCGAGGATGAGTGTGAGATGGTAAGACATAGATTAGTGATGTTCGAAGGTAAGACATAGTCAATTTCTATTTATTTTTTGGTTTTTTTTATTCATCTTCATCATCTTCATCAACATCTTCTTCCATCTCCACCTTCTCAGAGAATTCGCGTGTATCGTGATACTTGGCAGGTATCGTGTATCGCTGATACCTACTCCCTGTGTATCATGATACTTCACGAGTATCATGTATCATCGGGTTGAATATCGCATATTGTGTATCGTCGGGTCCTATATTGCAATGCTTCTCAAGTATCATGTATTGCAAACGTCGGTATCGTATCGTCAAGTCTAATATCTTGTATTGTGTATCATGCACCCTTGTGTATTGTGTATCGATTGAAACCAAGTATTGTATCATATCTGCTTTGTATCATGTATCACCCCTTCATTAATTATCATGTATCATGGAGAGCCATATTGGGTATCATTTGGACGAAGTACCATGTATCGTGGTCAATTCTTGTATTGTATCGTGCAAGCTTATATCGTATATCGTGGTGAAATCAAGTATCATATCGTGAAATTCCAAGTATCACTAACCTCAAGTATCGTATTGTGAAGCTGCAAGTATTAGGTATCATCCAAGGAAAAGTATCGTATCATGAGATCAAGTATCATGTATTGTATAACTCAGGTATCATGTATCATTTTCTCTTGAGTATCATTGATACTTCATAGGCATCATGTATCGTGAGGTCTTGTTTCCCTGTTTTGATCCCCAAGAGCCTGATTTGACATAACTTTTACATCCAAATCCATTTTTGAGCTCTAGGGTGCATTGGAATTCTCATTTGGAATCCTACAAGGCAACTTGAAGTTGATCCTTAGGTGGGATTAGGAAGCTAAGGGAGCTTGAAAGGATTTTGAGTAATACAAAGGGAAATTATGGATTTGTAGACAAAGCTTATGAACGTGAGATCTGGTAGACACCTAGGAATGGATAGACAAAGCATTAGGTCTTTTGAGGCTAGTGTCAACCATACAACTAGGTCCTCGGCACAACAACTTAGTGGTTACCCCTACATACTGAGTTTGGAAACAAGTGATTCAGAAATGTCTTTTAGCATGGAAATACCTATAGGTATTTCAGACACTACCTATTTACAGACACCAGAAGGTCACTATGAAACACAATTGGAGCATATTAGGACCAACAGATTAGGTGCTTGCATCTATGAGGATGGTCTAAGGCAATCAATTGTCCGACTCAAAAATCTTGATCAACCCTTTGAACTTGAACACCCAGTGGTAAAATTTGAAGAGGGTTCTTATATTGACGAGAAAGAACCATGTATATGGTTACCTGCTTACCAGAGAGGACAAATGATTTTGGAAACATCATCCCTAAAAATGATATAGGATATCTAGAGCAAGGAGATGTAGGACTAGAACCCAAGACTCCTCGAGGCAAATCTGTCTTGACCAGTGTAATTACTCCATAGTGGATTCCCCAAGACAACAAAAGCATATAACTATTCTTGAATAGAGAAAGGGATGAAGCTTTTTGGAGATTCAAGACAGACCAACTTAGAAAAATAGGTGGAGTCACTATCTACGAGTTCAAAGTTCCTAAGATGCCTAGAAAAGTTGTCTATTTAGATAGCACATCAGAGAGAGTGTTGTTGATTACAGAGCATGATAGGCACCGCATACACTTGGCAAGGTGAATTGATTCTCCCTCCACCAAGATCTAATGTTTCTCATGGCCTCCAAGGAGCAAGATCATCCTAGGCTCATTAAACCTAGAGGGAAATGGCCAAAGAGAGACCTGAAGTAAGCTTTACACACATAGTGGCTAGAGATAGATTAGGACTTTGAAGGTGAAGGATATGAAAGAGAGAGACATAGAGCACATAGGCATCAAAGCGATGAACACCATTTTCCATTACCTAGACCCTGAGAATACCCAAGAGCCCTTAGAACCTCTCAAGTGGTGAAGACCATGAAAAAATACTTTGATGGGTTAATGCTTGACAATGTGTATTGACATAGAAGACAACTTGGGTGAGGAGTTAGAATTTTCCAAACTCTATAAGGATTTTGACAGTTCTACTAGTCATACCTCTAGACCCTCGACTAAAATAGATGAGATAGCTGAGCAGGCTTCCAAGAAGCTAGGAGTTCAAAATAGTCAAACACCAAGGGTCATCTCACTGTAGAGATGCTATACTTGTGGAGGCAACCACATGGCCAACGTATGCCCAATGCAAAATTAGCGCTTGAGAGAAATGAGTGCTCCATATTGCACTATTGAGAGAAAATACATGAACTCCACCAAGAAAGCCTCAAATATGCAAAAAAAAAAATAGTAGACATTGCATCTCAAAGCACCTCACTATGGAGAGAAAATACATGAACTCCACCAAGAAAGCCTCAAATATGCAAAAACAAAAATAGAAGACATTGCATCTCAAAGCCCCTCGCATGCCAAAAACCCATGCACTCCACTTCATCCCACCCCACCACTCAGTGTAAATAGACCACAAATACGATTTGTTCTCACAGATCCAACCCTAGAAGGCTTGGACATGATGTTCAAGTCCTACCAAACTCAACTTCAAGAAGGTCCAACAACTAAAAACCTAGACAAGAGTTACCCTAGCAGATTTAGAGATTGAATGGACAAAAATGTGCATAAAAACGGTAGAACTAGCTTAGGCTATGCTCGAGGCCAATCAATTGTTCAATCATACAAATTCCATCAAAGTAGGTTTTCATTTCCAGGGCTTATCAAAAAGATTAGAGGAGTTGGTAAACGAGCCTCAGGTTTCTTTACCTCCACAAGCTCAACCAGTTGTTGAAGGAGAAAGCTCACCACCAATGAAAGTTTGTGTTCCTGACTCCATGGATGTTAGAACACCTCTTTTAAATTCAAGAGTACTCTCAAGAGTTCCTGCAAGAAATAAAAGAATAGAAATGGGCCAAGGAGAAGGGTAATCCCCCTCTTATTCTTGAAATTGTGATCTTCATGATCAATTTCCCCAATACATTCCATCTATTTATGGAGACCAAGTAGAGCAACAAGAAGAGGAAAGATTAGATTTTGAATATAATTCTTAACAAGAGTTGCCACAATTCACGGGCCCATGGGAATTTGAATCTCTTCAAATCAGATCTCCCATAATACAAATAAGGAATGAAGACTGAGTGGTTCCAAGAAACACTGAAGTCATGAAAAACACTAAGGTTCAGAGTCATCTCACCTTAGAAGAGCTACACAAAGTAAAACTTGAGTTGTGGAAACATGTAGCGAATTAGGTTCCAGAACTTGGTTCCAATGTGTCAAAAGGAGGCTCTCAGCCGAAAGTCTCAAAGATACCTCTAGACAAATAGGGGACATGAGTGAAGGTGAAGAAGGTAATGCTTATCTTCCAATCACCTACCAAGGTTACACAACCAAAGCTATCCTAGATTCAAGTGCTTGTGTTGTAATTGCAACCACCTCCTTCTAGAAGCAATGGGGCAAACATGCATTAAAATCAACTAGAATGAAGCTTCGAATGGCTGCAACAAATGCAAATAGTAAAAGATTGGGGAACCGAGTCCTTGTACTTGCAGCACTTAGGGGTCACCAACAAGGTCAACCTTATGGATTATACCTTCAGAGATGTACCACCCCTATAGTAGAGTCCTATCCACAAGGTGCAAGAAGATTCAATCTCTGTGCATTCTAAAAGTTCTTCTGATCCATCCTAGATGCATGAAGATACTCACTTGTGGATGTGCATGGTTGCACAAGAAGAGGAAAGACACCTAAAAGCAAGAGAAGAAGGAACTTCACAAGGAGCCAGACTCACGAGAGACCTAGTCTACACACCGGTGATCTTTCCATGTGAGGAATTCGAGCCTCATGGTTGGGCAAAAATCTTAGCCACCATGGACATCACTATCAATGAAGAACATTGGACACATTGTGATGAGGAGGTTTATGATGTATTTGTGTTCATGTGTGAACCCTTGCTAGAAGAGTGTGACTCTAATGAGTTCATAGAAGAAGAAGGGGACGACGATGATCTAGAATCCATTGTGATGTATAGTTGCTTTAATTCAAAGGAGCATTATCTAGAAAATGTAGGAGTATTTACCCAAAAAGAAGGACCTCTCACGAGTATCAAAACTATAAATTCAAGGGAGGAAATTGAAGTAGTAGTCAAAAGAAAAAGGAAAGAAAAGCAGTGAAACAAGAAGAGGAGGAATTATCGTTTGAAGTACTAGATAATTTCAAGAAATATGAAGTTGAAGACCAAAAAATTTTGGTAGGAATGCCTAAGAGAGAGGCGATCACAGGAGAAGCATATGATAATAAATAAAAGAACAAAAAATTTGTGGTAACCTTTGAAGAGAATGAAGAGTGATGTAAATACATATGGGAAGAACTAAGTGCAAAAGAAGAAATAGAGCTTCTAGCTCTATTAAGGGAATATAAGCAGGATTTGTTTGCATGTACCTTTAGAGACCTAAAGGGGGTAAATCAAGAAATATGTTTTCATATCCCCATGATAGATGATGCCAAGCTCACAAAACAGAAGCCCTTCACATATAATGACACATGCTTCTAAACTAAAAGAAGAAATTGATAGACTTATTGAAATTTATTTTTTTATGATATTGAGTATACTCAATGGGTGTCCCCCAATGGAAAGGTGCGAGTGTGTATTAACCTTAAAAAAGTTAATGCTTCTACAATTAGAGATAGCTATTTGCTTCCAATCACCAAACATTTATTGGAGCTTGTTGCATGCAAGGAAGTTTATAGCTTCCTTGATGGATTTTTAGGTTATAGCCAAGTAGACATTGCCCTTGAAGATCAACACAGAACAGTCTTTGCCACAAAGTGGGGAATCTTTGCATTTCTTGTGATGTCGTTTGGGCTCACCAATGCATCTCCAACATTCCAAAGGCTCATGTGTCATGTCTTCAAAAAGTTCTTGCAAAAGAGCTTAGAAGTATATGTGGATGATTTATGCGCTCATTAACAAGAAAGAAGATACCACATCCCTGAGCTCAAACAAACCTTCAACAAGTGTACAGAATATCGAGTCTATCTAAACCCAAAAAATGTGTGTTCATAGTATGCCAAGGTAAAATCTTAGGTCATATTGTTTCTAAGAATGGAATATCAATAGATGAGGATAAGGTAAGAACTATAGTGGATTTGCCAAGGCCAAGGAACATTAAAGAGGTACAAGCTTTTCTAGCCATTGAGGATATTACCGTAGATTTATCCACATTTATGCAATCCTAGATAAACCTCTTTATAATCTTTTGAGAAATTTTGATTGGAATGACGAATGCAAAAATTCCTTCAATGATTTGAAGAAATGTTTGTGCACAACACCAGTACTGACCACTCTTGATTGGAATAAGCCATTCCATTTCCATGTAGATGCATCTAATTATGCAATAGGTTGTGTGCTAGCACAACCCATAGGTGAAGAAAATCTAGATTTTCTTAAAGAATATGCTAGCAGGCAACTAAACGCAGCTGAACAAAACTATACAACAACTGAGAGAGAAGGCTTAGGCATAGTATATGCCATGAAGGAGTTTAGACACTATCTATTGGCTAACAAGTTTACATTTTTCACTAATCATCAAGCTTTATTATATTTGGTCAATAAACCTTGTAATATAGGATGCTTAGTAAGATGGTTCCTCTTACTAATGGAATACAATTTTGAAGTGGTTTTTAGGAAAGGTAGAACTCACCTAAGGGCAGATCACCTTTCTTGCATCACTTCAAGAGAGACACCACAAGAAGTTTCTGATGAATTGTTGATGCTTATTTGTTCACTTTAGACATTGTTCCTAAATGGGAAAATAAGTTGGTACCAATCCTAACCTTCAGACTTGCAAATAAGAATGTGAAAACAAACAAAGATGAAATTGTAAGATCACAAAAATATCAAATATTGGTAGGAAGTATGTTCGAATAGGATACAGAGGGTGTAATATCTTGTTGTGTCCAGGAGGATGAACATAGCATTTGGTTGCAACAAGCCCATGAAGGATTGCTAGGAAATCACTATTCTAACAACAAACATTACATAATCTAAAACGTTTAGGAGTGTATTGGCCTATTATGAACAAGGAAATACATGAATGGATTAAGAAATGTCTAGTGTGTCAGGAGAGGCCCCAATGGAGCATGCTACCCTTTATCACATGTCACTAATTCCAGATTGGAGCACTCCACTAGTAGAATTTATGAGATCAGGAACACTACCCAATGACGCTAATCTAGCAAGAAAATGGAGCATGGAGAAAGATGCTCATGACTATGTGGTAATAGGAGACAAACTTTCTCAAAGAGGGAAATATGGTCGCTTAAGATTGTGTGTTCATGAATCAGACCATTTGAAAGTCTTAGAAATGACACACAATGGTATTACAAGTGCACACTTCGGGCCTGATAGAGTAATCAAGACCATTCTATTCTAGGGACTTTCGTGGTCCACTCTTCATATGGATGCACATACCTATGTGTAGAAATGTGATGCATGCCAATGCGCACAATATCCAATCAAAAAATATGAGATGCGTTTGAGGCCAATGATGGGAGGATGTGCATTCTCAAAGTGGGGTATAAACTTTGTTATTAACCCTAGCTAGAAACTCCCATGTAGAGTACATTATTGTAGCCACATATTACCTTAAAAAGTGGTTCAAAGTCAAAGCCACAACAAAGAATGATTCTCAAACAACAGCTAAGTTCTTATTCGATAATATGTTCACCAAATATGGATTACCAATACAATTCGTAAGTGATAGAGGTGTGCACTTCTTGAACAAAGTCATTGAAAACTTTCTATAATAATTCTAGTGATACATAAAAAGTGTGCCCCCTATCTTCCACAAGCTAACGAACAAGCCAAGAGCACCAATAAGATCCTATGTAATGTATTGACAAAAATCGTAAATAATAAATGCTCTGATTGGGATAAAAAACTTCATCATGCTATTTGGGCTTATCGTGTTTCCTACAAAACAATACTCAATGCCACCTCATTTGAGATGGTCTTCAGATAGAATTTTGTGCTACAATTGGAATTCCTAATCTGAGCTTTAAAAGTATCAGAAGAGTACGAGTGGAATTGATATGAGTTGTCCTCTAGGATCTTTGATCTAGAATGCCTAGGTGAGATGAGGCTACAAGCTACACCATGCATCTATGCTGCAAAGAAAAGGCAAAAGGCATACTTTGATGCACACATCAAGGATAAAGGATTGAAAGAGGGATACCTAGTGTTGGTTTATACACTAACTTAGCATGCCCATAAATTGGAAAAATGAGGATGGGACCCATGGTCATTAATAGGATTTCCACTAGTGTTTCAGTTCAATTGGCCACTCTAGAAGGTGACATATTGCCAAGCTATATTAGTGGATTTTGCATCAAGCTATATCAAGAACCTCTTAAAGAGGATATGATGAGAAGACTCAACACTGCTAAGAAGCGAAAAGAAGAAGAGTTACTGACTAGAGATGAAGCACAGGTAGAGGCTAGAGAGCACATTAGGCAAAACAGATTAAGGCGACAAGGCCTACATATCAATCCAAATGCCCCAAGATATCACATGGTCATGTGCCAAACATCAAGTGCACTTGCTTCTCGAATAATCAATCGATATCCCTTTGTGGCCATAGAGGTAGGACAAGGAAAGAGTGTAAGGTCTGTGAGAGTGTTGATTGACTCAGGTGTAGCAACTAGTGCAATTAGATTCTCATACTATCAAGATCTACAATTGAACATCGATTCCATAGAAGCCTATCTCATAGGATTGGGAGATGTGGAACCCCTTGTTTGGGTATGGTGGAGCTTCCCGTCTACCTTCAAGTTGTCCCAATGATAGTCAAAATGCTAGTGTGTGAAGATGAGGACCTTAGAGAACCAATTGTCTTGGGTCAAGACTAGATCTATGACCTTGCAGTCAACGTAAACCTAAGAAGCAAACTTCTTCAAGTTTAGGTACATGAACAATGCATTACATTAGAATTAGGGAATTTCATGATTAGAAATCTAGGCATCACACATTCTCTTCGTTCTTCTAAGACTAATCTTCAAGAAGAAGATGTTGTATATGTCAAAATCTCTATCATGCAAAAGGACTCAATCATGGGAGAATAATCTCAAAGGCCAGTGGACCTTTCCTCTTTTCAAAGACTTATGTAGTCAAAAAAATTCAACCAAAGAGGCAACTGAGATAGTACGAGACAACTTCTATATTAAATAGACAAAGAGAATTCAAGACAAAAGTAGTTCCATGCATGAAGCAGATCTGGGTATGAGAAGGAGAACAACCACCAGCTTTGCCACAACAATTCCCATCCAAGCAGGCCAACCATGACAAAAGAAATACCAAGAAACTAGGACAAGCTCAACCACAAATTAACTAACAAATTTGGGTACCTAAGAAATTAGCTACAACTCAACAAGGGCAATTACACATGTGGGCACCCAAGGCACTCTTACATGCACAAAACCCAATGATCTCCCTCACAAGAAAACTCTCAACAAAGAAGCCAAAGAGAGGCAAGTGTCATAACCAAGCCTTAAATGAAAAGAAAATCAACTCACCTCTTCGACAATACTAAGATGGCAATCAACAATGGTATGGGTTTGGATGCCAAAAGCACCAATAGCCTACACAGAACCAATGAGCCAACCAAGAGGGACACAAAATTTAAGGAAACATCCAATGATGAAGAGGCAAAAGGTGATCTATATTTAGCCAAACAATATTCTAAAATGGATCCCTTTAAGGAGGAGTGATCAGTTGTCATTTCCACATCCAATGGATACCTCCAAACAAAGGTTGCATGAACATCTACAAGAAACTCCGCAAGCCTCGACATTCAAAAACCATGTGGCCTTAGCATAACCCCCTGTTTTTTACCATTCAAGTCATGTATTTCCAAAGTATGCATTAATATAGGGCCACATTACACGGCCGTGCATAGACACAATTGAGAAGCCCAAGCACATGAGACACATTTGACATATGTAAAATATTTTATTGCTACTAACCTGTTTCTTCTTGTTTTGGGACATTGTTCCTCAAAAAAAAAAGGGGAACAAAGAAAGAAATAAAGAAAGAAAGAAAGAAAAGAAGAAGGCATGAAAAAGAGAGGAGACAGGACCATGCACTCAAAGAATCTTATCAATGAACCATCCACAAGGACATCCCTCAATGGAAGACAAGCCAATGGTCGATCACCATGATGGAAGTACAACACGAAGAGATGACTATCGATAGACCTTTCCCCATGGTAAGAATACCCTACTTTGACAACTTGATATCAATGATAGATTAGGAAACCTCTTTGCCAGCATACTCTTGAGAACTTATCTCAAGACCCAATTTTTTGCACCATATTGTTGACAATGCATTCCCCAAGTATGCATGCATAGGGCCACATTACAAGACAGTGCAGAAGGCACATATTTTCTTCAACCCGTGCACTAACGCACTCACCCATCATTCATTATGGGTTACAAGTACTTGGAATGATAAATGCAAAACATATGTTTGAAAGATATAAGTACTTGAAAACATAGGTTACAACATTAGTATTGATGAAGTAAGTCATAGTCAGCAGTTGCTCAAATCAACATTGATAGCATCGTTGGAGCAACTAGCAATTTTTTGAAAAGCTCACAAATACACTAGCATGTGGGAATCCAAAAAAGAAGTACATACAAAGCGACTAAAACTTGTAAAGGTTAGCAGTGACAAAATGAAGAACTGGACAATAGACCCTGCTACATGTGGAAGATAGAATACTCTTGTTGATACATGATGGACACTACCTCTCAAAGTACTACATGGAACAACCACTTCAATAAGGGTCTATCAGGGATGAAAGACTCAAGCAGGGGGGGGGTTTGTTGACACTCAAGGTCAATCACAAGGTATGGGACAACATCAAAGAAGTGGAAACATAAGAAGAAAGAGCATGTAGGGAGCTCCATGAAGTACATGTCAAATTTTCAAAAGAAATCCCTATACAAATAGTGATTTTCATCACTAAAAACCATTGTAAATATCATTTCACATTTTTACAACTCCACTTTGTTCAAGCTGAGGAGTCCTAGAGCTTTAGGAGTACTAGAAATACCTAGCTACCAATTTCCATAATTTTTAGACTCGAGCCCTCAAATAAGCCCTAGAACCGAATTTCTAACTACGCCAAACACTGGGTCTAGACAAGGCCAAAACTACTCAAAAAACTATAAAAAGAGCTAGATAGCTCATTTTTGAGGTTGGCTTGTTAGAGATTTGAGCTTTTGTAAGAGAGTTCTTTTGTTCCATTTGTTCCTCTCTTTGCTCTTACCATGTGTGCACGCGTGTGTGGGTGTGTGTGCATGCTTGTGTGCTTCTCACTCACATAGTTGTGCCCTCACTTGCTCATAGTCTTCATACCAATCCTCCAAACTCCACGGATTGACATTTATGAGGTGGATCTCCTCAGTACTTACCATTGTGCTATAGTGACACAGACACACATACATACTTTTACACATACATACTTACAGTTTCACAGACATACTTACACGTACATACACATACATACACATACCCGCATATATACATACACACATACATACTAAATGCATACCCACACAAATACATATACACACACACACAAACATGCATACACATACACATATACATAAACTTACACATACATACATACATACACTTACACATACATATATACACACACATACATGCATACACCTACACATACACATATGCATACAATTACACATACATACATACCCACACATACACATACATACACACACATACATGCATACACTAATACACATATATATGGACTTACACATACATACATACACTTACACATACATACATACACAACATAAACATACCCCCACATATACAGACACACACATACATACTAAATACATGCACACATACACATACACACAAATGCACATACACATATACATACACTTACACATACATACATAGATACACACATTCCCACACACACACACATACATTCACACACATACACATATGCATACACTTACACATACATACATTCACTTACACATACATACATACACACACATACACATACCCACACATGTACAACACATACATACTAAATACATGCACACATACACATACACATACACATACACATACACATACACATACACATACACATACACATACACATACACATACACATACACATACACATACACATACACATACACATACACATACACATACACATACACATACACATACACATACACATACACATACACATACACATACACATACATGTACGCATACACACACACATACCCATACATTTACACATACACATACACATACACATACACACACACATACACATACACATACACATACACATACACATACACATACACATACACATACACATACACATACACATACACATACACATACACATACACATACACATACACATACACATACACATACCCATACATATACACATACACATACACATACCCATACACATACACATACACATACGCATACACATACATATACATATATGCATACACATACACATATTCATTCATATTTATTTATTTATTTGTTTATTTTTATTCATATCACTTTTTTTCATGAACTTATAGGTTATTATTTGAAAAGCTTTTACCAAGCAAGAATATTCTTCCTACATCACATGATGAAATGAAGAAGATAATCAACAATCTTGGTATAGATTATCAGTGTTTATAAGCATGCCCTAATGATTTTCTTTTATATAGAGGTGAATATGGAGACTCTTTGACATGTACAAAATTTCAATCTCCTCAATATAAGGATATAGAGGGTAAAATCCCAAAAAAGGTATTAAGACATTTTCCATTGGATCCACAAATCAAAGAGATGTTTCAAAGCCTTGAATTGTCAAAGCTTTTCACATGGGGATTTGATCATAAAAGTACTGATGGAGTAATGAGAATTCCAGCAGATAGTGCGGCTTTTCAACATACTAATTCTAGATGGCCTGATTTTGCACAAGAGCCATGCAATCTAAAGTTAGAAGTTGCATTAAATGGGTTTAATCCATTTGTGATGAAATCTAGTAAATGGTCAACATGGTTAGTGGTATTCATCAACTACAATCTCCCACCATACCTTACCATTAAAAAGGAATATTTTAATGTTTTCACTTTTAATCCCTCAAAAACGACAAGTTAAAGACATGAATATATATCTTGCTCCTCTCATTGACGATCTCCAAGAATTTTGGAGAGGTATTAATGTCACTGATGTATCTAAAAGCATTAATCAAATACACATTAGGGTTAGTGGAATTGTGGCTTGGACTATACATGATTTTCCAAGATATCGTGTTTTTTTAGGTAATGATGTAATTTTTTTATTTAATATGTATACAATTGTATTTGAGTTAATCTAGTTATATTTTTATGGTTTTCATGATGTAGGAATATCTAATAAGTGATAAAAGGCTTGTCCTTATTGTGGTGATTGATTGAGATCAACTTATAGTAAGAATATGAATGAAATTATTTATCTTCGACATCAACAACTCTTGCCTGATGATCATTCATTAAGATGCAAAAGAGAAGGGATACATTTTAATGGAAAGATTGAAATAGGTTAGTGTCCAAAACCAATGACACCTATGGATCAGTAACAAAAATGGATAGATGGGCCTCTTATAGATCCACAATCCGAGATCTTTAGTGAGGATAAGGATGATGCAAATGTGGGGATTAAAGATAAAGAAAAATTGGTGCTAGCAGAAAATATGTCAATATGGTATTCTTTGGAGTATAAGAGAGAGTTAAAGATATGTCATCTTCTTGATCCTATGCATATATTCAAGAATATTGGTTACTCATTATGGCAACATCTTCTTCTATTAAAAGAAAGAATAGCATCAAGAAATGATTTAAAGGATCAAAAATCAAAACCGAAGTTATGGCCAATTTTTTATCGAAATCAATAGGAAACAAAGTATGATCTTGCTCCTTGGATACTTACGAAAAAAGAGATGAAAATTATCAGCAATAGGATTCAATCAATTGGAACACCTACAAGATATGAAGCATCTTTCCAAAACATGTTTGCTATGCATGATAAGAACTTATCTGGGCTAAAGACAAATGATTGCCACAACTTTCTAAAGCACATTCTACCTCTAGTTATTGATGGATGTACAATGAAAGGAGTACGAGATGTGATCTATCATTTTGGATCACTTATAAGGTAATTATCATACTTTTATATTTAATATATAAGACTATTTGATATCTTTTATTTATGAATTAATTTCTTTATACTTTAATTTATGATAATAATAGGTGAATTACATAAAAAGAGACTGACAAAGACTCGATCCCACAAAAGAAATGTGAATGTAAGAAGCTACTATTTTGATGGAGAAACAACTTCCAAAGTCATTTTTTGATATTCAAGTTCATTTATTAGTTCATCTTGTGGATGAAATAGAGATTGCATGTGTTGTAAACACTCGATGGATATTTGCCTTCATAAGAATATTAAATGCTTATGTGTGACAAAGAGCAAAACCAAAAGGACTTATGGAAAAGGGGTGGATGCTTGAGGAGTGCATCTACTATGTTAGTGAATACCTTGAAAGAGCTAATGAAGAAGCTCCACATGCATTGACCAACGAGTCTTCTTTAAAAATAATAGATGAAGTATTATCAGGTAAGGGTGTTCCATTTCATTATACATTGCAAGAAAGATGTGATGTTTCTACTTTTATAGCATATAATAATGAATGCCTTCAAGCATTCGTTAGCGAGTATGAATATGAACTTCAAAATCTCTAATACAAAAGATGGAGAAACCAAAGATATCGATGTAAACTCGATAGTAATGAGAATACGAATATATCTTCTATAAAGGATTGTCTATATACTCGTACGCAATGAGCCAATGCAAATAATGAACGGATCTTAGATGAGTAGAGAGAGTTAATGATAGGTTGTGAAAGAAAGGTCATTTTATTTTAATAATACTCGATTTCTTTTCACATATATGTATATTACTTTCTCTTTAATGATTTAATTTTTATTACAGGCTCAAATGTTCACTATGGGGCTTTTGGATAACATATTAGAATCAAGATGATTTATTGTTTACGTAAAATAGAGGATTCTAGCATTGTTGCTTCTTTCAAGCAACTATCACCTTGTAGCTCAAAAGATATGAACCTTATAGATAGTGAACTTGGGTACGTAGGAATGGTTGTTGGTATCTACGAAATATCATTTCCTATGTTCAAATAGGTAAAAAATAGGTTTTCATTTTTATGATATAATTTATTGTTTTTTTAAGCGCATAGTGATGAATTTTAGTTTTTTTTTATATTTTCATAGGTTATTTTGAAGGATGATTGGTTTGAAGCTGAATATAAAGGTAGTAATTCCACATTGAAAAGGGAATTATTTGGGTTTTGGGAAATTGACTCCTCAAAAATAATGCGATTAACTAGAGAACCATATATTCTTCCTGGGCATATTTAACAAGCATTTTTTTATAAAAACCTTGATGCTTATGCTTGGTGGTAAGTCATTCATGTTCAACCTAGAGATCGATCATTGTTTGAATAGTTTGGTGTTGTATAGATCCAAGAAATTCATGTTGATGATTCTGTAAGAAAATAACAACACATCGGAATAGACCTGTAGACAGAGTTGAGAGAAAAATGCAGACAAAGATAGATGCAAACTGAGAGATAGAGAACTCAAATTCTCAGATTGTCGAGCGTAATGCAGTTACAATGATGGTATTGTCCACCCGTGCACTCCCAATGTGGAGCTTAGATGGCCATGTAGACAGACTCTAGATGAAGGGCTTACTAGTGCGCAATGCTATGTAAAGCTCAACCTGGGCCGTGCTTATATATCTTTTACAAGGCGGTTCGGTATAGATAAACATAGTCAAGAGATACAAAATAGTCGGTAAGATATATGATCTGACAATATCTCCACTCCCCCCATTAAGGTTCTATGGGGAAGCCGCATGATGCCAGAGGGCCTTTATTTTCACTTTAAATGGCAAGCCAATGGCGTGAAGTTTATGCCCTACCTAACCTAACGGCTAGGCTCACAAAGATCATCTACAACCATCAATGGTCACACATAGACCTCATGTTAGTGTTCCACAAATGTCCGACCTCTCATAATGGCTTCTCCTCATAATGGGGGCCTTACAACTTAGAGCACCATGGATCATTTGTGGTCACACAAGGGTGGAGTATGGAGCATATCTAACACTCCACCTCAATGTCCACCCTAAGATGAACTACCTCCTTGGTCCAATCCCAAGACTTGGAAAGTGTCGAAGAAGTTTCTCTCTCCCAAGAGCCTTGGTGAAGATGTCTACTCCAATTTCTTTAGTAGGACAATAACTTATCTCCATGACCCTGTCGTCAATCAACTCATGCACATAGTGATACTGGATTTCTATGTGCTTGGTACGTGCATGGAAAACATGATTTTTGGCGATGGCCATGCAACTTTGGTTGTCACACTTTAACTCTATAGCCTCCTCTCCTTGTATTCCTATGTGCCATAGGATCCTCCTCAACCATACTACTTCACATGCTACAATGCATGCAGATTTATACTCAGCTTTAGTAGAAGATAATGCTACAGTTGGTTGCTTCTTACTAATCCAAGAGAAAATCCCTGATCTTAAAGAAAAGCAATATCCAAAAACTGATTTTCTGGTATCAATATCTCCTGCCCAATCTGAGTCATAGTATCCGAATAGAGATGATCCTCCTTCATAAAGAATACCATAATCAATGGTTCCTTTCACATACTTGAGTATCCGCATGCTTGCCTTCCAATGAGTTTGGCAAGGCTTATTAGAGAGCTTACTACTCCAACAACATAAGAGATGTCTGGTCTGCTATTGCACAACTAGATGAGACTTCCAACTAATTTCCTTTATCTTCCAATATCCACTAGAGGTGAAGTATCTTCAGTAGATAATTTTTTGTTGACCTCCATAGGTGTAGAAATTTCTTTGCAATCCTCCATGTCAAATGCCTTCAATATCTACCTTGCATAATTTTATTGAGAGATGAAAATCTTCCCTGGTTCTTGCCAAACTTCAAGACCTAAGGAATAATGCATTAAGCGCAAGTCTGTCATTTCAAATTCTAAAATCAGGGCATCTTTTGTCTGTTGAAGAAGAGCATCATCATTTCCTGTAATCACAAGGTCATCTACATAGAGTACAAGCACAATTGTCTTCCCTCCTCTCTTTAGAAGATACAAGTTAGCATCAGAAGCACATCTTTTGAAACCTAGGTTCAAGAGATACTTATCTATCGGTTGGTACCATGCTCTAGGGGTTTGTTTTAGCCCATATACTGCCTTCTTCAGCTTACATACCTTGTTCTCTGAATCAGGAGCCTCAAACCATGGTGGCTAAGACACATATACCTCCTCCTTGAGGTCTCCATTTAGGAATGCTGACTTGACATCCATGTGATAGACTGGCCAATGCTTATGTGCAGCCACATCTAGTACTACTCGAATAGTACTCATTCTTGCAGTCGACGGAAATGATTCACAAAAGCGAATGCCTTCAACTTATGAGTAGCCTTGTGCAACAAGTCTCGCTTTATACTTTTCTAGAGTACCATCAGCCTTGTACTTTAGCTTCCAGACCCACTTGGTGCCAATGACTTTATGCTTAGGAGGTCGATCCACTAGCTCCCAAGTTCCATTCTTCATGATATTGTTGTACTCTGTTTGCATGGAAGCCCTCCAATTCGGATCATGGAGTGCCTCTTCCACATTGGTTGGTTCCTTTGCTTCTTCTTGAATAAGATCAACAATCAAGGCTGTGTTTACAATATGGACGTTTGCCCGTCTTTGTTCCTCTATTCTCTTTGATTGCCTCGGTCCATCTGCAACCTCTTCTAGTAACTATGGGATGGGGTTTGCAGGATCATAGATCTACCTCACCCAACGTGGCAATGGCTTTTCCACTTAGGTGTCAGTAGGTTGGTGACTTTCAGACTCATCCTCTGAAGATGATGCTTCCTTCTCTTGTGTAGAAGGGATAGCTCTTGGGCCAGGTTCAAAATGGATTGCCCCTTCGCCTTATGATAAAGTGGAAGCTCTCTTTTCCTCCTCCATTGCATGTGGCTGCTCCTCTTTGAACACTGCATCATGACTCGCCATGATCTTCAGGGTCATAAATCTTATAAGCCTTCTTATCTTTGTTGTACCCTAGGAAGATATATTTGATGCTTTTTGGTTGAAGTTTGTTTCTCTCCCTATCTGGAACATGTACATAACATTCACTTCCAAATACTTTGAACTGGGAAACAAAAGGCTTTTTACTAGTGTAGGCTTCTTGTGGAATCTTTCCATCAAGTGCCTCGATGAAGCTTTGATTCAAGATGTAGACAGCAGTGTTGACAACCTCTACCCAAAATTGATTAGGCAAACCCTTTCCTTCCAACATGCACCTTACCATCTCCATGATGGTTTGATTCTGACGTTCTCCAACACCGTTCTGTTGAGGACTGTGTGCCATTGTGAGTTGATGCTTGATTCCCTTACTCTTGCAGAAATCTTCAAACTCTATTGATGTGAACTCACCACCACCGTCTGTCTTGAATTTCTTCATCTTCTTCCCTGTTTCAGTTTCAACAAGCTGAAGCCATTCTTTAAACTTGCCAAAATCTTGAGCCTTATCGCGAAGGAAGTACACCCACATCTTCCTGCTATAGTCGTCGACAAGTAACATGAAGTAGGAAGATCCGCCCAAGGCCTGTGTAGGCATTTTTCCACACAAGTCAGCATGCACCAACTCTAGAGGATAGCTTGCTGTGTTCTTGCTTTCTTGTGGAAATGCCTTCCTCTGTTGCTTGCCCATCATGCAAGCTTCACATGGTTCCTTTATTTCTGCAATCCATGGTAGGTGTGCAACCATACCTCTCCAATGCATCTCCTTCAGTACAAGGTATCCAATGTGGTCGAATCTCTCATGCCATAACTTACTTGTGCCCACGTTTGTAGTGGCTGCAAGAGCACACAACTCATACAATTTGTTCCTCCTTATGCGAGTCCCAACAATGTTGTTGTTACCGTCCATAATCTTAGCTACTGTCTTACTGGAAGATACTTGATGACCTTGATCACTTATAAAAGCTAAGGAAAGTAGATTTCGTTTTATTTGTGGAACATACAACACATTTGAAAGCTTTTTGATATCACCATTAGAGTTAATGAAAGAAATCGTACCTTCGCCCTCTACAGGAGATCTTGCATTGTTCCCTACCTTTACTGTGATGGATTCCTTTAGAGGCTCTAAGGAATTGTAAAGGTCGTTTCTACTCGTCATGTGACGAGATGCACCACTGTCCAACACCCATGAGTCATGTATTCTTGAATCTTCAGCCGAGGAGCACACCTCCTCTATCGTACCAAATAACTCAAGCTCTGTTTTTGCTGTGTTGGTAGACTCCTTGCCCTTGCCACCTTTTGAAGAGCCACTCTTCTTTTCTGCCTTCTTGATGCGAAAGTCTTGGATTCTGTGTCCTTTCTTCTTGCAGTGGAAACACTCTCCTTTGAACTTCTTTTTGTCATTCTTCTTTTTGTCTCCATCTTTTGAAGAGTCTATTTTGCCTCCTTTGGCTATTTATTTTTCTCTCTATGTTCCTCTCTTTCATCTCTCTTTCTATCTTTCTCTAGATCTCTCTCTCTCTCTCTCTCTCTCTCTCTCTCTCTCTCTCTCTCTCTCTCTCATTTTCACTATGTATCAATAGAGAATAAAACAATCAATTACACGTATGTCCCTCTTTTGAATCGTTGTCATCGAAGCCTAATGTAATTCTTCTCTCGTCAAGTTCCAAAGAATTGACGCCAAAAGACTTCTGCAAAATCAAAGAGAAGAGAAATTATAAAACATAAAGCATAGAGAAAGTAAAAGGGTAAGAGTACATGCACCACTTACCAAGATGCGAGATCTAGAGAGAGAGTGAGTGTGTGTAGAGAGAGAGATCTATGTGTGTGTGTGTGTGCAGAAGACAATGCAGGTCACAATTCGGTTCACACTTGCAAGTTCGACAGAAGCAACGGTATAAGCATCGGTATGAACGTTGGTCATTTACTAGAAATTACCGATGCTTATACCGATGCTTATCGATGCTTATCGATGCCTATATCGATGCTTATACCAATGCTTTTATCGACACTTATACGGATGCCTACACTGGCCGTCGTATGCCTAATTACATTTTTCCAACGTTCATACCGACATCGAGCATGACTATCGGTATAAGTAGTGTAGGTATGCCTCTCATATGTTGTAGTGCGAGTGGCAGGCCAATAGCTTCTGAAAGCAAGAAATTGAGTAGTGCACAAGGTAATTAGATAGTGCATGAACATGAGTTCTATGCAGTAGTGCATGCACTTAAAGTCTGGAGACACAATATTTATGGTGCAAACTTCAAGGTATACACAGATCACCATACACTCAAGTACTTTTGTAGTCAGCCAGATCCTCAAGGAAAACAAGCTCGTTGGGCTAAGCTCATGCAGGAGTTTCACATGGGAATCTTGTATAGAAGAAGCAAAGTGAATATAGTAGCTGATGCTTCATCACAGATAATTTATCAAATGAGCTTTAGAGTTTTAGAAAGCTCATTACTTGAAGAGATTAAGGAAGTAGAGGTGGAAGATCCACATTTGTTACATATTATTAGAGCCATCACTGATGATTATATATTAGGAGACGACGTAGTTCCAACTTTTTCTTCCCCTAGTAGAGCGAACAAGTTGAGTTCATATTCCAATTTCTCAAAGGAGAATGCAATAGTCAAATGAAAAGGAAAGCTTTGCATACTAGATTCCTCGGATTTGAGAAGAAAAGTCATGCATGATAACAATGACCTTCCTTGCATAGGGCATCCTTGTGTTGACAAGACAATACAGCTTGTTGGAAGAACATTTTGTCAGCCTGAATTAGCCACAGATGTCCACACTAACGTTCAACCATACTTTATGTGTCAAGTCAACAAGGCAGAAAGGTTGAAGACACCAGGTCTTCTACATCCTTTATAGATTCCAGATCATAACTAGGGTAGTGTATCCATCGACTTCATAGTAGGGTTATCGTGGAACCAAAGGAGGCAGGATACTATCCTAGTTGTGGTAGATAGATTGAGCAAGATGGCTCATTTCATGCCCACCCAAGAGACTATAGAAGCTCTACAGGTAGCGGAGTTATTTATACACAATTTCTTCAGATTGCATGGGTTACGCACATCCATAGTCTCAGAGAGGGATGTCTGATTCACAAGTCACATCTAGAGGTTTGTATTTGACAAACTGAAAGTTTCATTGAAAATGCATAGTGGTGATCATCCACAAGAAAATGGTCAGATCGAGAGGGTCAACCAGATTCTAGAGGACACGTTTAGAGTATATGTGTCTGAGAGACAGAAAAATTGGGATAGGTACTTGTCACTAGTAGAGTTTGCTTATAACGATAGACTGCATAATGTGACAGGAATGTCTCCTTTTGAAATGCACTATGGCATGAATTCCAATGTTCCAAGTACCATACGAATGCCAAAGAAATTTCCTGAGTACTTAGTGAACCTCCAAGCAAATCTAGACATAGATAAAGTCAATAAAAAAGAAAAAAATTGATAATCTATGCCGTGAGAGCTTGGCCAATGGGGTTTAGATGGATCCGCAAAAGTTCTCACTTATTTTATCTTGGCTTACTCCTCAGGATGAGGGGCAACTATGATCATTTCTAGGAATTTATGGCTTTTATTGGTAATTCATCTCTTCTTATTCGTTGATAGCAACTTCTATGACAAACTTGCTTAAAGGCAAAGTTCCATTTGCATGGAATCAAGAGCAGCAAGAAATGTTTTACACTTTGAAAGAATCTATTTCGAGACTCCTATACTCAAAGTGGTAGATCCACAGAAACCATTTGAGTTAGAAACATATGCTAATGGCATAGCCATATGGGCACCCTTGATCCAAGATGGCAGGCCAATAGCTTTTGAAAGGAAGAAATTAAGTAGTGCACAATGCAATCCACGAGTGCATGAATAGGACTTGTATGTAGTGGTGCATGCACTTAGAGTCTCGAGACACTATCTTTATGGTGTAGACTTTGAGGTATACACAAATCACCATAAACTCAAGTATTTTTGTAGTCAGCCAGATCTTCGAGGCAAATACTCTCATTGGGATGAGCTCTTAGGAGTTTCACATGGAAATCCTTTATAGAAGAGGCAAAGAGAATATAGTATCTGATGCATTATCATGGATAGTGTATCAAATGAGCTTTACAATTCTAAAAAGCTCATTGCTTCAAGAAATAAAGGAACTAGAGGTGGAAGATCCACATTTTCTATAGATTTTCATACCCATGAGTAGTGACTCTATCATAGTAGACAAGGAGGTGATTCTTCCCCTAGTAGAGCAAACAAGTCGAGTTCATATTCTAATTTCTCGAAGGAGAATGGAATAGTTAAATAGAACGGAAAGTTTTGCATACCACATTACCAAGATTTGATAAAAAAAAGTCATGTCATAACCATGATGTTCCTTGTGCACGACATCCTTGTGTGGACAAGACAATATAGCTTGTTGGAAGAACATTCTAGTGTCTTGGATTAGCCAGAGATGTCCAAACTTATGTTCAACAATGCTTTATGTATCAAGTGAACAAGGTAGCAAGGGTAAAGAGACCACGTCTTCTGCATCCTTTACATATTCATGACCATAACTAGGACACTATATCCAGGCACTTCATAGTGGGTTTACCGCGGACCCAGAGGAAGTAGGATGCTATCCTAGTTGTGGTTTATAGATTGATTAAGATGGCTAATTTAATAAACATGCAAGAGATGATAGAAGCTGCACAGGTAGCATAATTGTTTATAGAGTGTCTTCCGGTTGCATGGGTTTTTGAAGCTTTTCACAAAGCGTTGGGCTTAGTTCCTTTTGTGGATTGATTCCACATAGATTGGCACTTCCTTATACATGAGTGCTAGCTTCTTTTTCACTGCATCACTCCTAGGGGGGATTTGTTGATATATTTAGGTAGTGATGTATGTGAACACACTAGGGCTGCCACGACACTTTTTTCCCTCTTTAGGAGGTTTGTTCCCCTGACTTGTATATACGCCTATAGCCCTAACAAGTTACTTATCTTTGTACATTCTAGTGGTGATACATTCAGTATTGTGCGGCAAGCTTCTTCTTCTTCATTGTGCTATTCGCGTGCTTCTCCAGACGTCTAACTCCAATAGAGCATACTCAGGGTGATTAGAAATTCAAAACGGCTTTGCTCTATAGCATCAAAATTTTGATTTGAGCTCATTTTGGGCTTGGAACGCATTATAATAGTGCCTGTGCATGCAACTTCATCCTTTTGTGCCAAACATATACATATTTGAGTTTGCCCGTACAAGCATCTCGAAGTCTGCTACAGGTTTAACAGAGCTCATTAGGGTAATTTGGTGCAAATAGGCATATGCACAAATACCAAGTTGACTATATATATTTAATGATAGTAGAATAACATGTAACTATTCTATTCTCTCTATGATCATCTCCTTCTGACACCTCAAATTTGAACATCTGATGCATAGATACCCATTCTAACCTCCTCTACCATCGCACTAGAGGTGAATTCAAAGGCATGAGTGCTACCCAAGCTCTGCAGCCACCTGAACAGGCTCCAATCCATCTCCCACAATGCTTGCGTTCATGCAAGCATTCCTGCTTAGACTAGCTTCTCTGAGCTTGTCGGCCCTCTAAACGCCACCCTAGGCTGGTTAATGACCAGGTTTCCTTGGCTACATGGGATGTATGTGGGTTATGGAGAGCTTTTTGCTGTGCGTACATCCTATGTGTGATAATTAGTTGGTGTGTGATAATAAGTTGGCTGCCAAAGAAACATGGTGTATATGAGTGCATTTACTGTAATGGGTTCTCGGGGATCCGGGGCTTGACGTGCGGACAAGAATGAGGACACACAGATAGCTCTGAGTCTATCCATCTCTTTTTCACCGTTCCAACAAGAGTTCAATGCATTCGATGAGCCAAAGAGTTTGATGTTTGAAGTGGAGACTTGCCCTTGAATCAATGCTATTGGTAAAGGGACATAGTACAGTGAAGTTTGAACATTGTAAGCCATCCTAGTCGCAAAACCGGGCATGCAATCAATTCCACGTAGCTCAGTTCCTCTGATGGTGCATAAGCTACTAAAAAATGGGAGATGGTGCATAAGCTACTAAAAAATTGGCTGGGATGAAATTTTCCATAGCCTATAGCCTTCCCGAATGGAAGACAAAAGATGAGCAGTGCTTTGGTAGACTCTTCATAGAGGAATAAAGACCAATGTTAAAACTTCATGGCGGAACATAGCTCCTCTGTGTGCGGGTTCTTCATAAGAAAGGAAAACTTAACCTCGAAATATCGCACACATGGAGTGTGAATTGTGATATAAAAGCATCGCATAATGTGTGAACAATTGAGGTCCACTAGTTTGGTGAGCTAAAATTCAAGTACAAATTTGGATGACTACTTTAAAATTTTTATTACATCAAGTAGGTTGGAAACGACACATTCTCAGTGAAAAAGTTGCCAATAAGTTCATTGAAGGATCTCTAAGTTAGGTGTTGACAAATCGAATGAGAATGATTGATTTTTGGACGTCATCTCACAAATTGCCTCTCAATGGTTCATGACACACACGTGAAAAATCAATGATAACTAACCACATACAGCATTTGTTGAACATGCTTCTTCGTTCCTAAGATCTCACAGAATTCAATATCTACCACATAATTTAAGATCTCACAGGATCTAAGATCAATCACAGAATTTAAGATTTCACAAATTAATTTAAGATCTCACAGAATTTAAGATCTCACATGATTTATTTTCTTGCCCCTTTCTTGACCCTTCAAGGAAAGCTATCAACATAATATCAAATGTGTACCATGCCTTCTTGAAGAAATAATTTCACACTTCAGATATGTGGAAAAAGTATTTGTGGATCGAGGTAAATTGGATGCTAAGGGGGCAAAAGAATGCTTTGATTGCAATGGAGTTTCATTGTATTTGTCCATTTCCTATAAACCGAAAGTTAATGGTAAGAATAACATAGGTCATCCTTCCATTATGAAGGCGATCTAAAGGGCCTTCAATGGAGACATAAAGAAATATCCTAAATATCCTCCATTTGCATTATGTATGGAAGAAGGCGATCTAAAGGGCCTTCAATGGAGACATAAAGAAGTATCCTAAATATCCTCCATTTGCATTATGGGTACAGTAGGTCTACAAGATTTATGCTTAAAGAAGTAATGTACTATCAAAAATGCATTTTCCCTATCCAAACTCAGATATTGAATGGATGTGCTCCCATGGAATGGCAATATGATGAGAGAGGAACTACTACTCTAAAAATTAAACAACGTGAACAAGGCAAAGAAAATTTCTGTGAACGTGTGCAGAAAGTAAAGGAGTGAAAATTGATGGACAAGTTATATTTTGACAAAACACATGGACTTCAGCCACTTCAGATAAAAATTGATGATTGGGTATTATTCTATGATAGTACTTTTGATAACCAACATGATGTGAGAACAAAATTAACAAAGAGATGGTTGGAACCATATGTGGTTATGTATGTATTTGACAATGGTATGTAGGAACTTTGAGAGTTTTACGAAACTCCTTTGAGATTTTGATTGCAAGAAAGCATATAAAATTGTTTAAGAAAAGGAATGTAGATGAATATGAATTTGATCGACAACTACTTGCAGATGAAGATGCTGAAGATGATGAGGAAACCTAAAAAAATCAAGTGGATGTGTTTTATTTCTTTTTTTTTATTTTGTGTTATTATTCTATTTTTGTTTTTATGCATATCATTGATTGCACTACATAAAACTGCTAGCATGTTAAAGGAAATTTTAAATTATGAAAATGTATGGCTACAAACAGTAGTAGGAACGTATACACTAGAAAGACTAGGTTTGAATGCCTTATAACCTTCATAAAGACCTAGAAGCATGGTCTAGCTTGAAGCTCTTACTAGAAGGAAGGCTTTAGTTTATATAGATAAGCTATGTGGAGAATTCGAAACACTTAGATAGTGAAATCCTAGTTCCTTCTAGTGTATATCTCTAGATCCTTAACTCTGATTAGGGGTTAAGCCTTTCCTCTTAAGGAAGAAAGTTGTGAAAGTTATAGATTAGTAGTTAGGAAGTTTATGCTTTCTTCCACCCCCAAAAACTAGAAGTGGAGAATAAATAAAGATGGACTACAATAATGGTTGCTACTAAGTGAAGACAAAGGTAAAGAAAAGAAAGAGAGAAAAAGAACAAAATCAATACACATGAATTGGATGTGGTCTCCAAACCACTTCCAAAAAGTTATATGTGGGCCACACGAAGCGAATCCATGCAATAGGGTAGTGATTCATATTTGCTGACAAGCGCATAAGGACAAAGCATGAGAGTGTTTGTATAAAATTATAACTAACTTTAAAATAAGTTGATTGATAGGATTGTTTCTAGAACGTGCAAGTGATTTATATAAGACTTTTTTGACTTATTTTTATAGTCATATGCTGATTGAAAAGGTTTTTTATCATAGTTTAAGTAATTTAAAGTCTTATTTACTATATAAGAACATACATTTGCATTTAAAAAAAATCATATTCAATTTTTTAAGAAGCACTTATAAAATGATAAGGATAATTTCAACAAAAACAAAATTGAAGAATTTCTACTAGATTTATAGGTTGGCCCATCAAGGATGATGTGTAGGTTTAGTGGGGGTGAATGTTAGAAAAAAATCTCCTTGAAGATATAAGTCTACAAAAATTGAAACACCTTTTTCTTGACTCTTTTCTCTCATTTAAGCTCTGGAATGATGTGTTTGATTCTTTTGTACCAATAGGAATGACTAAAAAAACAAAAAGAAAAAGCTAGCTAAGTGTGTGCATGATAATGTGATGAGTGCTCATATGTAAGTGCATTTGTGTATGTTGTTTGTTTGTGTATATATGTATGTGGCTATTTGTGTTTCTTATGCGTCTTTATTTTTTTTGTGTAAAACCCTATGTATTTATGTGAGTTTGTGTGGTGTGAATGTGAAATTCATAGTATTTGTGTGCGTTAATTGACCTTATGTATGTGGATGATTACATGTATGTTTGTGTGTATGTATGTTGTGATTATGGATATCTGTGTGTAGCAATGTATATGTTAGTTTCTATGTGTTTGTGTATGTATGTGTATGCATAGCTAAGTAATTGTATGTGTATGTGCTAAACATATGTGTTTGTGACTACCTATGTGAGTCAATGTATATGTTTTTTAATGTGTAATTATATGAATGTGGTAACGGTGTGCATTATGTTTATGTGTTTTTTGTGTATGAATGTGGTTATGTGTGTGCCTTAAATTAAATGTAGTTTTTGTGAGTAAACTTATGTGGGTATGCTTGTGTCTTCTAGTACGTGTATGTATTTGCAAGTATGATTTAATGTGTATGTATGTATGTATGGATATTTATGTATGTGAGTATGTTTATGTGTATTTATGTTTGTTTGTGTATATATTTTGTGGGTATTTATGTGTGAATTTATGTATGTGCATGTGGATGTGTGGATGTGTAAGTGTAAACGTATTTTGTGTTCGAATGTGCATATGTGTTTGTACTATATGTGTTTGTGATTCTGTGTGTGTTTCTAAGTATGTAAATATATGTGTTTCTGTTTATGTATGTGTGTTTATGTATATGGATGTGTGAATGGATATAGATTTATTTCTATATAAAGGTTTTCATATTTCTTTGTGTGCATACGTGTTCATGGTTATATAATTGTGTGTCTAGAAAGATAGTGTAATTATTATCTAACCTGTCTCATGGTTCGGGAGAAAGGCTAGATAGTAATTACAATATCTTTCTAGACACACATTTATATAAACATGAACATGCATACACACAAACACATATATGCAAACCCTCATATACACATACTTTTACATCCATTCACACATCCATACTCTTGGGACAACTTTAAGACTAATCTCTTTCTCCGGAATGATCCGCCTCAAATTGAAGGGATAATATGGACCAATGGTAATAAATTGGACAAAATTCTAAGGATCGATAAGCACCATGATTTGCACATCTCCCTTAATAGGAGATAGTGTTAGGACTAGTCTAGCATCACATGGGAATTTGTGTGTGGGGATCTATGGCATCCTCTCATTGAGAACAAAAATTTTGTTCTTATGTGGAAAGTCCTACATCGTGGAATATGGATCAATGCAAATATAATCTATGGGACCCCTCACTGGTGTAAGCGTTGCATTCAAGGGTAGAGAGGACCTTGGCCATCTCTTCTTCTCGTGCCCTAGAAGCTTCCCAATTTGACAATCTCTCACTAGGATTTTTAGCTTACACAGGCAAATCAATTTGAAACAAGTGTTACTTAGAGAAATAATTGGTTGATTTTCTTCTTTGTGGAACACCATCACAGGGAAGCACTCTAGAAGATATGTAAAGAAATATGTGCCATGAACTTTGATGCTCATCTAAAATAGTGGTTGATTGAAAACTCCCTCTACCTACTAGGTGACCTCTTCACCAAAGCTCTCTAAAAGGAGTTGCTCATCAAGTATAGGTCATCACTTGTCATCATCGAGCTCCCCTTAAGGAAATGAAATCATGAGTAAGGGAAGGCTCATCATGCATCTTCAACAAATAAGGGAATTCTATTCATATGCCTTCAAGAAGATTCTCCTCTCATTTTTTTTTCCATTTCAAGAAGTTTCTTCACTTGATTTAGATAATAGTGTATAGTGGACTTGAGGGAAGGTGTTGGAATATGCAAATCCACACAGAAAGACAGGTATGGGCCGTGTAAAATTTTTGTAGGGCCCATACTTGCATTTTCATGAAAACCTTTTTTTTCGGCATTCCTAGGCCTTTAGAATCCAATTGCACTACATAAATTTCATAGAAACATCGATTTAACTATGCAAAACATATGAAGTATCTTGTCAAAAACATAAAGGCACAATAGAAAATTGAACGCACATATGAATTAAAAAAAAACATCATTTCTGTTTCAAGTCTTTACAATTGGCTCTTGGCCTTGAGCCTCTCCACTACATTCTTTCTTCTTTGGAAACATTGTAGCAATTGGTAATTCAAAACTAATTGGGATATTACATGGGGGCCTGTCAATCCAAGACCCAAAGAAATTCCTATTTGACCTTATATTTTTCCTCTAAAGTTAACCCCTAGTACCGATAGTAAGGGAAAAGAACTTCTTAACCAAACTTACACAATTAGTCCCTTGCATTATTTTGAATAGGCACAAAATTTTGCTCAAGGCCTTCAGACACGAAGTCATGAAGTGTCTGTGCGGGGAATTGTGGATAATTACAAAATCTTCCTTTGGCAATTTCTCAATGTATTTTTCCAACAAAAAGCCACTGCCAGAAGCAATCCCATCACCACCACTCCTTGTTGCAAATTTATTGAATTCAATTGCATCCTAAACATAGACATTTAATTTCTACAAATATGAAACATAGTCAATCATTAATGTCGTTAGATACTTACATCTCGAAGCCTATCTTCATCCTCTCCTCTTCTCGTTGCATCTAGAGGAATCGAAGGGTGACTTATGCCAATTTGCTCCAGAAGAGGGGGGATGTTGCAATGTTCATCATGGAAATTCTCTCCCTTGTTGTGGCTAAATCCTCTTTAGTTCCATTTTGTTTGGCATCAATCAAAATATCCTCCCACACCAAGGCAATAGTTTCTGCAATTGAATCACTGAATGGAATGGTTGATTTTTCCATTTTATCGAAAGAGTTGTCCATGGGAACATCAAAGATTGAACAAGAAAAACTAATGCATTTGTTGAGTCATAGACCAAGCACCTCTCGATTTTTTCATCTAAAAATAAAAACTCTTCTCCGTCTACAAGCAGCATAGAAAGCATTTCCATCTCTACCTTTGGTAGAGTGGGTTCCAAGGGCTCCAAGTTGGAGGGTGGATGATCTTGTGAAATATTGACTTCATTCAATTTGTCTGTTATGCCATGAGGAAATGCTCTACTTACTCTTTCACTCTCTTCTCTAAGTTGAGAGCTTCTGTTTGAGGTTCCTTTCTATCATCTACAAAACCCCAAGTAAGAAGATGGGGTGCATCCATGGGTGTAGGTTAAGGCTCCTCATTGACAAAGAACATGGTTTTTGTAGTGTAAGGTAAATATTTTTCTCCCATCTTCCTCTTCTTATTTAACTACTGGATTAATGGCACCATTTCATCTAATAGGTGCCCTCCATCCTTAGCAATATCCATGAAACACTTTGGACACTTTGCAAAAGCCTCACCTCCTTTATGGATAAAAAAATGTAGGTCTCATGGAACCCACTTACACTCATATGATGGAATATATATGGAGTATCATAAGATATAGAACTCCATATAATTGGTAATCTTTGGAAGCACATCATAGTTCGTGGTTAGTGTCCCTTCAAGATTAGGGACTCTGCAGACTAGGTCATACAAATCTATATGACCTTTGTAGTCTATTCTATCGAAGAATTCCATGAAAAGATCTCAAGAAATTTGATGGGAGTGCAAGATATGGAAGTAGCCATTGCTTGTGGGCATAGTATTCTATTGACTTGCAAGAATCTCTAGCTCTTTGCGAGTGCAAACATGAGAAATGAGCACATAGAACCCATTTTTATAGAAATTTCAAGTTTTTAAAGTAAGCGACCCACTTTTAAAAGTAGATAAGAAAATAGTGAAAGTTGAAAAATGTGTTTTTGATGAAAAAATAATACACAGAACACCAAACAATATCAAGATTCTTCGTCAAAGCAAATGCTTAAACATAAAAAAACAAAAAACAACATGAAAAAACACATTTCAAAGTAGTGAACATGGAGTTTTGAGAGCTCAAATGTTTTGAATTAGCACTGCAAATAAGAAGTATATACAATTTCAAACATATATTGTTTATCCTAATTTTACAAGTTTCTTTCAAGTGCAAAAATCATGAGGTAGAATGAGTAGGACCCAAAAAGTGACATCATCAGGCTGAAAAAGAGCTATGACAATGAGATTTCAATTCTAGCTTTACTCCAATCTACACGCACTTTCATTTCGTATTCAAATATTCTTCCCACCCATAATCAATTTATCAGAAATTGAAGTTATAAAACTAAAATAAGCAATAATGAAAAGACTACTTATAAAAAAGCACAAAACATTTCTCACCTTATGTTCTTGTATCGTGAATTTGGATTGAGTTAGCCCCTCAAAGTCCATAATCACCAAATGATCTCTCACATTAGCTAAGGTCCAATTATGATTCACTAAATTACTTTCCATTTCATTGTTGAAAAATTTAAGCTTTATTTCAAATGAATATAAACATCCCTTAGAACTTTGAAATGGTATCCATTGGCCAAGTTTGCACATCCAACGATCATAGTGGAATCTAATGTACAATAAAGTACGATGTTTCAAATATCAAAATCCTATACATGTTCCACCTATTTTACAAAGATATTTGTCACCTTTTGCAATTCCTTCTATCAAACCATAGTTTTCACCTAGACTTGCTCATATGTGATATCTTTACACATGAATATTGTGGAAGTCTCTTGGAATAAGAATCCTTCAAATAAATATACAAAACAATGAACAAGAAAAAACTACTTCAAGCCTACAAAACGAGACACTTTTTTGAATTTCAAAGATTTATATATATCCATTACCATCTTGTGCTTCAAAGATGATATGAAACATATGTCGAGTTTTGGCCACTCCAAGCTAAGAAGAGAATCTACTTCAATTCTCTCTAACCTCCCAAAACCATTGAGTATAGAGGGTACAACATATCTATGTGTATAGAGGAATAATCTATCATTGAAAAGTTAAGAGGGAGATAATTCTAGAAAGAGTAGTGCACCAAAAAATCTACATGCTATGCCTAGAAAGTACCTATAAGGCTATGAAGTGGCTGATCTTTGACCAAAGTAGAAAGAAATATATCAGAAACAAATAAAAGGTTATTTAAATAGTTCACAAATATATTCAACACTATAAAACATACAATATTGTAGAGTAGTACTTACAATTCATAGGATATCTCATTTGAATAAAGTTTTCGAGTTTCATAGTTGCCACTATAAAACATGTACATAACAACCATCCCATTCTCTTTGTGCTTCTTGAAGCCAAGTAGCTTTCCCTTCCAATGAAGATCCAAGTTTCTACGATCTCTAACTGAATGAGGCCCAACTCTATGTTGGAACATCAAGCTTACACCATGCTTGAGGTGGATTTGATCTACATCAAAGGCTATCGTGTTGAAAGAATGTCCGGTGGAAAATCTTTTTCTTATGCTCACTTGTTCTATTTTCTAAAAACGATTTCTTCATGGATCTTTTACCATTGTAAAAGCTTTGAGATTTACACATATAAAAATTGAAAGATATAGCCCAAGTTGCACGAATTTGTAGTGGTTGAGTTGCATTCAATCAAGCAATCAATCACCTAAAGTAGATCAACTAGATCTTCACTTTTCCTAGATTGTAGGAAAGTGAATTGATTCCCTCCAACAACCATTCCCACCTTCATTTGAATTAAAATTCCACTTCTAGTAGTCGTGGAGCACTCCTAGAGTCTATATAAGACTTGAAATCACTTGTACAATACATGGAAGCAATATACATACACTTGTGGCCATCATTGTCTTGCTCCTTCAATTTTTTACATCATTTTCTTTGTCAATAGCAATCTTGCAGTGTAAATGGCGCATTGGAAAGGTATTAGTGTCTACTTTATGCCCATACATTTTCATAGCATTTGGTTTAGTAGATTGGGAGAAATTTCAGTTTTTCTATCTTGGGGTCAATCTCTACATATTCTTGAAAAATAAGAGGTACCACCGTTGAGTGTTTGATTCATTCCTATAGCATATTTTGTTTATTCCTTATACTTTTGTGCATTCTATACACTCAACCTCTTGTGTATCACTCCCATAAAAGGATTTTTTCTAAATGTAATCATGCTGGTCGCTATGGGCATTTGAAGTTCATTGTCTCTTCCATAGATAGTAAGTTTTTTTCGACACGCGAACCTATCTGTTTTGTATCGACTCTTTCTCCTTGATGCTCCAAAGTAAATAGTGCATTTCTTTGCACTTATCGCATGCCTATAAGGTTTGTTTGAGTCTCCATAAGGTCAAGGGCTTGTCTTGTGCCAGTTGGCTGGACCAAACTTCGTCACCTTGAAATGCACTTTTCTACCTCCTACAAGCTTCTCCAAGTTCTTTCAATGGTGTTAGAGCTAGATCAAGATGGGTGACGGCTTTCCCTCAATGATCAAGAAGCTTGATGGACACAAATACCTGGATTAGAAAATCAGAATGGAGGCCTATTTGCAAGGTAGAAATATTTATGGAATTGTAGCAGGTGATGAAGTTATGCCAATTCCAAGATCCAAAGGAGGACCTACACAAGAGGAGAGAGATAAGCTCACACTTTTGTGTGCAAGGGATGCTCAAGCAAAGTCGTACATACTAAACTCTATCTCTGACTTTCTATTACCACATATTAGAGGATGCAAGACATCTCAAGAGACTTGGGATGCCCTCGAGACTTTCTTTTCTGCTAGTACCAAAGCAAGAAAGAATCATCTTTGGAACGAGTTCAACCAAATGAAGAAGACACCTAAAGAAACCATCACGGAGTTTGTTACCAAGATCAAGGAGGTTGCCGATCAGTTAGCATCCATTGGAGACCTGATGGAAGAAGAGGCTATCATGACGCAAATTTTCAACGGCATTCAAAGTGATAAGCAATGGCAATCCTTCATGACGGCTTATGATCTCATCATGGATGTGCAAAATCCAGACTTCAACATCTTTCTTGGACAACTCTTCAATCAAGAGGCCAACAATAGCATAAAGGAAGGTAACTCCTATCATGGTAATTCAACTAATGCTCTATATGCAGATAAGAAGGATAAGAAGTAGAAAGGCAAGAAGAAGGAAGAAGATGAAGAAGAGACTTCCCAATCCATCTTTGCAAGCAAAAGCAAGTGGAAAGGGAAGAAGAAAGGACCAAAGGAAGACAAAGCCAAAGGTCATAATGTTCAACCTTGTGCCATCTATGATAAGACCAACCACACCACTTAGAATTGTTGGTTCAATGGGAAGACTTAGAAAGGAAGTGGAAGAGGTAGATATGGAAGCAATAGAGGCAGAGGTGTACACAACTTCAACAATAACAATAGAGGCTATAAAAGAAGGGACTACAACAATTATTCAAAAGATCAACCACATGAAGACTCCTTGGATTGGGAACCAAATAGAGTCATTTTTTCTTATACCTGCAGCCCACTTCCAATCTTCATTGATTCTTATGTGAGGTTTGAATCTCTTCCAGCTCAACCACAAGGATCTTACCAAGATCGATCCTTTGGGTGAGACTAGAAATGGAGAGAATAAGAGGGTGAGGATGTCGAGGTTTTTCCATCCAGGGTAGCCCACCAGAGTAATCACGTTCATTTTTCTGAAAATTAATGAGGCCCAAGAGGAATCTATTTTAAAAGATGCTTTGATGTCAACTACATGGAAATGATTCACCATGCTACATTACAACAAAATGCAAACAAAGTATGTAGATAAAGTGAGAAAAAGTATCGAAGCTATTTTAAAACGAACAATCCTTAATTATGTACCCATGTATGGATGTACAATAGAATTGGTTGGATGGTCACATTGTCAGAAGAATCCAATGATTAATGTCATGGTTATATGTCCAAAGGGAAGCATGTTTTTGGAAGTTGTTGATACTTCCTTAAAGAGAAAATTTCAGCTTTTCTTGTAAAGATATATGAACATGCTATATTATGTGTGGGTGGTCCGAAGAATGTGATTGCAATAATGACTAATAATGCAAAGTATTGGAATTGCAATTCAAAACAAGTATGAAGGCATTACTTGGGTCCCACATGCAGCTCATACACTAAATCTATCATTGAAATATATGCATAGATTATCTTTCATTAAACGAAGTTTATTAGATGCAAATCATGTGGTCAAATTTATCAAAGAGCATCAATTTTCATATTTGCTCTTTTGTTAAAAATTTCCCAATAAAACACTTCATATCTTTTGTGCTACACAATTTGCAACTGGTTATATTGTGCTTAGTGGATTATTGGAAGTCAAGCCAACTCTTGTGGAAATGATTGTTGATCGAAGATGGGAGGCATTGCTAGAGAATTATCCTTCTTATTGAGTTGTAGCTTTGAAGTGTATGTCTCTAATATAGTCACAATATTTTGGGCATAATCTTGAAAAAACCATCAGTATCGCTAAACCTTTTGTGGAACTTCTACAAGTTGTTGATATTGATAAGTTTGTGATATGAAAAAGTTATTGGATTATGTTAGAAGCTATTCAAAAAGTGAAAGACTTAAGTCAATTTTCATTACAAGAAAAAACAGAGATTGTATTGTTAGCATAGAAAAGATGGTCGCAACTGCATACTCATTTACATGGAACGACATTGGTCTTGGATCCAACATTGCAATTCAATGGTCAAGTGTCAAACAAAGAAGTCATGGAAAATTTCAAAACCACTTGTGAGTTATTATTTCCAAGTAGAGATGGTCGAGATGCGTTCCACTAGACAGTAGCTTATGTAAATCAAGAAGATTGTTTTGGAGATTTATGGCACATTCAAGTGATTCAAAAGCATCCACCTCCTATATGGTGGATAGAGTATGGAGGTGGAGCAATGGATTTGCAACATATAGCTATGAGAGTGATTTCAACAATAGCTTCAAGTGGTAATTGTGAACCTAACTAGAGTGGATATGGTTTTCTTCATTCAAATCAAAGAGATCGCTTAAGTCTACCACATGCCAATGATTCGTTATATGTTTTCTATAATATGCAGTTGTTACATCCTCCAACCAAGATAGCTTCTACAATCCACAAAAGAACTGTTGGAGAATTTCAGCATCTCTGTGTAATGTGAGAGAAGAAGGAGGATAAGATATTCTCTTAGTTAGAGGTGATTCATGCACAATCTCAAAGCCAACAATCCCCCCTTTGAGCTTGATTGTTCATAGCTCTTTAGGGACTATCGTTTCCTGACAACTAAGCTAGGGTGTTACAAATATATGTTTCCTTCACATGTACAAAGAAGGTGGTACCATATTTATATCCTTCTTTCAAAAACTTTATGGGGGTACATTCCTTCCCTATAAAAATGCATATGGTACTAAAAGAGGGTGTTTTATAATACATTTTATGAGATGAAGTTGACTTGAAATTCTTCTTCATTTTTTCATCTACTATGTTGCTTGGCCTTTTGTTGAATCTCATTTGTTGTTGTTGTTGTTTGTTGTTGTTGTTGTTTGTTGTTGTTGATGTTGTTGTTTTTGTCGTTGTTGTGAAGTCCACAATGCTTTGTAGCAATATGGTTGGTTTTATCACATATTTTGCAAGGGCTAACTTGAAAATGGTCTTTTCATAGTTGATAGTTGTTGTGAATTCATCATGCATTTTCAAATTGTCTTCATGTTCATGTAGAGAATTAATGAAATCCTCTAGCCTAGGGATAGGGTTACTTTCTTTAAGAATGTTTATGATTTGCCCAACCATTACTTTGAGTAGACTTGCTACTTCATCTTCATTTTCAATATGAGAGTGCACATAATCTAATTGGGTACAAATACTCTTTAGCTTGTTTACAAGAGTGGGTATATCGTGTCCTTAAGTTATGGTAAAAGATTAAAGTTTCATTGTGTGTTATTTTGAGAAGTATCTCCAAAGTTTTGCTCTAGAGTAATCGATGCTTGATTTGCATTAGTGCAAAGATCTAAGAGCTGTACATATCTTGTCCTTAAGATATGGAAAAAGCGTAAAGTTTTATTGTGAGTTTTGAGAAGTATCTCCAAAGTTTTGCTCTAGAGTAATTGATGCTTGATTTGCATTAGTGCAAACATCTAAGAACTATACATAGCTATCATCAAGGGAAGTGAGTAGTATTCGAGGTGCTTGTTCATCATTTTTTAGTGAAATGTGGTAGCTCTCTTCTATGTTCAAGTGTATCATTTGGTACAAGTGGCTTTGTGATAGACCATAGTTGTTTAATCATGAGATGACCCTTATTTTTTGTTTGCCATGTGTGGAAACATTGTCCATTGCACTCGTTTAGATCCTTTCACTCATATTGGAGAGGTCCTACCAAAGTGAGTCACTTTTGGAAGTGTCTAACTCCTCATAGAAATCTTTTATTTGGTGGTTTTATTATGAAAAAAAGATGTTACCATTCATGGTGATGGTAGTGTTTAATCCAATACTCAAAGAATAAAAGACATATATACATAGTATGCTCCAACCTAAAGTTCTAGGAGTAGATTATTAAAGGCTTTTTGTTGTTTGAAAAGACCTCTCTTTCTTTATCGTGGATTTAGGTAGTCACCTTTGGTTGCTCTAGACTATTTCTTTTCTCTATCAAGAGTGGATGTGAGTGGAAGATTAAATGGATAGTTGAAAACATTTCTGACAAAGACATGGGAACAGTTTTATATTCATGAAAGATTGCATATCATAAGTGACTCAGAACTAGCTCATATGTGTAGTGAAGATTTTCATGTATATAAAAAGAAAGTTTGTGAAATGGCTGAGCAAAGATGGTTCTTCTAGATTAAAGGTCAATTATTCATTTCGGGCTCTACTTGCATCTATGACTTTATAAAAGCTTAAAAGAAAAAAGAAACCTGAACTATGAAAATACCACTTGAACCATTCACTTACACATTTCAAAAGAGGTGGTAATGTAGGACTCATCATGCTTCTTTTGTACCCTATCATCCCATGAGGCATTGTAGAAGGGAATTAGAAGTTGAAAACAGGTGGAATTGTAGAAGGGAATTAAAATTTGAACCGGTAGCATCAGTGGTGTGAAGAGGAACAATAGAAATGAAATAAGATGCAAGGTTGTTGATGGTGATGAAATATGAATTTATGCAGAAGTAGAGATCCTTTTGGCCAATGAAAAAGTAGATGACTATAAGATATGCTCTTAGTTAGAGGTTATCCATGCCAAATCTCAACATCAAACACTAGTTGCAGAGGAGGCAAAGAAGAGGTTAGAATGTTTGTTGTCAAGGGCTCTACACGTCAAAGAGAGTTTGCTAATCTTTTTCTGAATGAAGAATGGGCATGTACTATTGTTTGTAGTTATGAACCATCGTCTCATGAGCAATGTATATCCTAAGTAGACTCAAATGTTTGGTACTTTCATAGAGGTACAACCAAACATATTACCTCACAGTGCAATTTCTTCACTTCACTTGAGCCTAGTCCTTTAGGGAAAACTATCACATGTGCTAATAAATCCTCTTATCCTATAATGGGTGTTGGAAAGATCATTTTCTTTGTTGTTGATGGTAGTTCTTTCACATTGTGAGATGCCTTATATGTGATAGGGATCAAGGAAAATATCTAAAAACTTTCAAAATTAGCCAAGATTGGCTTAGTTGTTAAACTTTTTGATGAAACATTTTAAAACATAACGGCAATAAGGAAGAGAACTCTCACACACAAGGAGAGGAGCACACAGAGATTGAGGCAAGAAAAAATAATGACAAAAATCAGGAGCTGAGCATAAAAACACTCTCAAACAATAATTGAGAAGAGATATGAGAGACAAAATGAGTAAGCAATCCTTAAATAAAAAAGATTATAAAGTTCAACTATAGAAGTCAGATAAAGCTTAAACCACTTGAAAAGATCAAAGCTAATAGCTCTATCAAATGAGCTCAATAATAAAGATGAAGCCCGTGTATAATGGCCAATAGTGTTTGGAATAAACCACTCCACTTCAGTACCTAGGAGGCACTCCAAAACTCCATGAAATAAGCCTTCTAGAAAGACTATCTCTCATTTCCAACCCTCTGTCTGTCTTCGTGTAAAATTGTACACAAGCCTTTGTTTAAATAGGCATAACTCTCTCACACATGGGATTTTGATAAAACTATTTTAGATTGAGATTCTGCATCATATGATGAACAATGTTTTTGAAGAAAGCATTTTGAGATGAGGCACATATCTCGAGATATAACCTTCACAATTTGTTTTGTTGGATGTTTTTAGAAATTTGCCAATGCTTTACCTACCATTTTTATGCCTACATATCTTAATATTGGAGCTCAATTGATGGGATCTTTTTGCTAGGGATTATTCTTCATATTAAAAAGAACATTTGGGCTTATTAAATAAACCCAAATTGATGAACAAATAGAGAGATATGGGCCGTGCACAACTACCTCCAAAAAAAAAAAAATTGTTCTAACTTTCTCCTAAGTTGTAGGAACACTTTTCTAACTTGGCATTGACTTCAAATGTGATTTATTCACTACCATTGCTGATATAGAGAGAATGCTAAAATTATTGTGAAATAAATAATGAACCATAGTATACAATTCACCATGTAATAGAACTTTATTTTCCACCTCTTTAGAGATATGGTGTGGATCTACATATTCCAAAACCTTCCCTCAAGTCTAGTATCATATAACTAAAATGAAGAAACTTCTGAAACAACAAATGAAATGAAAAGCTTCTTAAATGCATATGAATAGCCTTCCCTTATTTGTTGAAGATGCATGATGAGCCTTCCCTTATGTAGGACTTCCTCCCCTTAAGGGGAGCTCCATCATTCCAAGTGATGACCTACTAGGTTGCATTATTCGTGTTTCGGTAATTCATTTATTTGTGAATAATTATGGAATTTTATAGCAAACCCTTATTATTTGACCAAACTATTTGATGCCACATCAAGTTATTCGGACATGACCGAATACTTTTTGCATGGAAATTGGCCGCTTTTTAGATCAAAAGTGATTTTGATCAAAAACTTTTTCAATTGAAAATTCAAGGGTCGGGAAGGTGTTAATAAGTTACTAGAACTTTCTCGATCTCTAGATGGCATTGTCTTGTAGACTTATTTATACCTTCTCAAATACTTGAATTGTAAAGGGGTCCTATGAAATTTCATCTAATAGTATGTGTATGTGCATATGAGTGTATAATGGTGAATGAAACTCTATTGTGATTGTCTGATTCAACATTGCTTCTTACTTCATAATAGTACATGTAAGTGTATGTGCATATGATTGGGAATTAAAAATCTATGGTGATTGTCAGACTCAATGTTGATTCTTACTTCCTAATAGTATGTGTACATGTACGTGTGTGTATGATTGAGAATTAAAATCTATTGTGATTGTTTGAACTCAACAATAATTTTTACTTCACAATAGTATGTATAATTGTATGTGCATGTATGATTGAGAATTAAAACCTTGTGTAATTGTTTGACTTATCATTGATTCTTGTTTCACAATAGTATGTGTAATTGTATGTGTGTGTATGATTGGGAATTAAAATCTATTGTAATTGTTTGATTCAACATTGATTCTTACTTCAAAATAGTATGTGTAACTGTATGTGTGTGTATGATTGAGAATTAAAATCTATTGTGATTCTTTGATGCAATACTGATTTTAATTTCACAACAGTATGTGTAAGTGTATGTGTGTGTATGATTGAAAATTAAAATCTCTTGTTATTGTTTGACTGAATATGGATTTTTACTTCACAATAGTATGTGTAACTATATCTATGTATGATTCATGAGAGTTAAAATCTATTCTAATTGTCTGACTCAACATTGATTTTTACATCACAATGGTATGTGTAAAGTGTATGTATGTATGATTGAGAATTCAGTTCTATTGTGACTTTTTGTTTTGACATTGAGTTTTACTTCACAATAGTATGTGTGTGTATGATTGAGAACTTTAATAAATAGAAAATGTACATACATAAATTAATAGATTTCAAATCGTTAAGAGGGATTTAGAGTAGTTTGTATGTATGTATGTGTGTGTGTGTATATATATATATATATATATATATATATATATATATATATATATATATATATATATATATATATATATATATATATATATATATATATATAGGAATGTATATCTTATTTGATATTGATTTATGTTGTTTTTTTTTTAGATATAAAGTCTTCATAAAGCAAGCACTATGGGAAAGGGAAACGAATGGTCACATGTGATTATTCATCAAGAGGGTAAAACAGTCTTCACAATATAAATGAATGAAAATTTTGTGGACATCATTATGTATGAAATGCAACTTGGATAAATAAGCATCTTTTTAGTACAGGCAACAATGTGGCAGGATAATATGTGGATTAAACAAAGTGGTATCATTTGAGTTAAGTGAATTAAATGAAATGGTATCATTTGAATCATTTGTATTAAATAAAGTGGTATCATTTGAATTATGTGGATTAAATGAAGTGGATTCATTTGTAATATGTGGATCAAATGATGTGGATTCATTTGAATTATCTGGATGACATCAAGTGGTCTTATGTGAACTATGTCGATTAAATGATATAGATTCATTTGAATTACGTGGAGTAGATGTTGTGGATTCATTTGAACTATGTGGATTATATGAAGTGGTATCATTTGAGTTAAGTGGATTAAATGAAGTATTATTATTTGAATTATGTGGTTTAAATGAAGTGGTACCATTTGAGCTAAGTGGATTAAATGAAGTGGTATCATTTGATTTATATGCATTAAATGAAGTGGATTCATTTATAATATGTGGATTAAATGATGTGGATTCATTTGAACTATGTGGATTAAATAATGTGGTATCATTTCAACTATGTGGATCAAATGAAATGATATCATTTGAATTATGTGGATTAAATGATGTGGATGCATTTGAATTATGTGGATTAAATGAAGTGTATTCATTTGAATTATGTGGATCAAATGATGTGGTATCATGTGAACTATGTGGATTGAATAAAGTGGTATTGTTTGAATTATGTGGATTAAATGATGTGGATTCATTTGAGTTATGTGGATTCTTCTGAGCTAAAATTAGTGTTTTGTTTTGAAAATTTTAAAGTAAAACATGGCAAGAATGTCAGATGTGAATAATGACCTTGATCATGCTGAATCTCACCACCCCCGAGCTATCAAAATCTTATTCACATTCCCACTCTTAATCACTCTCACTCTCAATCACAAGGTAATTCTTTGATTTTTGGCCTCCTTCTCTTTGATGCTAAGGTATTCATATAATGGAATTGATCGCCACCCAAAGAAGTTTGTGAACCACCAAATTTAGAAAATCCAGATTGTCCACAAGACTTTCCCAAAAAGCATGCACTTGTAGTAGTGCTTTCTTTAGTGGTACCTATCTAAAAAAAATAGAAGAAAAAATTCAAAAAAACATATCTGAAGACATCCATAATTAGGCATAACAACATGTCTGCTTTAAAATCACAGATTCAAATAGAAATAGAGAAGCACTTTTTTAAATACCTAAAAAATCTGAACTTTTGCAAGCCCTATAACTCAAAATAAGTGAGGAATTATCTTAAGCTTGTGAGAGAAACTTTTATTCAATTTTTCCATCTGCACAATATTGTTAGAGATGACCTAGGTCCAAATCTGCCTCCAAATACAACTTTTGAGCCCTACAAGTTTAGAAATTCTAGAGAGAGAATAAAATCAAGGCATTTTCTTATATTGAACTAAATGTAGAGCCCTAAATGAGGTACTTAAAAGGTCTAGAGAGAGAATATAAAATTCTTCATCCCAATTTTTTTCCTACATGCATAAAACAACCTTATTTTTCATTCTACGCATTATCCCCACAATGAAATTCGGAATTTTCAAAATGAATTATTTCACTATCTAAAGGTCTATTACAATCATGAAGTTCAACCCCCCTTCATGGCCATCCTTTTCATGATAGAACGACTTGTTGGACCCCTATTCATCATGAAAATGTGACCCTATTGTGATTGTGCCTCTATCACATAATACCTACCCAACTCACCCCTGTTCATCATGATAATTGTTGGAGCAAGTCTATGACAAGCCTAAGTATTGGCTTGAGTCCCACAAAGTCATAGAAAAAGCCTTAAAATGAAGACTATGTAAAGTTCACTTGTGAACTACCTCTTGTAACTTTTGAAGAGTTTACTTAATGTAAAAGTAAGAGAATCTTAAGTGGTTGAGTCCACTTGATCAAGAATGGAAAGAGGAGCCACGAATTCGTGATTTGTGGTAGGTAGAGAATCAAATCAATCATTGATTGATTGGAGAGTGATTGAGGGAAGTTAGCCTCCCAAACTCAACTATAAATAGATGGCAGTTTTAGTCGTGGTTAGAGAGACCTATGTGAAGACCTCCAAGAGCTGAGCTTTATGCCATATCAAGGTGTGATTACAAGGCACACATATATATCAGTAAGTCATTGTATTGTACAAGCAATATACTTTCATTTTCAGGATTATTTGTGTTCATCTTTCCATGTTCTTGTGAAGTGTACTACTCACTGCCATTACTCTCAGTTTTCTCAGTCAGCTTGCAGAGATGTTTTCTCTGAGCTTGGTGCATCATTTTCAGTGATTTAACTTGGTAAAGTTAGCTCTATAAGTCTACTATATGCTTACAAATTTTCATGTCATTTAGATGTTGCAATCTTCAGTTATGTTCATTTGAAGTCAACAGGGTCTGTTCATCTTCACTTCACTGTCAGGTACCCAACTTTTTCACTCATCTTGTCAGAGGTGTTTCGCAGTGGTTACGTATCCAAATTCAGTGATTTAAAGCTTGTTGAATTCAACTTACGGTCTAGTATAAGCATACAAACTTTCATAATCATTGAATTCCTAAATTTTGATTTATGTTGATTTTTCTGCTCACTAGTCTCAAACTATAGCAACCCGTGAAAATCGGGATGATGTCATCAGTTGTTAAAACTCATTCTCAGTGTATGGTTCATTATTTTTTATGAGATTACTCTTGAAAGTTAGCTCTTTAAGTTACCTAGACTTCCCCAAGAGGATTTGAGCTAATTGCTACTGTGCTAAGAGAATTATGTAAAACACTGGACAAGTGTATGAACCAAGAATAGCAAGTTTTCACCTCTGAGCTAACTCCAACTTATCTGTTTTGATATATCTTTTTGAGAGTGATCTTCCAAGGTACATAGGGTGTCTAATACATCCATTGGCAAGCTAAAAGGGCCCACCATATACTATTGGAGTTCAATTGGCTGGTGTAGATCAAGGATTTTGCAACACCTCTTCATCTTCAAGCACATACCTATCCATCTCTTCACAGTGGTATTAGAGCAAGGTTGGACAACATGGCAGATGGATTTCCTTCATCAATTGACAAATTGGACAGAGGTAACTACTCAGCTTGGTCATTAAGAATGGAAGCTTATCTCCAAGGTAGAAGTTTATATGGTTATGTGGCTGGAGATGAAGTTATGCCAAGTTTCAAGAACAAAAGTCAACTAACACAAGAAGAGCAAGAAAGATTGAGCACATGGTGCTCCAAGGATGCACTTGCAAGGTCTTATCTCCTCAACTCTATCTCAGATTTTTTGTTGCCTCACGTTAGAAGTTGTAAGACATCTCAAGAAGTGTGGGATGCACTTGAAGCTTTCTTTTCTTCAAGTACCAAAGCTAGGAAGCATCAACTATGGCTTGATTTCACAACTCTCAAGAAGGCTCCCAAACAAAATGTGACTGATTTTGTCACAAAGCTCAAGGACATAACGGATCAGTTGGGAAGCATTGGAGAGGTAATAGATGAAGAGCAAATTTTAAGGCAGATGATCAATGGCTTGAAGGCAGATGACAAGTGGGAAGCATTCACCATAGCTATGGATTTGTACATGGACATGCATGTACCTGATTTCAATACACTCATTGGACAACTACTTACTCAAGAGGCAAAGCTTATCAAAAATGGAGAAAGCTCTAAAGGTAATCAATCTTCAGCTTTATACACTGATAAAAGCAAGTCCAAAGATAACAAAGGAAAGGCAAAGAAAGTGGATGATGAAGCAAGTACATATCAAGCTAACTATGCAGGTAGAGGAAGACATGGCAGAGGTAGAGGAAGAGGAGGTAGACAAGGCAGGGGGAGATCCCAAGACTCCAACTCATGTTCTATTTGTGGATTAACTAATCATACACCTGAAAATTGCTTTAGGAATTCCAGGAATCAAAGAGGCAGAGGATACAATAGAGGAAGTTATGGCTACTCAAGAGGAAGGTTCAACAACTACCATGGCAACCACAACAACTACAATCATTCGAACTATCAAGGAGGCTACAAAGGAAGGAGAGACTACAATAACTACACAGAAGACTCAAGCAAAGAGGATTCATTATTGATCATGAACATGGCTATGCCAAAAGGTAAATCTGATGAGCATGTTTTCTACATAGATTCAGGTTGTTCAAATCATGTGCCAGGAAATGTGGCACTCCTATCAGATTTAGAAGATCGAAGGAATAAGCATGAGGTACAAACAGGAGATGATACAAAACATCATGTGGAGAAAATAGGTAATGTCAAAGCACCTGATGGAAACATCAACCTACTCAGTAAGGTACTCTATGTCCCTACCATTACAAAGAATTTGATAAGTGTTGGGCAGATAGTAGAGAAAGGGTTGCAAGTCAGGTTCACAAAAGCAGGAGCATTTGTTGAAGATCCAAGTCAAGGATTCAGAAGAATTGCAAAAGGTGAAAAGACATGTAGATTGTTCACATTTGAATTACAGGACACTAGAAACATTGCTCTCTTTAATTATGGTAGTCAGACACTCACAGAATTGGAAGTATGGCACAAAAGGTTAGCACATATTGGTGAAAGGTCATTAAAGCAAATTTGCAGGGACCAAAGTGTACTTGGACTCCCTAATTTGTCAAAAAAACATATGATTTATAAGTGTAGTGCATTTCAATTTGGAAAGTCTCACAGGTGACCATTCATGAAGAAAGGTTATATGCATGGAGATCTCTTGGAGTTGGTTCATACAGATGTATGGGGACCTAGCAAGGAAGCTTCAATATCTGGATCAAGGTATTATGTTTCCTTTATTGATGATTGCAGCAGATGGACTATCCTATTCTTTATGAAACACAAAGATGAAGTTTTTTCATGTTTCAAAAGATATTTAGCTCTTGTGGAGAATCAAACAGGTAAATCACTAAAAAGGCTAAGGTCAGATGGAGGGGGAGAATACTTCTCCCATGAGTTTGATTCTTTTCTTCAAGAAAGAGGAATCAAAAGAGAGGTAACTACAAGGTACACTCCTGAGCAAAATGGAGTGGCAGAAACGAGGAATAGGACAATTGTTGAAGCTGCAAGGTCTATGTTAAATGAAAAGCATTTACCTAATTACTTATGGGCCGAGGCTGTATCTACAGCCACTTACTTGATTAACAGGTTGCCTTCAAAATCCCTTGATGGGATGACTCCATATGAGGCTTGGAATGGAAGAAGACCAAGCTTAGATCATTGTAAAATTTTTGGATGTATTGCTTTTGCTCATGTTCCTTCACAAGTTAGAGGCAAGATGGATCCAAAGGGACAAAGGTGTGTATTTATTGGATATGACAGCAATCAAAAGGGCTACAGGTTATACAACCCTACCAACAAAGGATTCTTGGTAAGAAGAGATGTAGTTTTTGATGAGAACAATTCATGGTATGAAGATTCATGCAGGAAGATCAATTTACCATATGATCTTGAAGAAGATTTTCCAAAGCTTGGTAGAGAACAATCAAAGATTGAAGAACAAGACACCTCAGAGGATTATGAAGAATCTCAAATGGAAAAGATCAAAGCATGGAAGTCTAAAGGTAAAGCAAAATTGCAGGAACTTGGACATGAGGCAGAATCATCACATCATGGCCTAAGAAGATCTATGAGGGAAAAGAAAAAACCAGAAAGGTATGGGTTTGACACCTCATTAGTAACTAAACATTCTATCTACATAGCACAGGTTATAAACCAAGAGGAGCCATCATCATTTGAAGAGGCCAAAGCAAAATCAGAATGGAAGCATGCAATGAAGGAAGAGATTGAAGCACTTGAGGAAAACAACACTTGGGATTTGGTGCCCAAGACTTCATCCATGAAGGTAATAGGCTCAAGATGGGTCTATAAACTCAAGAAGAATTCTGATGGTTCCATTAACAGGTATAAGGCAAGGCTTGTAGCAAAAGGCTTTGCACAAACTCAGGGAATTGATTATGAGGAGACTTTTGTTGGAGTTGGACGTCTGCGGAAGCACGCGAACAGCACAAGGAAGAAGAAGAAGCTTGGAGCACAACACACAAGACTGAATGTATTACTAGAGAATGTACAAAGATGAGTAGCCCATTAGGGCAATAGGCGTATATACAAGCCGAGGGAAAAAAACCTCCTAAAGAGGGAAAAAAGTGCCCCGGCAGTCCTAGAGTGTTCACACACATCACTACCTAAATATATCAACAAATCCCCCCTGGGAGTGATGCGGTGAACAAGGAGCTGGCACTCATGTATAAGGAAGTGCCAAGCTATGTGGAAATCACTCCACAAAAGGAAGTAAGCCCAAAGCTTTGCGGAAAGCTTCAAACTTCTCCCTAGGCAGAGCCTTCGTGAAAAGGTCTGCAATGTTCTCCTGCGTGGGCACATATGCCAAGCTGATCTCCCCAGCAGAGAACCTCTCCCTGACATAGTGATAATGCACCTCAATGTGCTTAGTGCGAGCATGGAACACAGGGTTCCTCGCAACTGCCAATGCGCTCTGACTGTCAGTGAAGATGGTGGTGGCAGAAGACTGGCCAACACCCAAATCAGCCATAAGGCGTCTGAGCCACACACACTCAACAGTCGTTGTGAAAGCTGCCCTATACTCAGCCTCACAACTGGAAGTGGCCACAGTAGGCTGCTTCTTGCTCAACCAAGATATACATGAGCTACCAAGCATGAAGCAAAAACCACTGGTGGACACACGAGTGTCATAGCAACCAGCCCAATCTGAGTCAGAAAAAGCATGCAAATCTGGCGGTAGTGATCCCCCCTTGGGATAAAACAACCCAAGTAGCCGAGTACCACTCAAGTAGCGAAAGATGCGCTTAACCGCTTTCCAATGCGTGACTCCTGGGCAATGCATAAACCTGCTCATCTGTGAAACAGCAAACTGAATATCTGGCCGAGTAATGCATAAGTAAATCAAGCATCCAACAGCCTGCTGATAGAGAACAGCATCAAATGCATCTCCAGCATCATGAAGACTCAATCGTAAACCTGTCTCCATAGGAGTGGCAATAGGCTTACAGTCTTCAAGGCCAAAACGCTGCAATAATGTGTCAATATATTTCGTTTGACACAAAGCCATTCCACCATCAACGTGCATAAACTGAATGCCCAAATAGTGATGCAAATGCCCCAAATCAGACATCTCAAATGAGGCATGCAAATCAGCCTTAAAATCAGCAATATGTGTCTCAATACGACCAGTGAGCAGCATGTCATCAACATAGACAACAATGATCAGAAGCACATCATTAGCACGTTTAACATATAAGGTGCTTTCAGTTGGACTGTTCTCAAAACCATGTGCAATCAGATAGGCATGTATCTTCTCATACCAAGCACGTGGTGCTTGCTTTAAACCATATAACGCCTTCTTTAACCTGCACACCTGGTTTTCATGCCCTTTCTGCACAAAGCCACGGGGCTGAAAAACATACACTTCTTCATGCAAGTCACCATTCAGAAATGCTGTTTTAATGTCCAACTGATGTACATTCCAACCATGATGGGCTGCAAGTGCACAAATGCTCCGAACAGTAGTCATACGGCATGTAGGTGCAAAGGTCTCATCAAAATCAATGCCTCTTTCCTGCGCATAACCCTTTGCAACAAGCCTAGCCTTATACCTGTCAACTGTACCATCAGGTTTACGCTTCAGCTTGTATACCCACTTAGTGCCAATGGCCTTCTTGCCAGGAGGCAAGTCACATAAAGACCATGTACCATTCTTCATTATAGCATCATATTCAGATTGCATAGCAGCCATCCAATTTTCTGAATTTTGTGCTTCATCAAAAGAAACAGGCTCATTTTCATCACAGAGACTAGATGTAGCCATAGCATAGCAATCTGATGCAAAGGAGGCACTATGAGAGCCTGAACGAGTACGATATGACAAAGGTGCATCTAATTTGCTGTCACGCAAAGTCTGCACCAGCCATTTTGGCATAGTTTTTGCCTGCTCAATATCAGCTCTCTCATCAACAAGTGCATCATGTAAATCTGCATCAGAAATGGAATGATCTGCATCATCATATGAAACCTGCAAAGGCTGAGAAGTTGCCTCATTAGGACCAACACTAGCCTGTCCACCTGTAAAAAGAGGCATCAAAGTATCATACATGTCTTTGGAGCTAACAGATGTCTCCTTAGTACATGAAAGCAATGGCTGAATAGCATCTTCCACAAAGACAACATCACGGCTAACCAGAATGCGTTTAGTCTGTGGATGATACAGACGATAGCCTTTACTTTCAGAACTGTACCCAACAAAAATACATTTTACTGCCTTATCATCCAATTTTCTGCGATGTTGTTCAGGCACTAATGCATATGCCAAACAACCAAAAACACGCAGATGAGCAACAGATGGCTTGCGGTCATGCCAAGCCTCATATGGAGTGATAGACTGCAACGCTTTAGTGGGACACCTGTTCAGTACATATGCTGCACACATGACAGCCTCAAGCCAGAAACTATGTGGTAAAGCCTGACTTTTGACCATGCACCTCGCCATCTCCATGAGTGACCTGTTGTTTCGTTCAGCAACTCCATTCTGTTGAGGTGTATACGGCACTGTACACTGGTGTTTTATCCCACGTTCAGCCAGAAATGCATTAAAATCTGAAGACATATACTCCCCCCCTCGATCAGAACGGAGGGTGCCCATTTTACATGCTGACAGATTTTCAGCCAAAACCAAAAACTGTTTGAAGCACATGAACACTTCGGACTTTGCTTTGAGTGGATATACCCATGCATGCCTGGAAAAATCATCAATGAAAGTCACGAAGTAAAGGTAATTTCCAAAAGAGGGTGTCTGCATAGGACCACAGACATCACTATGTACAAGCTGCAATTTCTGCGTAGCCCGAACTGAACCATCTTTTGGAAAGGAAGAACGCTGCATTTTGCCCAAAATACAGCCTTCACAAACATGTTTTCCAGGTGCCTTAAGTTTGGGCAAAGAGGACACCATTTCAGATTTCTGCAGGCGTAACAAACTAGCAAAATTCAGATGACCAAAGCGTGCATGCCAAAGCTTTGCATCTGACATAGCCTGAGAATCATGAACTGCACATGCCGAATCATTCACAGATCTTTCATAGTCTATGAGCTTATACAGCCCACGACATAAAATGCCAGAAGCAATAATCACATCGCCATTTGAGAGATCATGGACTGTACACCTATCATCAACAAATTTCACAACCAAGCCAATCTTGGCTAATGCAGAAACTGATAACAGATTCTTTTTGATCCCTGGCACAAATAAAGCATCTGACAAAGTGAAAGAACTACCATCAGCAGTAGTCAGAATGATCTTACCAACTCCCATAACAGGATAAGAGGAGTTATTGGCGCATGTGACAGTATTCCCTGTAGGAGCAGGCTCAAGTGAAGAGAAGAAACTGCGCTGCGAGGTAATATGTTTGGTCGCCCCACTGTCAAAATACCAAACATCTGAGTCTACTACAGACATGCACTGATCATGAGAAGATGGGTCAAAACTGCAGACAATGGTAAACGCCCATTCTTCTTCCTGCACAAGATTTGCAGACTCTGTTTTTGGTGTAGAGGCCTCTGTAACAACCATTCCAGCCTCTTTCTTCTTTGCCTCTTTAGCAGCCAATTTTGGACAGTTCTTTATAATATGATCATTTCCTTTACAGTACTTGCAGAACAATTTCTGCTTTTCTGATTTCTTTTCATCTTTATCCTGGTTCTTCGATTGTGCAGCATTTGCAGATTTTTGCTTACTAGTAGAAGAGCTCCATTTTCCTTTGCCCTTCTGACTAGCCAGGAAAGCTTGATCTGCAACACGCATAATGGACCTGTTCTGCTTGGACTGATCTTCCTGCAACAGAACAGAGACTAATTCCTCAAATGACAAGGCATTCGGATTGCCTTTCATCATCAACCGAAGAGTAGAGGCAAAACTCTGATATGAATCAGGAAGACCATTCAGAACGGTCTGCACAAGTGAGCTATCTGGTATAACCTCATCAGCAGAAATCAATTGTTCCTTCAGGTCTTTGATCTTTGTAAGAAAACTGTCCATAGAATCACCTTCATTCATGTGCTCACTCTCCAACTGTTTTCGGAGGTAAGCAACACGAGCCTCATTCCTAGCCTGGTACAAAGTGGTAAGTGTATCCCAAGCATCCTTTGCTGTTCTGCAAGAGCGAATGTGAGGAATAATGGCACGTTTGACAGACAAAGCTATCAATGCATGTGCCTGGGCATCTCTGCCATCCCAACGAATCTGCTCTGCAGTAGGTGCAACAGAAACAGCAGCACGAACAGGAATCTGCGGAATATCATCTTCGACACCATCTTCATCAGCTCCAACACCTGTATTTGCAGTACCTGTCGTTACAGGTGTAACAGGACGTCTTTCAACACCCTGCACAATGTTCCACAATCCTTTTGCAACCAGTACATGTCGCATCATATAAGCCCATAATGGGTAGTTGGTACCATCCAACTTATCCTCAACAGCCAACATACGGAATACATCACTGCTTTCAGCCATGGCCGTTGACTAAAATACCTTGATGCAGAAAATTGACTGTATCTAAAAAAGTTGAACGGAACTGCCCAAACACGTTCTGCTAGACCTGTAGCAGACTTCGAGACACTTAAACTGGCGAACAGAAACTCGTATATACCTTTGGCACAAAAGGACGAAATAGCCTGCACAAGCGCTGCGATAGTGCGTTCGGAGGCCGAAACGAGCTCAGATCGCGATTTCGGCACGACAAAGCAAAGCTGTTTTGATCTCGGAAACACCCTGAGTATGCTCACCAAATTTCGTGCGAATCTAAGACTGCAAACAGAGGAGTGTCGACGGCGCCCTAGAAGAAGCGACGACCTGCTCTGATACCAATTGTTGGAGTTGGACGTGTGCGGAAGCACGCGAACAGCACAAGGAAGAAGAAGAAGCTTGGAGCACAACACACAAGACTGAATGTATTACTAGAGAATGTACAAAGATGAGTAGCCCATTAGGGCAATAGGCGTATATACAAGCCGAGGGAAAAAAACCTCCTAAAGAGGGAAAAAAGTGCCCCGGCAGTCCTAGAGTGTTCACACACATCACTACCTAAATATATCAACAACTTTCTCTCCTGTGGCAAAGCTGCCTACTATTAGGGTTTTGCTTAGTATTGCCTCTTCCAAGAATTGGAAGATACTTCAACTAGATGTAAAGAATGCATTTTTGAATGGTTGGATAACAGAAGAGGTATATATGGCACAACCACCTGGTTTTGAGAATCAAGTTTATCCTGATTATGTGTGTAAACTTAACAAAGCATTGTATGGTCTCAAGCAAGCTCCAAGAGCTTGGAATTTCAGGCTTGTTTCATTCTTGCAGGACAAAGGCTTTCAACCAAGCAAGGCAGATCCTTCACTCTTTATTAAAAAGAGTAATTCCGAGGTCATCTACCTATGTATATATGTAGATGATATTATATTGACAGGAAATGATGCAGATGGTATGAAGAAGATCAAAGATCAGATGAGAGAAGAGTTCAAGATAAGTGATTTGGGTTCACTTACCTACTTCCTCGGTTTGGAAGTTGTCTACAAAGATCATGGTTTGTTTCTCACTCAAAGGAAGTACATTAAGGACATGTTGGCAAAATTCAAGATGCAAGATTGTAAGATTGCAGGTACTCCAATGGAGGTCAATCACAAATTGAGCTCACATGAAGGTGAACTCATAGAGGACATCACATCATATCAAAGTCTAGTGGGTAGTCTCAACTATGCCACATTGACAAGAGTAGATATATGTTACAGTGTGAGTGTGCTAAGTCAATTTATGCACACACCAAGGAAACCACATATGGATGCTGCCAAAAGGATTCTCAAGTATCTCAAAGGAACCATAAATGAAGGACTTTATTATCCTTATGTATCTGATTTAGGTTTGAAGCTATTTTCTGATGCAGATTGGGCTGGCTCCAAGGAAGATAGAAGGAGCACTTTAGGTTATCTCACCTTTGCAGGTTCAAAGCTTATTTCATGTTCATCCAAGAAGCAACCCATAGTTGCTCTCTCTTCTACTAAAGCTGAATATAGAGGTCTTGCCATAGCTACACAAGAAGCTATGTGGATGAAGACATTATTCAAAGATCTTGGATTGGAGTTTGGAACTCCAACTATTTTTGGTGACAATATGAGTTCTATTCATTTGGCTGCTAATCCTATTTTTCATGCAAGGACTAAACATATCAAAGTTCATTATCACTATGTATGAGAGAAGGTTCTAAGCAAAGAGATTCAAATATCATATGTGTCCACTCATCAACAATGTGCAGATATTCTAACCAAAGCATTGGATCATACAAAGCTTTGCAAATTCAAGGCTATGATTGGTTTGCAGGTAATCTTGGAAGATTGAAGACCTCAAGCATACTTGGCTTGAGGGGGAGCTGTTGGAGCAAGTCTATGACAAGCCTAAGTATTGGCTTGAGTCCCACAAAGTCATAGAAAAAGCCTTAAAATGAAGACTATGTAAAGTTCACTTGTGAACTACCTCTTGTAACTTTTGAAGAGTTTACTTAATGTAAAAGTAAGAGAATCTTAAGGGGTTGAGTCCACTTGATCAACAATGGAAAGAGGAGCCACGAATTCATTATTTGTGGTAGGTAGAGAATCAAATCAATCATTGATTGATTGGAGAGTGATTGAGGGAAGTTAGCCTCCCAAACTCAACTATAAATAGATGGCAGTTTTAGTCGTGGTTAGAGAGACCTATGTGAAGACCTCCAAGAGCTGAGCTTTATGCCATATCAAGGTGTGATTACAAGGCACACATATGTATCAGTAAGTCATTGTATTGTACAAGCAATATACTTTCATTTTCAGGATTATTTGTGTTCATCTTTCCATGTTCTTGTGAAGTGTACTACTCACTGCCATTACTCTCAGTTTTCGCAGTCAGCTTGCAGAGATGTTTTCTCTGAGCTTGGTGCATCATTTTCAGTGATTTAACTTGGTAAAGTTAGCTCTATAAGTCTACTATATGCTTACAACTTTTCATGTCATTTGGATGTTGCAATCTTCAGTTATGTTCATTTGAAGTCAACAGGGTCTGTTCATCTTCACTTCTCTATCAGGTACCTGACTTTTTCACTCATCTTGTCAGAGGTGTTTCTCAGTGGTTACTTATCCAAATTCAGTGATTTAAAGTTTGTTGAATTCAGCTTACGGTTTAGTATAAGCATACAAATGTTCATAATCATTGGATTCCTACATTTTGAGTTATGTTGATTTTTCTGCTCACTGGTCTCAAACTGTAGCAACCCGTGAAAATCGGGATGATGTCATCAGTTGTTAAAACTCATTCTCAGTGTGTAGTTCATTATTTTTTATGAGATTACTCTTGAAAGTTAGCTCTTTAAGTTACCTAGACTTCCCCAAGAGGAATTGAGCTAATTGCTACTGTGCTCAGAGAATTATGTAAAACACTGGACATGTGTATGAACCAAGAATAGCAAGTTTTCACCTCTGAGCTAACTCCAACTTATCTATTTTGATCTATCTTTTTGAGAGTGATCTTCCAATGTACATAGGGTGTCTAATACATCCATTGGCAAGCTAAAAGGGCCCACCATATACTCCTGGAGTTCAATTGGCTGGTGTACATCAAGGATTTTGCAACACCTCTTCATCTTCAAGCACATACCTATCCATCTCTTCACAATAATTTATCCTTATCATGAAAAAGACTTATCTCATGAGAGCAAACTAACATACATACTAGATTATCTTTCTAGGAGCTTTGGAAAGCAATGACATGTGCCTAAGGTTTTGCACTCTTGTATTGATGCTAATTATGGAAATTGTCTTCTTTGGGAGCTTCCATCATGCTTGCAAAGAGTTTGGACAATCCCCCTAAATGCTCTGAGTGTGAGGTTTAAGCTACTTAAGCTCCCTTTGTTGATTCTATCTAGGAGCAAAGCACTAGGTTTAGATCTTAAGGATATGTTATGAGTTAAAATCATAAGAAACCCTAAGGTAGTGACATATCAAGATTTCTAAAGTGAATACAGAAACCTAAGCGAACGAATTTTAATTTCTATTAAAAGGAAATTCCAAATGAGTAAGTCACTGCTAACACTTTTGAACAAAAAGAAAAGATCAAATAAACATGATCAACAAATAATTCAAGACATGGACGATAAGGAATGATCAATGGAAATAGAAACAAAGCTATGGGTTAAATCCTTCATGAGCTTCTCATCTATGAAGCAGGTTGGAAAAATGGATCAACAAAGCATTAGATCATATGAAGCTAATTTCAATCATGCTACTAGGTCTTGGAAAAATTATGCTTATATCCCTCAAGCTCCAGTTTAGAGACTAGTGAATTAAAAAAGATAGATATGTAGCTCAAGGATAGCATATTTAGAGGCACCAAGAGCACCTTATAAAATGCAATTGGGGTACATTCAAACCAACCAGTTAGGTATACATGCCTATGAAGGTTGCTAAAGAAGGTTAGTAGTCCAACTTAGAAACCTTGAAAACATGTTTGGAATTGATCACCATGTGGTAAAATTCAAGGATGGAACTTACACAAACAAGCAAGGCATGATGTATGTTGTTATCTCTTAGAATGAGAGAACCAATGACTTTGGAATGATCATCCAAGAGATAGAGTTAGGAGAGAAAGATGAGGAAGACCATATTAATGTAGCTTCTAGCACTCCTCGTGAAGAATTGATGTAATCGGAGATCACAATAACTTCCAAACATCCTCAAGAGTTATTTACGAATACGGCCATTGAAGAGTCCTTTTGATGCTTCCTTCTACATATCCCCTATCTCGAAGAAGAAATATTGTTATATGATTATGAGCACCCCAAGGTATCACATAAAGCAATGTATTTAGATCATAACATGGATTGGTTGTACCTAATTTCATAACTTAGTCAACCAACACATACATGGAGAGGAGAGAAGGTATCCCTCCTTCAAAACAATCCACCTCAAAAATACTGATGTAATCCACTAGTGTTGGACCATCAAACTCCAAAGGCACAAATCAAGAGAAGAATAGAGCTCCACTAGAAGTTACTTTTGTCCATAACCTTGGCACGTGGAGATAAGAGCAAAGGATAAGTAGGAAAAAAAGGAGAGACAAAGAGGCAATTGGACACAAAGAGATGCCGAGGATTTCCCCTTGCCTAGGTAAAGAGAACACTTGAGAATATAAAGGCCTTCCTAGGTAGTTAAAACCATGAAGAATTACTTTCATGGCATGGGAGATCCTTATGACCATGCGGTAGAGTTCAAACAAGTTCTCTAGGCCGAATAACCTGAGAATTGATTTACTCAATTTGAGGCTTTTGGGTTAACTTTGAAGGATATAAACCTTTCTTGGTTTCAAGCATGGAATAGAAGAAACCACCATGAGATAACTCAAATACTACAAGAATTCATTAAATAGTTCTATAAGAGTGAAACTAGGCACAACATATCATCCTTGATTAATAGTTTCAAACAAATCCCCCATCAAACAATGAGGGTGGTAGGGAGAAGATATAGATAGTATTTAGTGATGTCATATAATAGAGATATCTACCCAAGAAAAGCAATTATATTTGTTCTTAGATGGACTTAGTCACAAAATCAAGTCATATGTCTACTTGAAGGGACCATTTACCCTAGAGGAATGTATGGAATGTGCATAGACATAGAGGATAATCTAGAAGATGAGCTAGAGATTTACAAAATCTTTAAAGGCTCTAATTATTCTACTAAAACAATCTCTGAATCCTCATCTTTAGTGTTAGAGATAGTAAACTAGTAGCTTAGAACTTGGAGAATAATTTTCGAAGTAGACAAACCAAGCATGTCACCATGTTAAAGCATTGTAATGTATTTGTAGGCAACATATGTCAAATATTTCCCTATGCAAGCATAAGCCATGGTGGTACAAGGATCCTATTATTGCACCATTCAGATGAGGTATAGCAATCATTTAGCTCAAGGTTGTCTTAGTAGTTAGGTAAACTTATCAACACCCTTATAAGTATCAAAATTAGTACCCTCCTTTATCAACAGCACATGCCTATAGGCCTCAATAGAACTCTCAAATCCAATACCAACCACATCAAACACCTCAATGTTTCCTAATTGAGCCAACACCTCCACCTACCAATGTAATATTGGTCAAATATGCAATTGCAGAGGATAATTGTGATAGAGCCTTACTACCTATGTCCCCATTGATTAATAAAAATGATGAAAATGCAATTATTTTTATTTCATCACATGGTGAAAATCTATTGGCTTACTACATGGATTCCCTGAGCACCTAGATACATATCAATGTAAGACTCCCCCACCGAAATCCACATGGGAACATGAGTATGCAAATGTGATGTATAAAAATCCACACCCTCAACCACAAGTTAGGTACGCAAGGCAACAAGCCATAAGAGGCCCTTGTTATATATGCCAAGGAGATCATCTCATTCATGTATCTACTCATCCCCCACCTCCTAACCAAGCACAATATTTCACGTTCCAAATATTTTTCCTTGAATATGGCAAGGAACATCTCATTTGAGATTGTCCAAGAGTCTTGATAATGTCACAAAAATTATGCAAGTGAATGTTATAGGTGTAACAAGTACAACCATACAAGATTTAGAATAAATTTCTCTAATTCAGACAATGAACTCAGCACAGGCTCAAAATCAATCCAAAGAGTCAAAAAAGGTAGACAAGTGGTACTTCAACCTCATTGGAAGCAACAAAAGTGTGACATAGTAGCATCAAGTAAGTGTTGTAGGTCGAAAATAGAACTGACTAGGACTTCAACCTCATTGGAAGCTTGAGTGCAAGGAGCGCACAAGGGCGAGCTATTGAACAAGGTAAAGGACCGGTGTAAAGGTTTTCTCCACAAGTAATTGTGGTACTTTTTTGTACTTGTGTGTACTCCTTGTCCTAGAATTGTTAGGCATAGAGAACATTTTTTCTTATTATAGACAATGCTATTGTAATATTTTATGAAAATTAAGGCATAGTGGCTTCTGATGAAACTTTTCTTTCTTTTTGTTCTATAATTTTCTCCTACAAACACTCAAGCCCCTTTCAACTAAAGAATTCCCAAAAAAAAATTGGCGCACCTGGTGGGACAAGGCAGCTTGAGCATAAGAGGATCACAATTACATAGTGAAGAAGTAGTGCAAAGGTGTTAGCATTGTAATTGAAGAGGTAACTTTTCTTTATCGTTGGAATTCAAATTAAGCTTATGGAATAGGATGTGCGGATCATGATCGCAACCCAGTCACAAACGTTAGGGTTTTTGTCAAAACCACCACAAGGAAAGTCGCTTGTAGGTCAACAAGTCATCTTTCATCCACATCATCAATAGGGAACATGTAGCTCAAGTAGACTTAAAAACTTTTCTTTCTTTATTGAGTAAATTTCCTTCCTTGAGAGGATTAGCACATGAAGATCCTCAAGAGCATGTCAGCCAATTTTACCTCTATGCATAACAAGGGTTTAATGGGAAGGAAAGATGCTTTTCTAATCCTTCTTCCCACTACATTGGAAGGCTTAGTAGACAAACAGTTTAGCCAATTTTGCGACAACCATTTTGCTACTTAGGAATTAATGAAGGCTGCCTTTAAAACACACTTCCAACAAGAAAATACATTAGAAATCTTCATTAAGAATTATAAGATTTACAACTGAGTGCTAAGGGGACATTTCCTGAATTTATTACTAGATTCAAAGCCCTTATGGCTAAAATACTAGATCCTCCCCATGATATTTTTTCTTTCAAGAAAGTGGCGTGCTAAACCACTTCTAGTGTACAGAAAGTGCAAGATCAAGGAATTGGTGCTTCCTATAGTGATGATTGACAAGTTCATTACCACAACAAGAAGGTTGGAGAAAATTTGACACCAATATGGAATTGGTTCTTCTAGCCTATCATATCCCATGGAACATGGAGGCCCAATAACACAATTGAGGGAGGAGTTCAAGAACATAAGAAGAAACAAGCCCCACAAAGAAGAAGAAAGTGTAGTGATAGAACTAAGGCATGAAATTGAAGCCTTAAAATGACAAAAAGAAGAGCAATCCCAAGAAGAAGAACTGGCACAACTTTGATAGGAGTGACAAGAACTTCTTGTAGGATGTGGAATCAAAAGTTGACTATGGGGCACCATGTGTAGCAAACAAGGCTAGGTGGTAAGTGACAACCCTCTTTTAAGTGACTTGCTAGTTATGCAAGAAGTCTAGCCATGAAGCCCAGGACTGTCACTCAAGAGGGATTCTTTCACAAGAATACTTGGGACAAGGAGGAGTCTAACCACCATGGATGAGGAGAGGAAAATTTGGCCTACCTATAGGTAAGTAACTCATTTTCTTACAGAAAAAGTTATAGAAGAAGTGGTTGGGCATACACTCTATAGTTTCATACATGGATTTAGTGGGTATAATTAGGTATCCATCCATCCTGAGGATCGAGACAAGCAAACATTGATCACAGCATGGGGGATATATGTTTATGTTCAAATGCCTTTTGGACTCCGAAATGTCCCTACAACTTTCAATAGGATAGTGAACCTTATTTTTGGACCTTTGCTTTTCGAGGCTCTTCAGATTTCCATGGATGATTTTTCCTTCTTAGGTACTTGCAATAGTACTCTTATGGATTTCTTGGATGATGATTTTATCCAACTATGATAGGTCTTCAATAGATGCAAATAAAAGTTGAATCCTAATAAGTGCCACTTTCTAGTGATAGAGGGTACCCTTCTTGGACATGTGGTGTCTGCCAAAGGTATGGCCCTTGACCTAGATAAAATCATATCCATATTAAAGCTAACCAAACCTAGGACACCAAAAGAAATACAAAGTTTTATGGGTTAGACTAGTTACCAAAAGAGACTCATTAAGATGTATGCAGACATAGCTAGACCACTAGCTAGGCTTATAGGTAAGAAAGTTCCATTCAACTGGGAAGAGGAATTTTCTTATTAGGGTTTGAGATCCAAGCTAGTGGCCACACGAATCCTTGTGCCTAAAGTTTTCCATCTCCATGTAGATGTTAGTGCCTATGCAATGGGGGAAGTTTGCAGACAACACAATGAGGAGTATAGATTGGACAGATCCATCTAGTATGCAAGTCAAATGTTGACCAAGGTTGAGAATAACTATAGTACCACAGAGAGGGGAGTCTTGGCAATGGTGTTTGGTGTCCAAAAGTCCCACCATTACCTACTAGGGGTAAAATTATTCATAATTAATGATCACCAACCACTAAAGTATCTATTAGAAAAACCAATACCAACATGTACTGTAAAGAAATTAGACTCCATTATACACGACGGAAGTTAGAGGACCTCTTCTAGAAACTACTCTATAAGATACATGCTTACTAAAACCCGATTCAATCACAACTCAAATATCCAAGGGCTTTGAAATCTTTTCACCACATAGTAGACTCTATTAGATTTCTAATAAGCTAAAGAACAATCCATTTGGAGTTCATATGACTAGGCAATCAACTATCTAAAGATAGAATACCTGCCAACTTAGGTTAAGTAGAAAACAAAGGTTCACAAGAAATGCTCTCAGTCACTACTAGAGAATCATCTAAAAAAGATATCTGAGATAAAAATATGCAAGATAACATTATTAACAAGATATCATATGAATTAAAGGGATAAGTACATAGAGAGATATCACCTTCACAAGGTGGCTGTGTATAAAAAAGTTATGCGACGGGAATACCTATGTTCCTTGTAGCACAATTTTGAGGGCCCTTCTGATATCCATTGGTGAGAAGTGAACATCATATTCTTCTGCACCATCTCTTTGTCATCTCCACAAATTTTCACATTCAAATTGCTACTATATATAGAGATATGTGCATGAGAATTTTCACCTACCCTTGCATCTTCTCTCACCTCTTGACTTTCACTTCTTGTCCTTTGTCCTTCCATTTCCTTGAGTGACTTTTGGTGCTCCAAATCACTCCATATGGATAATTTCACAAAGTTTTTGTATTATTCCACCTCTCTAAACATATTTTGGCTTTTAATTAAGCCATAAATACATTCTCCCTTTTTAATTCAACACTCTACTTTAATGTTATGAGTGTACTATCTATATTTTAGGGCCTAGCTTCGTTTGCGCTTACAACAAATACATAAATGATGAAGAGGGAAGTAATGAGATGTGAATATGTGTCAAGCCTCACAATTGGAGCTTGCACAAGTTCCATAACTTTCAACACTTCCCCTCAAGCTACAATTGGGAGTTCATGCTACTCTCCAATTCTTGTCCTCTTCATCCTTTGTGTCTATTGCCCATGTTTCTCTTCCTTTGATAGCTTGGTGATATTCCTCCTTTGCTTTGAAGCTTCTTTAGCTTCATTCGAGCTTCTCCTTTGCTTCTTTGTCTCTTTGTAAGAGATCTTCTTCAATGCCTATCATGAGACATGCTTCATAAGAAATTATAGAATGAACAAGATCACCTTGGATCTACATATCTTTGTTGGTTCACTCTCTTGCTCTTGTTGTCCTCTCCTTGCAACTTCTCTCTTTGTATGCCTTCATGGCTTCATGTCTTCTAGGGTTGCATGCTTTTCTTTGATCCTCATTTGTCTTTGGATCATCTTCAACTTTGTCTTTGGTTGAAATTTGTTTTGCACCTCCTTTTGATGTCGTCATGGTTGTCATGCTTTCTTCCAACTTGTCTTCATGACTTCTTTTGTGCATCATGGATGCTCCTTGCCTTCTTAGCACTCCTTCCATATGGGTGGCTGCTCCTAATCCTTTGAAATTACCTTTTATGGTTGCTCTTAGTCTTTTTTTTAGTGTATCTACTTCTCTTGGCTACACTTTCTCTTCCTTGGACTCTTCTTGGATCTTCAATCCTTGCAAGCTAACTCCTCCTTGCTTCATAATCTTTTCTTCATGCTTCATGGCTGATTATATACCTAAAAAGTCAACAATGGGCTGAACATACATGAACTCTTTCATGAGTTCCTCTTCATGTGAAGCATTCATAGTTTCCACATCTTCCAAGCTTTCTTCATCACATACAAAACAACACAAGAAATCCTCAATGTGATCAATGGTGCCTCTTACACCTAAAAGGGCTTGTCATTCCTATTGGGACTATCTTACTTGCCTTTGAATAGGCTTGCAACTCCTCTTGGAATGGTCTTACTTGCCATAGGCTTGCCACTCTCTTTGGTGGTCTTACTTGCCTTAATGCTTCACTAGACCTTCACTTGGTCTTTGGTGCTTCTTGCATCTAACAAGGCTTTCCACTCCTCTTGGGATGGTCTTACTTGCCTTTACATAGGCTTGCCACTCCTCTTGGGATGGTCTTATCTGCCTTTACGTAGGCTTGCCATTCCTCTTGGGATGGTCTTACTTGCCTTTTACATAGGCTTGCCACTCTTTTTGGTGGTCTTACTAGCCAACCATTCACTAGACCTTCACATGCTCTATGTGTGTTTTGGATTTCGGTTTTTGTTTTGGTTTCCATTTCCATTTCCATTTTTATTTTCGTTTCTGATTCCGATTCTGATTCATGTTTCTGTTTCTGTCCGATTTTGATATCGATTTCCGTTTCTGTTTTTGTTTCAGATTCTGATTTTGATTCCTATTTCTATTCTAGTTCCAAAACCTAAGTTTACACGTATGCTTACACCTAGGTTTACACCTATGTTTACTCCTTTGTCTTACTCCATGTTAACACCTACATTTACATCTATGTTTACACCTATGTTTACTCCTTCCGCTTACTCCAAGGCGTCGACTAAGGCATAGAACTTAGGCATAAAACTAAGGCATTACTTTGGCATCTTTGGAACCCATGGCTCCCGTTGGCTATGCGCAAAGCAATTTTAATTTATGAGTGGCAATAAGGAGTTTTCTATTCACCAAGGAGGCAAGATTTGAACCCACAACCTCACTCATACAAGGGAAGTGTTTTACCACTACACTATCTCCTTCTGTTGTCACTCTAGTTCTCTTTTCTTATATTTTACACAACTTTCATCTCTTTCTTACTTTTTCAATTCCCAAGAACAACCCTTCCTTTTACATTTTAATTCAAGTAATCTCGAAATTCTTTTTACATATCTAGCAAGAGGGTTTTGTTATGTACATACCCGTGGAGCCTACGAACACCATGGAGGATTTAGGTGAGTCACCTCTACCCAAGGTAACACTCGAGCAACAGCTCGAGCTCCTATGAAATGAACTTCACGTTGTTCAAGAAGAGATCTGACAACACTATGAAGTGCTTCAGAAGATGCAATCTCATGAAGATAACCTTATGAGGGTGGTCAAAAATATTATCTCTGCCCAATCGGATGGCATGCATTCCAAGATTAGTGTTAAAAATTACTAGTTTCTACGGTTTGATAGCCATAAGGATGGCCCTTTAGTTCTTTCATGGTTATCACAGTTTGATGATTTTTATATTGATGAAACATATGCTGAAAGTGAAAAAGTCAAATTTTCCACGAACTATTTAGTAGGAAAAGCTCAGCTCTAGTGGAATGTCCTACATCACAATGTAGATCGTCCGACCACATGAAAGGCTTTCCAAGATAAAATGAAGGATTCTTTTCTTCCTCCTCAATATCATTTACATGTTTGACGTGCATGGACAACCTTGACATGGAAGGAGGGTGACATGGTCACTACCTACACAGATCAGTTCTGGCAAAATGTATTACTGGTTCGAATGCTCAAAAATGTATCGGAGGATAACTTGCAGCAGAAATATGAAGATGGTTTGGAGGTGGAAATCCAAGCCAAGCTTCACACCCTACGTCCTACAACCCTCAGTGAGGATATCTCTTTTCCTATGATGCAGAGAAGGAATTCTAGTCCATAACAAATTTGATCTCTCTACAACAACCATATCAACGACCACATTTTGTTAAACCCACATTTCCTATGAAGTGTAATTTTAACACCCCATCTTATGCTAGTTTTCCTCATCCTCCAAAATCTACTCAACTGCACCTGTTGCTTGAACTCTCCAACCTACCAAACCATCTACCCTCCAAACTTCAACAGTGGATGTCCAACAGAAGCAACCACATATCACCTACTCGAATTGTGGTAAATCTGGACATACAAAAATGAACTGCCGATTGCAACCTCCTCACGTGAAATGTGTTGTAGCTCAATTGCATAACATGGATGCCCATAATGAAGAAATTCATCCTGCCTAGACAAAGGAAGCATTGGAGAAGGACTTAAGTACCTTGGGTAATGATATCTCAATCCATTCTTTACTTTGCATGTAGGGTACTATCAATAACAAGCTGGTTAATATTTGACATGATGATGGTAGTTCACATGGTTTCATTTCACATTTATTAGTACAAGAACTTAAATTAAAAACATTTCCTTTCTTGTATAAAGTGAAAGTTGCATTTCAAGGTAGTCCTTATAATGTAACACGAGAAGTGCAAGATGTTACGATTAGCATAGGCCCATATGTAGATGCAAGAACATTTTTAATTGCACCTTTGCAAGCTTATGATGTTATAATTGATATGCCTTTTCATCATCATTATAACCCACACATTGACTACCATACACATACCTTTAACTTTGAATTTAAAGGTCAGATCATTACTTTGTTTGTGCGGCATGATTTCTAGCCATTTCCATTGATTAATCATACTCAAGTAAAACGTGCATTTAGGAAAGGATTCAATTCATGTATTGTTTTTGTCAATGTCATAAATGATTATATTCATACATTCCCCAATGCATATAAACCTTTCATGATTACTTATAAGGATTGTTTTATGTCTAATTATCCCTTTGAACTACCACCATCGCGAGGATCCTTTGACCATAGCATAAACTTAATTCTTGGTAGTTCTCCTCCTCATAAAGCACCTTACATGCTTCACCCACTACATCAAAAGGAAATAGAAAACTAAGTGAAAGACGTACTCCACAAAGGACTCATAAGGCCTGGTTCTTCCCCATTCGGAGCACCAGCTCTCTTACTAGAGAAGAAAAATAAAGCTTATCGAATGTACATTGATTATAGAGCCCTAAACAACATCACAATAAAGAATAGATACCCTATTCCTTGAATAGATGATATTTTGGATAAATTAGGAGGAGCTCATGTCTTTAGTAAAATTGATCTAAAATCAAGTTACCATCAGATTTGTATTACACAAAGTGATATTTTTAAGACTGCATTTAGAACTCAAACCGACCATTATGAATTTATGGTAATGCCCTTTGGACTTACTAATGCCCCTGCTACATTTTCACGAATGATGAACAACATTTCTCTTGATTACCAAGCTTTTGTTGTTGTATTCTTTGACAATATACTTGTTTACAGTAAGAATGATAGTGAGCATGAGAAGCATCTTAAAATAGTTTTTCATTTGCTACGAGAGAACACACTTTACACTAGTCCTCAAAAGAGTTACTTCTTCCAACATAAGTTAGAATATTTAGGACATATGTTTTCAAGTGAAGGCGAGCATGTGGATCCAAAAAAGATTGAAGTGATAGTAGAATGGCCTACACCACAATCAGTCAATGATGATTCTTTTCTTGGGTTGGCTAATTTCTATAGGAAGTTTGTTCGAAATTTTTCTTATTTAGCATTGCCTCTTACCTTGTTATTGAAAAAAAAAAATTGCATGGGGGCTTACCCAACAACAATCCTTTGAAAAACTCAAACATGCACTTTCACATGCCCCTGTTTTATAGTTACTTGATTTTTTACAAGCATTTCATGTTGTTACTAATGATATTGGTTCACGAATAGTATGCAAAATTATCATCCTATTGCATTTGAGAGTAGGAAGCTTAAGCCCTTAGAAAAGAATTATAGTACATATGGTAAAGAATTGTTAGCAGTTGTGCATGCTTTGCGAATTCAAAAATGCTATCTTATGGGATTTGAGGTATTAATCAAAATCGATCATCAGGCTATTAAGCATTTATTAAATCAAACTCCGATCGACATCTTAAATGGGCTTCATTCATTCAAAATTTCCAAACCCATGATCCAATATCAACTAGGTAAAGCAAATGTCGTAGCCGATGCTTTTAGCTGTTTTCCTTCACATTCTATTGTTTTGCATAATATTTGTGCCATCCAAATTCGTTCTTTTGAAGAAATAATTTCCACTTATGCATATGATTTGTATTTCTCATGTGCATGGCATGAATTCAACAATGGTGCACCTTTAACTGATGAACATTATACATTTCATCATGGGTTCTTTTATTTTCAACATCGATTATGCATAACCCAAGATTTTAAAGATTTTGTCATTAGAGAAATGCAAGAACCATCTTACATGGGTCATTGAGGCATACAGAGCACCATTTTTGCTTGCAAAGATTTCTTCTTTTGGCCACACATGGAAAAAGATGTTGCACATTATGTTTCTCAATGCATTGTATGTCAACGTGTAAAACTTCTTCATGGTAAACCATTTGGATTATTAATGCCACTTCCCATTCTGAATGAACCATGGGAAAGAATCTCTATGGATTTTATCACACATCTTCCTATCACTTCATCACATAGGGATATGATTTGGACAATAGTTGATAGGTTTAGTAAGACTTCATATTTCATTCCTTGTAGAAAAACTTTGTCTGTGCCTCAGGCTGCAAAATTATTCATTAAATGCATTTTCCCACAGCATGGATTTCCTAAGGTAATGTCATCTGATCGTGATATTAGATTTTGTAATCATTTTTGGGTTGCCTTATTTCAACATTTTGATTCTAAAATAGATTTTAACTCTGTATTTCATCTCAAAAGTAATGGATAAAGTGAGGCTACAAATAGTACTATTCTTGATTTATTGCATTGTTATTCATTAGATAATCTCACTAATTGGGATGAAAAGTTGCCATTGCTTCAATTTGCTTATAATAACACCACACACACCACTATTGGGCATGCACCTTTTGAAACTTTTTATGGTAAAAAGCTTCCCACCCCCATGTCACTCACCCAAACTGATATTCTGATGGTTGATTCTATTGCTCAAGTTCACATTTCTCTACTTCGCAATGTTCAGAAGCACATTAGGAAAAGTTAAGAATGTTATACACGTAATATCAATACAAAATGATTAGCCAAGGAATTTAAGGAGAATGATATTGTATGGTTATGTATTATTAAAAACATCTAAAATATATTTTGCAGCATCCTAAGATTAAACTTGCACCACGCTATTATGGACCGTTTGCATTATACAAGAAATTAATGATAATTCATTCAGATTACATATAACATCTCATTGGAATAAACATAACTCTTTTCATATTAGTTTAATTAAACCATTTAAAGGAACTTTACCACTCACTCCACTTCTTGATGACCTTCCTTTAATTGACAAACAATCTGAAATCTTAGTTCCTGAGAAAATAATTGATCATGATGTCACTACTACATGCAGAGGTACTCAATATCGATATTTAGTTAAGTACAAAAATCACTCTATTGAAGAATGTCAATGGATACATAAAACACAATGAACACCCCATTATGACCACTTAATTTTTTCCATATCATACATAAACACATTAATGTAACTCTTCCATGAACATTTCCATGCATCAGTTTTTACATGGAACATGCTTATTTTCATTCAGTGATGGAACATGTTACTGGCCATCCATGTTTTCTTTTATTTTATCAACTGAGGTCAGTTGCTTTTTCAAGTGAGAGGCATGTTATGAATTATGGAATGTGTTGAAAGAGGAATTGTTGGACTGTTAATTTATTAATGTATTAATGTCTTTTGGTGTTTTTGATATAGCAACTGAAGGATCGTGAGGCTGTGAAAGGCATGGAAGGATGGACATCAATAATTTGATTTATAATTTATATAGTTTGTATATAAACCCGCGTAGAAGGTTCTATTGTTAGAAATAGTTAGTAAAGTAGTGGTTACAATAAAGTTCATTGTAGACCGTAATTTTTTATATTAAAAGAAAAGGCTTTCTACAAAAGTTACCAACTTTAACTTTCACGCATGCTTTTTGAACCCGCTCTCATGTAACCACTATTTCAGCATAATCAAAAAATTGTATAAATACATGCACTCTGTGCACTGTCGAAACGTAGTGCATGGAGGGTACTAAAAGAGGGTGTTCTATAACACATCTTCACACATGAAGCTCACATGAAATTCCTTTTCCTTTTTTCATCTCCTATGTTGCTTGGCCTTTTGTTGAAATCTCTTTTGTTGTTTTTGTTGTTTTTGTTGTTGTTGTTGTTGTTGTCGTTTTTGTTGTTGTTGTGAAGTCCACAATGCTTCGTAGCATGGTTGGTTTTATCACATATTTTGCAACAATTAACTTGACAACAGTCCTTTCATAGATGATTTGTGCAGTCACAATCAATTCATTTTGAAACTATTGCAACCATAGAATATGTTTTGAATTCAACCTTATGCCATTATGAAATTAAAGGGGGGATTGTTGGAAACAATATCAAAATATCACAAAAACCCTGATTTCTAGCAATCCTAATTTTTGGTACTTAGCCAAATTTTGGTCACAGAAGGTAAAAAATATTATTAGCTCATTACATAGGACTTTAGTAGGATTTCTAATGATATATAACTCTTGATTTCCCACATTTCCTCATGTAGGAGTTAGATTTATTGTAGCTCCTTTGAGGGTTCTATGGGGTATTTTCCCCTTGTATTTGCTTCACGGATTGTACCCTATAAACATTTTTTTCTAACTAATGAACGGATCTCTTTAAAATATATATATATATATATAGTTGCAACCATCGTAATATGTTGGAGTTCAAGGTTTGCCCATGCACGTAAACAACACAAGGAAGAAGAAGAAGCTTGGAGTACAACACAAAACTTAATGAATTACCAAGTGAATGTACAAAGATAAGTGACCGATTAGGGTAATAGACATATATATAAGCTGAGGGAGAAACCTCCTAAAGAGGGAAAAAAGTGCCCTGATAGCCCTAAGTATGTTTGCACACATGACTATTGAAATATATCAACAAATACCCTCTAGGAGTGTTATCATCAACAAGGTGTTGGCACTCATGTATAAGGAATTGCCATGCTATATGGAAAGATATCAATCAACAAAGGAAAGTGATCCCAAAGATTTGCAAAAAGCTTCAAAATTCTCCCTAGCTAAAGCCTTTGTGAAATGGTTTTCATTGTTATCCTGTGTGGGCACATATGCCAAGATGATCTCTCCAACAGAGAACCTCTCCTTGAAATAATGATAATGCACTTCAATGTGCTTTGTGTGAGCATGGAACACAAGGTTCCTCGCAATTGCCAATGGGCCAGATAGTCAGTGAAGATGGTGGTGGTAGAAGAGTGACCAACACCTAGATCATCCAAAAGGCATTTGAGCCTCACACACTCAACAATTGTTGTGAAAGCTTCCCTATACTTAGCCCCAGAACTACAAGTGGCCACAGTAGGCTGCTTCTTGCTCAACCAAGATATGCATGAGATACAAAGCATGACGCAAAAACCACTAGTGGACACACAACTTTCATAGAAGCTAGCCCTTTTTGAGAACATGTAAATCTAGAGTTAGTGATCTCCCCTTGGGATAAAACAATCCAAGTAGTCGAGTACCATTCGAGTAGCAAAAGATGCACTTATCCACCTACCAATGCTTGACACGTGGGCAATGCATAAAAGTGCTTATTTGAGAGACAATAAACTGAATATCAGGCCGAGCTATGCATAAGTAAATCGAGCATCCAATATCTTGCTAATAGAGAACAACCTTAAATGCATCTCCATCCTCATAAAAACTCAATTGCAAACCTATTTCCATAGGAGTGGCAGTAGGTTTGCAATATTCAAGGTCAAAACACTCAAAAAAAGTGTCAATATATTTTTTTTGACATAAAGCTATTCCTCCATCAACTTACATAAACTAAATGCCCAACTCACTAGGACTAGTGAGTAGCATGTCACCAACATACACAACAGTGATCATAAGTGCATCGTTTGCATGCTTAACATATAAGGTGATTTTAGTTGGACTATTCACAAAACCATGTGCAATCAAGTAGGCATGTATCTTTTCATACCAAGTAGGCGGTGCTTGCTTCAAACCATATAATACTTTTTTGAAGCTCCACACTTTTGTTTCATGATTGTTTTGCATGAAACCATGAGGCTGAAATACATACAGTTCTTCATGTAAGTCTCCATTCAAATATGCACGTTTAATGTTCAACTGATGTACATTTCAATCATGATAAGGTGAAAGTGCACAAATGTTATGAATTGTGGTCATTCGACAAGTGGGAGTAAAGGTCTCATCAAAATCAATGCCTCTCTCTTGAGCATATCCTTTTGCAATAATCCTAGCCATATACATGTTAACTGTTCGTTCATGCTTATGCTTCCGCTTGTACACCCATTAAGTTTCTATGGCCTTTTTTCCTAGAGTCAAATTACATAAAGACCAAGTACCATTCTTCATAATAGCATCATATATTGATTCCATAACAATCATCCAATTTTTTGAATTTTTTGCTTCATCAAAAGAAACAGGCTCATTATCATCATAGAGACTAGAGGCAATCATTGCATAGCAATCTGATGCAAAGGAAGCACTATGAGATCCTGAACAAGTATGATATGAAAAGGTGCATCTAATTTGCTACTTCGCAAAGTCTGCACCAGCTATTTAGTCATAGTTTTTGCCTCCTCTACGTCAGCCCTCTCATCAATAAGTGCATCATGTAAATGTGCATCAAAATGGAATAATGTGCATCATCATGTGGAATCTATAAAGGCTGAGCAATTTCCTCAATTGGACCAGCACTTGACTCTCCACCTATCAAAAGAGGCAGCAATGTGTCATACACATCTCTAAAGCTAACTAATGTATCCTTGGTACATGAAAGTAATGGTTGAATTCATATTCCACAAAAAAACTTCAAAACTAACCACAATGTGTTTAGTCTATGGATGATACAAATGATAGCCTTTGCTTTCACAATTATATCCGAGAAAAATACATTTCACTAATTTATCATCCAATTTCTTGTGTTGTTGTTCAAGCACTAATGCATATGTCAGAAAACCAAAGACATGCAGATGAGTAAACGATGACTTGCATCCATGCCAAGACTCATATGAAGTGATTGACTACAATGCCTTTGTGGGACACCTATTAAGTATAGATGTTGCACACATAACAACCTCAAGCCAGAAGCTATGTGGTAAAGCTTGACTTTTGACCATACACCTTGCCATCTCCATGAGATACCTATTCTTTCTTTCAACAACACCATTTTTTGAGGTGTATATGGCACTTTACATTAATGTTTTATCCCACGCTCAGCTAGAAATGCATTAAAATCAAAAGACATGTATTCCCCTCGTCGATCAGAACGGAGATGCCCATTTTAGACATTGATAAATTCTCAGCCATAGCCAAAAACTGTTTGAAGTAGATAAATGGAAAATTTGATCTTAGTGAATACAACCATGAACGCTTGGAGAAATCAGCCATAAAAGTCATAAATTCAAGTTATTTCTAGAAAGAAGGTATCTACATAAGACCACAAACATCATTATGAACAAGCTAGAATTTTTAGTAGCTCGAACTGAATCATCTTTTGGGAAGGATGAATGCAACATTTTTCCCAAAATACAACCTCAACAAACATGTTTACAAGCTATCTCAATTTTGGATAGAGAGGACACCATTTCATATTTTTGGAGGTATAGCAAACTAGAAAATTTAAGATGACCAAAGCATGCATGCCAAATCTTTGCATCTAAAATAGCCTTAGAATCTTGAACTGTGGATGCTAAATCATTCATAGATTTTTCATTGTCTACGAGCTTACATCTCACAACATAAAATGCCAGAAGCAATAATGAGAGATCATGAAGTGCACATCTTTCATCAACAAAGGTGACAACCAAGCCAATCTTGGCTAATGCTGAAACTAACAATAGATTTTTCTTGATCCTTGGCAAAGACAAATAATTTGATAATGTGAAAGAACTACCATTAGCACTAGTCAAAATGATCTTTCCAACTCTCATTGGTTGGTTTCCCCACTATCAAAATCCCAAAACACCTAAGTCTACTACAGACATACACTACTCATGAGAATTTGGGTCATAGCTACATAGAGTAGTAAAATGCCCATTCTTCATTTTGAATAAGATTAGTGAACTCTTTTTAGGCATAGAGGCCTCTACAATAACCATTATGGCCTCTTTCTTCTTTGCCTCTTTTGCAACCAATATTGGATAACTCTTTATGACATGATTATTTCCTTTATAGTATTTGAAACAATATTTCTGCGTTTTTGTTTTCTTCTCATATTTATCTTCCTTCTTTGACTCTGCAATATTAGCATATTTCTTCTTACTAGCAGATGAGCTCCATTTATCTTTGCCCTTCTGACTAGCTAAGAAATCTTAATCTCCAACACGCATAATGGACTTGTTCTTCTTGGATTGAACTTCCTACGACAGAACAAAGAGCAACTCCTAAAACGTTAAGGCATTTGGATTGCCTTCCATCATCAGTCGAAGAGTAGAAGCAAAACTTTCTATGAACTTGGAAGCACATTAAGAAGAGTCTACACAAGTGAACTATCTAGCAAGACTTCATCAATAGAAATCAATTGCTCCTTCAAATATTTGATCTTTGTCAAAAAATTTCCATGGAATCTCCTTCATTCATGTACTCACTCTCCAATTGTTTTTGAAGGTAAGCAACATGAGCCTCATTTCTTGCCTGGTATAAGGTTGTAAGTGTATCCTTAGGATCCATCGTTGTCTTACAAAAGCGAATCTAAGGGATAATGGCATGTTTGATCGACAAGGCTATCAATTCATGTGCCTGAGCATCTCTACCATCCCAACAAAGTTTCTCTAGAGTAGGTGTAGTAGGAACCACAATAGGAATAGGAATCTGAAGATCATCTTCAACACCATTTGCATCAACTTCAATAACTATATTTGTAGGTGTGGTAGGATTTTTCTCAATAACCTGCACAATATTCCACAACCCTTTTGCTACCTGGAATACATGATGCATCATATATGCCCATAACACGCAATTAGTACCATCCAACCTATCCTCAATAACAAACATATGGAATACATCATGGCTTTTAGCCATGCTGACTAACTAAATACGATAATGCAAAAAAATGATTGTATCTCAAAACATTGAACAAAAACACCCTATTGAGCTCTACTAAACTTGTAGTAAACTTTGAGGCTCTTGTACAAGTGAACCGAAAGTTGTATATATGTGTGGCACAAAAGGGAAAATTTTCATGCATAGGCATTGCTATAGTGTGTTTGAAGGTCGAATACGAGCTCTGATCAAAATTTCGATGCCACTTCACAAAGCTATTTTGAACTCCTATTCACCTTGGTTATGCTCACCAATTTTCATGCAATAGTGAGACTATGGCCGAAGGGGATTCCCTAGATGAAGTGAAGACATGATATGATACCAATTGTTCGAGTTCAAGGTTTGTGCAAGCACACAAACATCATAAGGAAGAGGAAGAAGCTTGGATCACAACACAACACTAAATGAATTACCAAGTGAACGTACAAAGATAAGTGGCCCATTAGGGTTATAGACATATATACAAGCCAAGAGAAAAAACCTCCTAAAGAGGAAAAAAAGTGCCTCAACATGGCTAAGTATGTTCACATGCATCACTACCAAATATATCACCATAAATAAACCCCATAAAAAGAGGGAGCGATGCAAATAAGCATTTTGGAGATTCTCCATCTTAAATATCTCTCCCATAGTGGTCATGATTGTCATTAACAAAGTGCCTTCTATGCTACATCCTATGCTTTCACCAATGGCACAAAAAGGTTACTAGTTTCCAGATATGGAACTCATTGTTATGATAGGATTTGTGGCAACACAGTCTATCAAGGTCCTATTTGACACTGGGTCCACACATAATGTCATCAGTTCTCATCTTGTCAGATGGTTACACTTAGACACTATGTAGCTAGAGTATGCCTACACAGTGGAGTTAGCTGACATGGAGGGCATTGAGACATGGGACCGATGAGTAGTTGGTTTATCCATCTAGATATAGTCCTATGAGGATAGATTGGATTTCAAGATAGCATGATTGGCTCGTTTTGATGTAGTCCTAATTAGTAATTAGTAGCATGCTCGGAAACGATCAATCATAAACTTTGCTTCACATGTTTACGGATTTGAGCATGAGTAAAGGAGATTATTGATTCTTGGAGAGCCAGATTTCCAAGAGACATGATTGGTGACTACAACCAAGCTAGTCAAGATTGATTGTAAGTATATTTATTTTCTATTTTGTGTATTCATCTTGTGTAGTTATGGATTCTTGTAGTCAACAAAACTCCATTTGGAATGTTCAAGTACTTTCAGATAAAGTAAGATCAGAGTTCTAGGAGTAGATTTTAAAAGAATTACATTTTGGTTTTACCTCCTTGGAGTATTGAGTATAGTATCAAATTGGTAACAAGAGCAACTGTGATTGCTCAATCGCCATTTTGGATGAGCTTGTAGGAGAAAAATGAAGTCTGCAAGGTCATGAATGAGTACATGGAGAAAGTGTTTATCAAACCTCGCTATTCATCCTTTGTGGCACCAGTTCATCTAGTGAAGAAGAAAGAAGTTCTTCTAGTGAAGAAGAATTTCTTCTAGTGAAGACAGAAGATGGATTTTATAGGATGTGCGTTGACTACAAAGCACAATAAGATAACCATCAAGCATAGGTACCCCATGCCCAAGATATATGATCTCCTTGATGCTCTAGGTGGAGAAATTATATATGGTAAAATAAATTTGAAAAGTGGCTACCACTAGATTAGAGCTAAAGAGCAGGATGTATATGAGACAACTTTTAAGACCTGTTTTGGGCATTATGAGTATTTATTTATGCCATTTGGTTTGACTAATGGCATAACTAAATACTTCTATGATGTTAATGAATGATATTTTATGTTTGTTCACTAGAAAATTTGTTGTGGATCTTGTAGGTTACTTGTTATTGTATAGTAGGTTTGTACATTGGCATGAGAGTTACTTAAGATTGGTATTCAATAAACTAAAGTAAAATCAATTGTTTGCAAATCAAGATAAGACTCAATTATCAAAAATAAAGTATTTGGGGCATGTGGTATTAGTTGATGGGGTCCAGATGGATCCCAAGAAGGTCTCAGTTATTAAAGCATGGCTTTCTTCTCAAGATGAGAGAGAGCTTCAGTCATTTCTAGGAATTTTGGATTTCTATCGAAAATACACTTCATCTTATTTGTCAATAGCAGCACCTATGATGAGTTTGCTTCAAGGAAAAGTACATTTTGCATCGAAGCAAGAACAACAAGAAAAGTTTGATACTCTGAATCAAGCCATTTCAGAGGCTCCGGTACTCAAAGTGGTAGATCCACATGAACCATTTGAGTTGGAGACAGCTGCTAGTGGTGTATCCATAGGTGTAGTTTTGAGCCAAGGTGGAAGCCCAATATCTTTTGATATTGGGCTTGTCATTTATCATTTATCATAGATCATTTATAGGAGACAAGGTAGTTCTATTTGTGTTTTCCCCTAGTAAAGCAAAAAAGTCAAGTTTGTATTCCAATTTCTTGACGGAGTATGGAATAGTTGAATGGAAATGAAATTTTCACATACTAGATTCTTGGGATTTGATAAGAAAAGTCATGCATAATAACCATGAAGTTCCTTGTGTAGGGCACCCTAATTAACAAGACCATTCATCTAGTTAGAAGAACATTTTGATGGTTTGGATTAGCAAAAAATGTTCACACATATGTTCAACAATGCTTTGTGTGTCTAATCAACAAGATAGAGAGGGTTAACACACTAAGTCTTTTACATCCTTTATAGATTCCAGAGCACAATTAGGATAGTGTATCCATGGAATTTATAGTGGGGATACCACAGACCCAAAGGAAGTGGGATGCTATCCTAGTAGTGGTAGATAGATTGAGCAAGGTGGCTCACTTTATACGGATGCAAGAGACTGTAGAAGCCTAATAGATACTTAGCTATTTATCCAATATGTCATCGAATAGCATGGGTTATTTACATCCATAGTTTCATATACAGATGTTAGGTCCATAGGACGCTTTTGGAAGTTTTTCTTTGACAAACTCGAAGTTTCATTAAAAATGTATAGTGATAACCATTCATAGTCAGATGGTCAGATGGAGAGATTCAATTAGATTTTAGAGAAAATGTTGAGAACATATGTGTCTAAGATGCAAACAAATTGGGATAGTTATTTTCCATTAGTAGAGTTCTCTTATAATAATAGATCTCATAAGTGATAGGAATGTATCCTTTTGAGATTGGTTATGGCATAAATCCCATTGATCCCAATACCATGGGAATGCAAAAAAATATTCCTAGTAATTTGGAGTTTCTAGCAAATCTCCAATCAAATTTGTAATAGTTGAATCCAAGATACAACAAGTTGTTGATAGGACAAAAGAATATGCTGATAGGAAGAGATCTCATAAATTCTTTGAAGAAGGAGATAGAGTTTTTCTTCAAGTGCTAGCAAGATCTACTTCACTATCCACAAGGAAGTGCACTAAGCTCTCACCAAGGTTTTTTGGACCTTGGAAGATACTTAAGATGCTTAGTGTTGTTGCTTACCGATTAGAGATTCCTCCAGATTGTAGAGTCCATCCAGTGTTTCATGTTAGTAAACTTAGAAAGTATATTTCTTGGGAGGATAATCTAATATATAGTATTGTTTATTTGCAAGAAAGTGACATCATAAATCATTTTTTAGATAGGATACTAGCTCCAAGACAAAACTAGTTGAGAAATCATGTCATTTAGGAGTATCTAGTAGCTTGCAGAGGATTACCGCTTACAGAGGCTCTAGTTCGGGAGTACTTTCCCTCATTGATCATCGAGGACAATGATCTTTAGAAGGGGGAGAGAATGTTAGACATTGGTCTATAGATACCATCACATGTGTGTGTGGGATGAATGAGTGAGCTGGTAAGAAAGCAAATGTGCCATTACTCTCAGTAAATTGATTTGGTACAACTCACTAAAAGTGTCTTACATATATCGATGTAACCACAACATGCCATAGAGATGAAAAAGTGGTACATCTCATCCTTGATCATCACGTATTGAGCTTGATATCTCAACAATTGGTTCTAAATGGTTATACAAGCTGAAATGTAAGCTTGATGGAATAATTGATAGGTATAAAACATGTTGAAAAAGGTTATGATCAAGAGAGAGGCATTTATTTTGATGAGAATTTTTCTCTCACATGCCAAATGAACACTATTCATAGTAGTTGTGCACTTGCACCTCATCATGATTGGAGTGTACAACATTAGTTGCTTGTGGTTTTCTGTAAAAAGTGCATGAAAAAAAGTAGGCAAGTTGAAAAAGGCACTATATGGTTTAAAGCAAGAACCACATCATTGATATGAAAAGATACATGCCTATTTGATTTTGTATGGTTTTGAGAACAATTCAACTAAGAGCACCTTATATGTTAAGTGTGCATATGATGTACTTCTGATGATTGCTGTATATGTTGATGCCATACTTCTCGTTGGTCCTAGTGAAAAGCATATTGCTAAATTTAAGGCTAATTTGCATGCCTCTTTTAAGATGTTAGATTTAGGGATTCACATCATTATTTGGGCATTCATTTTATGCAAGTAGATGGAGGAATAGCTTTGTGTCAAACAATATATATTAACACATTATTGTAGTGTTTCGGCCTTGAGGATTGCAAACCTATTGCCACTTCCATGGAAACAATTTTAGGGTTGGGTTTTCATGATGTTGGAGGTGCATTTGATATTGCTCTCTATCACTAGGCTATACGATGTTTTATTTACTTGCGCATAACATGGGCAATTTGTTCTTTTTTAGATGAGCAGGTTTATGCATTGCCTAGGTTTCAAGCATTGGCAAGCGATTAAGTCCATCTTTTGCCGCTTCGATGGTACCTGGATGCTTGGGTTGTTTTATCCCAAGGGGGGATATTTAACACCATATTTACATGCTTTTTCACTCAAACTAGCCTGGTTGCTCTAACACTCGTGTGTCCACTAGTGATTTTTGCTTCATGCTTTGTAGCTCATGCATATCTTGGTTACCAAGAAGCAACTTATTGTGGCCACTTCTAGTTTTGAGGCTGAGTATAGGGAAGCTTTCACCATGATTATTGAGTGTGTGTGGTTTAGATGCCTTCTGGCTGATTTGGATGTTGGTTAATCTTCTAGCACCACCATCTTCATTGATAGTCAGAGCGCATTGGTAATTGCAAGGAACCTTGTGTTCCATGCTGGCACAAAGCATATTGAGATGCACTATCATTATGATTGGGAGAGGTTCTTTCCTAGACAGATTATTTTGGCTTATGTTCCCACATAGGATAATGTTATAGACCTTCTCACAAAGGATCTACCTATAGAGAAGTTCGATGCTTTTCACAAAGCTTTGGGCTTAGTTCCTTTTGTGGATTGATCTCTTTCCACATAGCTTGGCACTTCCTTATACATGAGTACCAGTTCCTTGTTCAGTGCATTACTCCAAGGGAGGATTTTTTGACATATTTTCATAGTGATATGTGTGAACACACTTAGGATCATTGGGGTAAGTTTTTCCCCCTAGATTGTATATATGCCTATAACCCTAATACGTCACTTATCGTTGAACATTCATTTAAGAACACATTTTGTATTGTGTTGTACTCCAAGCGTCTTCTTCTTTCTTCGCTCTTTGTGTACTTCTTAAGACCTCAAACTCCATAAAAAAGGTAAATGATTATATATTGGTGCTAAAGAAAAAAATGGTGTTCTTGCTATCAATATTGTGGAAATCTTGCATTTTGTTTTCTTTAGCACTCCTGAGAGTGGGAGGGCATTCATAGAGCTAGAGCTATTACATCTATTGAAAAGCTTGGCAAGTCTTATGATAGAATCAAGTGGGACTTAGTTCTCTAATATCTTCATGAATTAGGGATTGGTAGAAGACTCACTCAGATTTGTTCATCCTTTTTGGAAATGTATGCTCCAAAGTTGTCATAAATGGTTTTGTGTCTCAGTCTTCCAAACTTCTCTTATTCATTAGACAAGGATGCTTTCTAGACCCCTTTTTGTTTTCCATTGACAATGATGCATTATATTGGCTCATCAAAGATGTTATGGATGCTGATCATAAAAAAGATATTGTTATCCCTAACTCCCCTTCCTAGATTGATCAATGCATATAGATGATACAAATATGCTCATAAATGCAGATGAAAACTCTCCTTCTAATTTTCTCAAACTCTTGGATTTTCTTGCAAAGATAGTGTTTCAACATTTCAAGTGCTTAAAGATAAGGCTAGATCTTAAAAAAGTTCAAGAGAAAAATCATATTTTGGTATGGCTTCCATAATTCACTTTGTGTGTGTGTGTGTATATATATATATATATATATTAATTTATTTATTTATTTATTTTATTTTCTTGAATCACTATATTTTGCCCTACCTCACCTATTTTCTACCTTTTTAAAGTCCTTCTAAGAAGTAGATTTAACCAATCATTTATCTTGGCTAGAAGATTTTGGTGGGGGATTTCTTGTAGAGTAACAAAATTCCTAAGGTCTCTTGGACAATATGTTGTTTGCCAAAAGTTGAAGGTGGACTTGCATTACTCTCTCTTTTTAAGTTGGAAAAGAAATTCGAAGCTAAATGGATATTAAGATGTTGGAGTTAGACGTCTGCGGAAGCACGCGAACAACACAAGGAAGAAGAAGAAGCTTGGAGCACAACACACAAGACTGAATGTATTACTAGAGAATGTACAAAGATAAGTAGCCCATTAGGGCAATAGGCGTATATACAAGCCGGGGGAAAAAAACCTCCTAAAGAGGGAAAAAAGTGCCCCGGCGGTCCTAGAGTGTTCACACACATCACTACCTAAATATATCAACAAATCCCCCCTGGAAGTGATGCGGTGAACAAGGAGCTGGCACTCATGTATAAGGAAGTGCCGAGCTATGTGGAAATCACTCCACAAAAGGAAGTAAGCCCAAAGCTTTGCGGAAAGCTTCAAACTTCTCCCTAGGCAGAGCCTTCGTGAAAAGGTCTGCAATGTTCTCCTGCGTGGGCACATATGCCAAGCTGATCTCCCCAGCAGAGAACCTCTCCCTGACATAGTGATAATGCACCTCAATGTGCTTAGTGCGAGCATGGAACACAGGGTTCCTCGCAACTGCCAATGCGCTCTGACTGTCAGTGAAGATGGTGGTGGCAGAAGACTGGCCAACACCCAAATCAGCCATAAGGCGTCTGAGCCACACACACTCAACAGTCGCTGTGAAAGCTGCCCTATACTCAGCCTCACAACTGGAAGTGGCCACAGTAGGCTGCTTCTTGCTCAACCAAGATATACATGAGCTACCAAGCATGAAGCAAAAACCACTGGTGGACACACGAGTGTCATAGCAACCAGCCCAATCTGAGTCAGAAAAAGCATGCAAATCTGGCGGTAGTGATCCCCCCTTGGGATAAAACAACCCAAGTAGCCGAGTACCACTCAAGTAGCGAAAGATGCGCTTAACCGCTTTCCAATGCGTGACTCCTGGGCAATGCATAAACCTGCTCATCTGTGAGACAGAAAACTGAATATCTGGTCGAGTAATGCATAAGTAAATCAAGCATCCAACGGCCTGCTGATAGAGAACAGCATCAAATGCATCTCCAGCATCATGAAGACTCAATCGTAAACCTGTCTCCATAGGAGTGGCAATAGGCTTACAGTCTTCAAGGCCAAAATGCTGCAATAATGTGTCAATATATTTCGTTTGACACAAAGCCATTCCACCATCAACTTGCATAAACTGAATGCCCAAATAGTGATGCAAATGCCCCAAATCAGACATCTCAAATGAGGCATGCAAATCAGCCTTGAAATCAGCAATATGCTTCTCAAGAGGACCAATGAGCAGCATGTCGTCTACATAGACAACAATGATCAGAAGCACATCATTAGCACGCTTAATATATAAGGTGCTTTCAGTTGGACTGTTCTCAAAACCATGTGCAATCAGATAGGCATGTATTTTCTCATACCAAGCACGTGGTGCTTGCTTTAAACCATATAACGCCTTCTTTAACCTGCACACCTAGTTTTCATGCCCTTTCTGCACAAAGCCACGGGGCTGAAAAACATACACTTCTTCATGCAAGTCACCATTCAGAAATGCTGTTTTAATGTCCAACTGATGTACATTCCAACCATGATGGGCTGCAAGTGCACAAATGCTCCGAACAGTAGTCATACGGCATGTAGGTGCAAAGGTCTCATCAAAATCAATGCCTCTTTCCTGCGCATAACCCTTTGCAACAAGCCTAGCCTTATACCTGTCAACTGTACCATCAGGTTTACGCTTCAGCTTGTATACCCACTTAGTGCCAATGGCCTTCTTGCCAGGAGGCAAGTCACATAAAGACCATGTACCATTCTTCATTATAGCATCATATTCAGATTGCATAGCAGCCATCCAATTTTCTGAATTTTGTGCTTCATCAAAAGAAACACGCTCATTCTCATCACAGAGACTAGATGCAGCCATAGCATAGCAATCTGATGCAAAGGAGGTACTATGAGAGCCTGAACGAGTACGATATGACAAAGGTGCATCTAATTTGTTGTCACGCAAAGTCTGCACCAGCCATTTTGGCATAGTTTTTGCCTGTTCAATATCAGCTCTCTCATCAACAAGTGCATCATGTAAATCTGCATCAGAAATGGAATGATCTGCATCATCATATGAAACCTGCAAAGGCTGAGAAGTTGCCTCATTAGGACCAGCGCTAGCCTGTCCACCTGTAAAAAGAGGCATCAAAGTATCATACATGTCTTTGGAGCTAACAGATGTCTCCTTAGTACATGAAAGCAATGGCTGAATAGCATCTTTCACAAAGACAACATCACGGCTAACCAGAATGCGTTTAGTCTGTGGATGATACAGACGATAACCTTTACTTTCAGAACTGTACCCAACAAAAATACATTTTACTGCCTTATCATCCAATTTTCTGCGATGTTGTTCAGGCACTAATGCATATGCCAAACAACCAAAAACACGCAGATGAGCAACAGATGGCTTGCGGTCATGCCAAGCCTCATATGGAGTGATGGACTGCAACGCTTTGGTGGGACACCTGTTCAGTACATATGCTGCACACATGACAGCCTCAAGCCAGAAACTATGTGGTAAAGCCTGACTTTTGACCATGCACCTCGCCATCTCCATGAGTGACCTGTTCTTTCGTTCAGCAACTCCATTCTGTTGAGGTGTATACGGCACTGTACACTGGTGTTTTATCCCACGTTCAGCCAGAAATGCATTAAAATCTGAAGACATATATTCCCCCCCTCGATCAGAACGGAGGGTGCCCATTTTACATGCTGACAGATTTTCAGCCAAAACCAAAAACTGTTTGAAGCGCATGAACACTTCGGACTTTTCTTTGAGTGGATATACCCATGCATGCCTCGAAAAATCATCAATGAAAGTCACGAAGTAAAGGTAATTTCCAAAAGAGGGTGTCTGCATAGGACCACAGACATCACTATGTACAAGCTGCAATTTCTGCATAGCCCGAACTGAACCATCTTTTGGAAAGGAAGAACGCTGCATTTTGCCCAAAATACAGCCTTCACAAACATGTTTTCCAGGTGCCTCAAGTTTGGGCAAGGAGGACACCATTTCAGATTTCTGCAGGCGTAACAAACTAGCAAAATTCAGATGACCAAAGCGTGCATGCCAAAGCTTTGCATCTGACATAGCCTGAGAATCATGAACTGCACATGCCGAATCATTCACAGATCTTTCATAGTCTATGAGCTTATACAGCCCACGACATAAAATGCCAGAAGCAATAATCACATCGCCATTTGAGAGATCATGGACTGTACACCTGTCATCAACGAATTTCACAACCAAGCCAATCTTGGCTAATGCAGAAACTGATAACAGGTTCTTTTTGATCCCTGGCACAAATAAAGCATCTGACAAAGTGAAAGAACTACCATCAGCAGTAGTCAGAATGATCTTACCAACTCCCCATAACAGGATAAGAGGAGTTATTGGCGCATGTGACAGTATTCCCTGTAGGGGCAGGCTCGAGTGAAGAGAAGAAACTGCGCTGTGAGGTAATATGTTTGGTCGCCCCACTGTCAAAGTACCAAACATCTGAGTCTACTGCAGACATGCACTGATCATGAGAAGATGGGTCAAAACTGCAGACAGTAGTAAACGCCCATTCTTCTTCCTGCACAAGATTTGCAGACTCTGTTTTTGGTGTAGAGGCCTCTGCAACAACCATTCCAGCCTCTTTCTTCTTTGCCTCTTTAGCAGCCAGTTTTGGACAGTTCTTTATAATATGATCATTTCCTTTACAGTACTTGCAGAACAATTTCTGCTTTTCTGATTTCTTCTCATCTTTATCCTGGTTCTTCGATTGTGCAGCATTTGCAGATTTCTGCTTACTAGTAGAAGAGCTCCATTTTCCTTTGCCCTTCTGACTAGCCAGGAAAGCTTGATCTGCAACACGCATAATGGACCTGTTCTGCCTGGACTGATCTTCCTGCAACAGAACAGAGACTAATTCCTCAAATGACAAGGCATTCGGATCGCCTTTCATCATCAATCAAAGAGTAGAGGAAAAACTCTGATATGAATCAGGAAGGCCATTCAGAACGGTCTGCACAAGTGAGCTATCTGGTATAACCTCATCAGCAGAAATCAATTGTTCCTTCAGGTCTTTGATCTTTGTCCATAGAATCACCTTCAATTCATGTGCTCACTCTCCAACTGTTTTCGGAGGTAAGCAACACGAGCCTCATTCCTAGCCTGGTACAAAGTGGTAAGTGTATCCCAAGCATCCTTTGCTGTTCTGCAAGAGCAAATATGAGGAATAATGGCACGTTTGACAGACAAAGCTATCAATGCATGTGCCTGGGCATCTCTGCCATCCCAACGAATCTGCTCTGCAGTAGGTGCAACAGAAACAGCAGCACGAACAGGAATCTGTGGAATATCATCTTCGACACCATCTTCATCAGCTCCAACACCTGTATTTGCAGTACCTGTCGTTACAGGTGTAACAGGACGTCTTTCAACACCCTGCACAATGTTCCACAATCCTTTTGCAACCAGTACATGTCGCATCATATAAGCCCATAATGGGTAGTTGGTACCATCCAACTTATCCTCAACAGCCAACATACGGAATACATCACTGCTTTCAGCCATGGCCGGTGACTAAAATACCTTGATGCAGAAAATTGACTGTATCTCAAAAAGTTGAACAGAACTGCCCAGACGAGTTCTGCTAGACCTGTAGCAGACTTCGAGACGCTTAAACTGGCGAACGAAAACTGGTATATACCTTTGGCATAAAAGGACGAAATAGCCAAATTTTGTGCGAATCTGAGACTGCAAACGGAGGAGTGTCGACGGCGCCCTAGAAGAAGCAACGACCTGCTCTGATACCAATTGTTGGAGTTAGACGTATGCGGAAGCACGCGAACAGCACAAGGAAGAAGAAGAAGCTTGGAGCACAACACACAAGACTGAATGTATTACTAGAGAATGTACAAAGATAAGTAGCCCATTAGGGCAATAGGCGTATATACAAGCCGGGGGAAAAAAACCTCTTAAAGAGGGAAAAAAGTGCCCCGGCGGTCCTAGAGTGTTCACACACATCACTACCTAAATATATCAACATAAGATCCTTGGAATCCTATGATTTTTGGGCTTGCCATAATAAAAGAAGAACTAACATTTTTTGTCTAGATGACTACAAACCTTGGAGAAATAATATAATTAGGGATATTATACTTTCTCCACACAAATATGTATAGGCACTGCAGCTTGCTAAATTGGTTGGCATGTCCTACAACAAAAATGAGAAGTTATATGTGGTTACGGCTGATATGCTTAAAGGATTTAACTCTAGTAGAGGTTCTATTGATTCCATCATTCCCAACCTAAACACTAGATGGAAAATGCGTTTAAAGGATTTAACTCTAGTAGAGGTTTTATTGATTTTATCATTCCCAACCTGAACACTAGATGGAAAATGCACTGGAAAGAATCCTAATGGAGATATAGATTCAACATCACATGGGCTTTACCATTCAACACAAAGTGTAGCATCCTGGAGTGGCTCATATATCACAATGACGTGTGGTCTAGCAGCAAGCTTAAGAAGGTTGGCCTTAGTGAAGGATTACGAAAAATATGTGGGAAGGAGAAAGATGTACAACATCTTTTTATGTCATGCTCCTTTGCTAAGAGATATCAGAGATTGCTTTTTTTTCTAGTGGAAGTTCATCGAGCATGTATTTCCCTAGCTTTAACTTTGAAAGGACAACTATACAGATGAATGGGCATAGTACCCACAAGACCCCCCATATCCCACAAAGCAAGGGTTAAACTGGGTTACAATTGAGTTACATGTGGTTTAAGCTAGACAAAGCCTTACATGTCCAACTGGAGGGTTGAACACTAGACCTCCACCTCAAGAGGCCATTGCCTTATCAATCCACCTATGGGGCATGGACATAAGGAATTGTTACATAAGGGTAGTAGTGAATTTGGCTGTCAAGGTCTAGGCAACAAAGAAATACTGCTCAGCTTTGTTGTCACTTTGATGCCCCCCTTTTGGCACCTTAGGAGAGGAGAAATTTTGTGGGCGATTTGGAGAACCAGGAACAATGATATCTTCAGGAACGAAATAAGAACCTTATGCACCATTGTTTGTATGCCATTAGGAAGTTGGGCCTCCATAGTCTAAAGACTTAAGTCTACACCTGGACCCTGATCCAGATTTTTCTACATCTGATGTAACAATAAATTACTCTCCAATCAACTATGTCCATCTTTGGGGGAGACGTCTTCTGAGCTAGGTCTTCTGTTGATATGTTGAAACCCTAAGGCTGCTCGCATCTTATTCGTGCCGCGCCCCTCCCCGGTGTTGGGGGGATGCTAGTGCGCCTGTCCTACGATTTGCCCCTGCCGCACTGATATGGCCTTATTTGAAGCTTTGAGAAATGGGATCTCTGTGCTAGAAACGCCCCAGCCCGGTGTTGACGTTAGGGTGGTACCAGAACTTCCTGTCAAGCAGAATGGAGGCCTTGCGAGATTAGAAGCGAGTGCTGCAACCGTGGCTGGCACTTCAACTTTCAAACATGACATGCATCAGACAAACGGTAACTCTTCTCCGTAGAAAACATATGATGAATCTACGAAAGCATCAAGTATGTCCCCCCCTCTTGTCTTTGCTCATAGACCCAGGGCTCAGTCCCCTATCAATCTTGAGGACAAAGGTAAAAATGATGACAATGTTCACCCTCATATGCTTTTGGTTGACGATTGTGTCAGTGACCCAGAGAAGAAAGTTTTTGTTATAGATCGTACCTCTCTGGACAGTTGGCACGAGCACCTTTCTGGATCTGTGGTTATTGGCCTATGCCATGGCCCTAGACCACCCCACGAGGTGCTAAAATCGTGGATAAAAAATCATTGGGAAACTAGGGGCCTCTTTGTGAAACATATTCAGTATTGCCCGAATAATTTCTACCTCTTCTTCTTCGAGGAGGTGAATAGTGCTTTGCATGTTATAAGTGAGGGACAATGGCTAATCAAGAATACCCCATTATCCTTCTTCAAATGGTATATGGGTTTTAATCCTAAGGGACCCAAACCTACTAAGATCCCGGTCTGGGTCGAGTTCCCCAAGCTTCCTATTGATTACTACCCGTGGATTGAACATCTAGGCAATATGGTGGGCAGAGTCTTAGGTCAGAGATCTAGGAATAGCATCATCAACCCCAAATGGGATCCTCAGGTCCTGATTGAAGTAGACATTTCCAGAGAAATCAAGACACAAATTGTGATAAAGGACTCCCAAGGCCTAAAGATGCACACTCAAAAGCTTGTGTATAGAAACCTCCCAAATGCTTGCTATCATTGCTATAAGCAAGGTCACATTATAAGAGATTGTCCCCTCCTTCAAGTTCAATCTCACGAGGAAACCGTAGTCCATGCTAAAAATGAAGTCCCTCAAGGTAGTAATAACAACATTATCCTGGCCGGGAAGAAACAAGTCCAAAAAAATTAAAAAAAAAAATTTAAGTCTGAGAACCTTTTTGATATATTGCTGGAAGACATCTCTAACCCCTTTGAGGATAAAGAAAATTCAGGAGCCCCCCCTAATTCTTATGAGCAGGTAGAAAATATCAATCTTAATACAGCCTGTGCAGGTCCGCCCAACTCAGACTCAAATGCCAGCACCTCTGGGTCTCTGGTTTCGGACAGAGACTGGAAAACAGTTGGTAAGAGGAACAAATTCATTCAAGATAACACATTCTCTCCTCAGCAGGTAAAAATTGTTGCCCCTCCTGTTTTGGAACATTTCAGTCAAGAACTTGATGCTATGGATCAGGATACTATAGAAAATATGGATGGTGAAGGTGAGCAGTGTGACTTTGTGCCCATGTCTCAAGACATGGAAATCACTAATGAGCACTCCAAAATCTCCAAACCTAAAAGGAAAGAGACAATTAGGTCATCCACTTCAGCTCTGAAGCCGACTAAGAACAGCAAGAAGTAATTTTCTTTTTTTTCTCATGTTTGACATTAACATTATCTCTTTGAATGTGAAGGGTCTCACTGATGTAGTAAGACCTAAGATGATCAATCAGTGCCTGAAGTCGTTACCTGCTTATCCTAAAATTATTTGCTTGCAAGAAGTAAAGATTGGTGGTGCTTCTCTCCTTTTGCATCTCAATATTTTAGCTTCTAATTTTGTTTGGTACTATACTAACCACAACAATGGTAAAGGAGGTGTTGTTATTGGTATCTTGAGATCTATTGCCCATTCTGTTTGTTCTGTTTGTACTAGCATGACTCACCAATGGTGCTCTGTTAATCTTGATGCTCCTTATAACTGTTCTATTGTGTCCATCTATGCTTCTAACTTTCCTTGTGACAGAAAAGCCTGTTGGGATGAGCTCTGTTCCATTAATGGTCCAGTTATCTTTACAGGTGATTTTAATATGGTTACTGATATAAAGGATCGTTGGGAGGGTAAAGGAAACTGCATTAGTGGTTCTGAAAAGTTGTCTTGGTTTAATCTCTGTAACCACCATGATTTGCTTGACATATCCCAAAACACTGGGTTCTCGTGGACTCAACAAACAAACTGGTTTCAATTATAGAGCTGCCAGGCTAGATAGATGTTATGCTACTACTGATTTTATTCAGGGCTGCTGGAACACTAGTTCTAAGATTGATCTTTCCCTTCTAGTGTCCGATCATAAGCCCCTTTGTTTATCTTTCAGAAAAGGTAGCCCCTCGTATAAGTCTGGTTGGCCCCACTTGGATTATAGCCTTCTTAGATTACCTTGTATTATGGCTAAAACTAAGGCCATCATATCTCACCATTTTGGTAGGGATATTTCCCCAACCCTAGCTTGTGAGCGATCGGTTACCGATCTTCAAAAGCTTTTTACCCTGCATAGAAAGGCTGCCTTGGAGTTGAGAGCTCAAAGGAGGAACTCTTTTATGAATAAGTTAAATTCTCTGGCTGTTAATTCTCAGGAGTACTTAGACTGCTCCTTGAGGTTGTGTAAGGAGAAGTATCTTGAAGCTAGGAACACTCTTGCTATTTCTAGAGAATTTTGGAGTGAGAACATGGACAGGAATAACAAGCATATGTTTTCTCTCATGAAGAAAAGGAAAATCAGGGATTTCGTGCCTTTTATTAAAAAGAAATGTGGTGGTTTCACCATCAATACTAAAGAGACTTTACAGGAGGCCAAAAGCTTCTTTATGGATGTTTTCTCTGTGTCTCCCAAGTGGGGGGAGGACATCCAGAGGGACAGAGCTACTATATCCATGAAAAGGAAAAAAATGATTCCTCAGAGCCTGGTTCCTATACTGGACCTGCCCCTCATTGCCGGTGAGATCAAAGAAACCATCAATAAATTGAAACCCTGTAAGTCTCCTGGGCTTGATGGATTGCCAAATGAATTCTTCATTTTATTAAGGGATTTTCTCACTCCTTTTATTCTCTTGATATGGGAAGAGGTTGTTAGCAAAGGATTTCTTCCTCACAACATTAACACTAGGGTTATTAAGCTTGTTCATAAGAGGGGGCCCAAAGAGGATCTCAACAATTGGAGGCCCATCACTTGCTTGAATTCCATCTATAAAATTTTTGCTTCTACTCTAGCTAGAAGACTCAGTCCTATGATGTCCCAGTTAATTCTTCCTGAACAGAAAGGTTTCATTAAAGGAAGATTCATCTTAGATACTATCATATCTCTATGGGAAGGGATGGATTATGCTAGTGAGTCTGGACAAGACTACTTCTTCTTCAAAATTGACTTTGACAAAGCCTATGATAGGATTGAATAGGACTTCATTCTTCAGTCTTTACAAGACATGGGTCTTGGAAGAAGATTTATCAAGTATGTGAGCTCCTTATTTGGGAATGCTTACTCTAGAGTGTCTATCAATGGGCAAGTTTCTGAACACTTTAAGCTTGTCAGATCTATAAGGCAAGGTTGCCCCCTAGCTCCCCTGCTTTTTACCATAGCTAGTGATGCTCTGGGATGGCTGGTTAATGATGCCCTCAATTCTGGTCTTATTGAAGGTATTGACATTCCTAACTCCCCCTCCCCTCTTTGTCTCCAAATGTTTGTTGATGATACTAATGTTGTGCTCAAGGCTGATTCTAAATTTCTTGAAAAATTCCTTGAATGTCTTGACATTTTTTGTTTGGTCAGTGGTCTATGGTTAACCACAACAAGACTGGTTTCAAGGCTTCTAATAATTGTATTCCTTATTACTCACCTTGGCTGCAACATTATAAAAGATGGGGAAGTTTTCAGATTATTAGGGATCCCCATGGGGTTAAATGTTTCCTTTTCTCAGAAGTGGGATTGGGTGGTTGAAAAATTCAAGAAAATTCTGTCTCTCTAGTATGATGCCCACAGCTCTTTACCCCATAGAACGTTTATTTTGAATCATTATTTACTTCCCAAACTGGTTTATTTTTTGTCCTGCTGGTCTCCCTCCAAAAAACAGTTGGGACAGGTAATCTCTCTAGCTAAAAGATTTTTGTGGGGTGGTTCTGATAATAGAAGGAAAATTGCTAAAGTTTTCTGGGAGATCTGTTGTTTGCCTAAAGTAAAAGGTGGTCTGGGTCTTCTTTGTCCTGCGAAAATGGCTGATAAAATGGCTGCAAAATGGATTCTTAGAAGTCTAGAATGTAAGGAAATTTGGGCTAGTCTTATCCATAGAAATGTTTCTAAATTTTACCTGTCTAATTACAGGTCTTAGCAAAACATAAATTTGTGGGATGTCATATGTTGTCCCCATCCCATCTGCTCCATTGGCAGTCCTTTGGTCTGCAGAATGTGGAAGGCTTGGTTTAAGGCTAAATATCTGTTTATTCCCACAGTAAAGTTGAGATCTTCTTCTGATTTTTTTGTGCAGGAGTCTCCCTGGTTGGGTTGGCTGGCTCATTGGAACAACTGCAACGTTGCAATAAAGCAACATAAGTGTCATAAGCTCTCCTTCAAATCCTATTGAGATTTTATGGTTAATGGAGACCTGATAGAAGATCAGACCCTATTAAATTTTACTAATGTCTCCCCTTCTTGTTTGCAGATCCTCCTCCAGCACAAGGCTATGTTCGAGCTGCAGTTGAATCATAGCAGGTGGAAGGTGCTCAGGCTCAGTACTGTTGTTGATCTTATATACCATAACTTCAAAAGAAATAAGGGTTCTATGGATGGCATTGTAACTAAGTTGAACAGAATCTGGAACATCAATTGGTCCCCTTCCCAATGGTCTTTTAGATTTAAATCTCTGTGGCCTTACCCTGATTGCAGTAAACACTCCTTTCTTCAATGGTTAATCATCCATCAAGGTCTTTGGGTGGGCCCCAGAGTCAGGAAAATATTTGCTGATGGAGGTAAATGTGCATTTTGTGGCAGAGTGGAGGATGTTTGTCACCTCTTCTTTGATTGTGTCCATGCTAAGCCATTCTGGCACCCTGTGGAAAAGTACTTGAAGATCACACAAGCCCCCAAGCTTCAAAAATTGGAGGTCCTTCTAGGCTGCTGCAGAAATATGGACATCCTGCTATGGAACACGTGGAGAGGTCATATATTGTGGGCAATATGGCTTAGCAAAAACAACATAGTGTTTGGTCATGTTAGGAGGAACTTCCTCATTTCCCTCCCCAAGACCCTTAAGGAAGTTGCTATTCATTGTACTAAAAGCATTGTCAGGCCTTCTTAGCCCCCCCCAGGTCATTCATTCTATTTTGTATGAAATAAAATACTCCTGTTGGAAAGGCCTCTTAGCTCAATCTTATTCTAGGCACAGATTTGCCATGATGAACTCTTTGTAATTGCATTTTCCTGAGGTGCTCCTGCCCTCTGCACTGATGTATCATTCCTCTATCAATTTATATTTTCCTGTTTTCTCAAAAAAAATCAAAAAAAAAATTTGCTCTCCTTCTAAATGGAGAGATCTAATGCTCAGTGTGTATTCACCTGGATGGTCTCTCAGCTCGCCGGTTTGGATGTGAATCGTGATTCGTGATGCTGTGGAGGGAAAATCATTAATGCCTTTGTCTTCGATGACGACGCTGGCAGCTTGTTTTTCAGTTTCAGACAGTGTCATAGCCAAGTCGCGCAAGCCTTGAAGTCTGCCTACAAGTCCTGCAATAGGCTGCAAATAGAAACGAAGCTTCGTGTACACTTTTCTGCGAGGATTCTAATTTCTCATCATGAAGAGTCAGGACTCGAGAGTCGAGACTCGAGAGGAGCTTCCATATTTTATGTGTTTTTTTTTTTATTTTAATAAAAGGAAGTTCGGCCTTAGCCTAATCTCCCGGACTTTAATTAAAGTAAAGAAGAAAGGTTACAAGTGGGTGGGACTAGTGCCCATGGGACCCCCCAAATCCCACAATGCAGGGGAGGAATATGGTAGTCTAGAGGGCATTACAAATGCGGCGGATAAATTCATCATCACCTTCATGTGGGACTCATTTGGGTTTCAACTTGTTGTTTTCGAGGAGATGAATACAATGATGTCTAAACGGCGGAGATCTCTTATCTCGGAAGATTCTTTTACCTAGAAGAAACAAGGATTTCTCAATCGACCATTCCTTAGGAGTTTGGCCAAAATTGACAGCACATCGCTCCCTCCAAATCTTCCAGAGAGTCTCACCCCTGATGGCATTCCATAGCCTCGATGAGCATCCGACAGCCTCACCCAACATCACCTGTTGCCAATTGATTTGGTTCGAGAGTCTCAATACTCGGGGTCACGTGACGCCAGATAACATGAGACTTGGGGCAGTCGAAGAACAGGTGAACTAAATCTTCGATGCATCGATGACAACGCTTGCACCATGGCGGCACACCACAGATTTTGTTAGCCCTTGCATTGGACGAGATACCTTTATGCAAGATCTGCCACATGAGAACGGACTTTTTGACCTCAATTAGGGGATGCCAAATAGACATGAATCTTAGTTCCCACTGTAGTTTGGTCCAAGAAAGGCACCATCTCTTGTTAAGAGTGTGGTGAACTTCTAAGTTCTCTTTGAAGTTGGGAGTTCTGGATAGCTTCTTACCATTGCTCCATTTGAGGCCCTCCAGGCAAGGAAGATCCTGACCGCAGAGAAGGCGGGTAGTTGAGCGGTCCCATGCTAAACACCTTCTTTGAAGAAGAGTCCATTCCTCAAGGGTAATTCTAAGTCTCGGATCCAATTCTTCAAACCTAATCCACTGGCTGGTCTCTTGTTTCCAGAGTTGTTTCCACTGTTTGAACCCCTTGTTCCATAATCGCTTTGCAGTTTGGAGGTTCCAAGACTCCACCCCCCTAATGCCGCAGATCGGGAACCAGATAGAGTCATTTTGTCTTATCCCAGCCGCCCACTTCCACTCATCACTGATTCTGATGAACTGTTTGGCCTTGTTCCAATTCTTCCATAAAGAACACACGAGGCTAGATCCTTTAGGGGACACCGGGTGGGGGGAGAACAAAAGCGTGAGAATCCCTATGTCCTTCCAACCCGGAAGGCCAACTAAGGTAATGTTTTCCGTGTTTCTGAATATCAATTTAGCCCAAGAGGACTCCCTATTGCTCCAGGCCTTGATAAGCCACTTCGCCGCCAGCTTGTCAGCCAACCCAACGATATCTAAAATTCCCAAACCCCCCGAATCTTTAGGGCTAATGCAAGTTTCCCATTTGATTTTGGGAATCCCCCTCCTGTTGGGGTCCCCAGTCCACAGGTAGTTTCTGCAGATTCTTTCCACTTTGGCCAAGTCTTTGTCCTTAGCTCTCCAACACAGATAAAGTAAATAATTGTAGACAACATGAATGTGTTAACAACCATAGCACGCCCTGCCAAATTGACTTGCATACCTTTCCAATGATTCAGCTTGCTATCCAGCTTGGATAGCACCCAGTTCCAGCGTTGGTCCATTGAGATGTCAAATCCCATCGGAATGCCAAGGAGACGGAAGACTTGACCACTAGGGATAACTTGACACCCCTGATCCACCAACAATTGGGGAGTAGGTCCGCTGATTGCTCTAAAAGCAGTTTTAGCATGGTTGATTTTTGAACCCGATGCCACACAAAAAGTGTCTAGGCACCACCAAAACACCTCAATGTTGTTTATATCGTTATGCACAAAGGCATTCATGTCATCAGCAAAAAGTCTCGCAACCATTTCGCCGTGGTTTAGAGGTAGGGAAAGACCCTTGAGATTGCCAGCGTCCAGGTGATGCTTTAATAGGCGACTGAGCCCATTCGAGGCGATCGCGAAAAGTAAAGGAGCCAGAGGGCAGCCTTGCCATATTTTATGTGTTTTCGAGTTTCATGTCTTGCTTCTTAATGTATCTGAATATACTGTCCTTTTGTAACTTTACTGACATAGATTGTGACAAAATACTCACTACCAGAAAAGTCTGTTGTTTTCTGGTCGGGCAGGAGTTCCCTGCAGGCTGCATTGGATGCTCATTGCTATCCCGAGCCCTGGATGCGTTGCACCGAAACAATAAAAACAATCGAAATGAACTTAAAAAATAGTATAAACTGTGCGCAGATTCTCCCTCTTCGATCTTTTGGGAAACGGTGATGCAGATGGAACGATGATGCATATTCTCTTTTTGTACCCATTGTTTCACCAGCTCCGAGCTCCTCTTTTTCTTCCTCTTCGTTGTTTGCCCGATAAAATGAAGCGAGATTGCGTCTTTTCTTGAACTTGATGACTTCTGGTTCTCGATGCTCGTTGTTACCTACAGAGTTGTTGATCAAGAAACATTAGGACCCAACATACCCTGAATATGGAACATAACACATCAAGCTATGCCTCTCCCTTTACAAAACAGACATACATAGAGAAATATGATAAGAAATGTCCATGGGGTTTCAGGAATGTGCGCATGATTAACAAAAAAAACGATTCTACTACCAAACAATTGGAACGATGTCAGCAAAATCATCTGCACTCTGTTAATCACATCCCTCATCACTCACAACTAGTATATAAGTAACTCTGTTAATCATCTGCACTCTGTTAATCACATCTCTCACTCTGTAATATTGCATCTCTCACTCTGTTAATCACATCTCTCACTCTGTAATATTGCACGGAGGAGTTCGGCTCTTGACCTTACAGATGTATATAAGAAACTCGCTGGTACGATCACTGCATGTTTCTTTGTTAAGTAATGTGACCTTTGCAATGAACATCTTAACTATCAACAAATATGTCCCAGGCTGCTGTCCTGGTGGTTGGGCCTCTCGCCTCTTGAGGTGGGGGCGAGGGTTCGACCCCTATTGGCAGCACTTGTGAGGGACATGTAAACCTTGGAATGATGTAACATGTGGCTGATGTGCCACCACATATTCTGTTCCGCGGTAGTTGTGACCGCTGTTCAACCCAGCTATGTAAACCCCTGTTCTTGTGGGATAAGGGGGGTCCCATGGGTACTATGCTCTTCCTTGTACAATTGCAATTTCAAAGTTAAAGCACGGGGGAATAGGCCTCGGCCGAACCTCCATTTAAAAAAAAAAAACTATCAACAAATATCATTTCTCAATTACCTTTAGGCTTTGTTTGGTTCACCCACTGCAATTTTAACCAGTAAGATTTTCAGGTTTTGCTGCATCGACCAACCGACAGAAATTTGTTGCCTTGTATATTCCTCGTCCTACTGCATGAACATAAAGTATTCATGTGACCATTCTATCTTTATGAAATGCAGGTGATGACATTAGTGTGCTTTTAATTAATCCGAGTGGGAGAGGATGTGCGGAGTGGTTTTTCCTACTCTGCTTGGAATCAAATCTAAATACTGTAAAGTGTTTGTGGCCCTTTACTGTGCATATGGATGCGATAAACAGTCTATGCACAGTGACCGCCATTCCCCTGCGCTGGGAGCAAACTTTGTTCGTCAAGGTAATGGTGGGATTGAAGCTCATTCTCGATACAATAACCAGTACCGGCTTTAGACAGGATGTCGGCTCATATTTAAAAGGTCATGCCTTGTATACGAAAGGTTCTCTCATACTAACACCAGAATTTAGCATTCCCAATACATTTTATGATGGCTTTGTCAGACATATAATCATAATTTGCACTTCAAAACACCAAAGACGATCAATATGGCTTACAGAAATCAGTCTTGATAGTACTGCATCTGCTTAAAGATGAAGATGACACAGAGATAGATCGATATGGTCCCCCGATAGCATGGCTTACTAGGCATTACTTATCAAATCAATCTCTATCCGTGCATGCCCAATACATTTTATGGATGGCATTGTCAGAAATATAATCATATTTTTAATATAAAGGAAGTTCGGCAATAGCCTACTCTCCCGGACTTGAATTAAATTAAGAAACAAAGGTACAATAGAAGGGGACTAGTGCCCACGGGACCCCCCGAATCCCACAAAGCAGGGGAAGCTTGATTGAATCCTAGGTTGCATTACAGAGAAGGTTAATCACCCTCTCATCGCCCTCATGCGGGGCCCACTTGGGTTTGAGCTTGTTGTTGATCAAAATGAGGACTTGATGGTGCCTGAAGGGGGGGGATTTCTTACTGTTAACAATCCTTTTGCCAAGGAGGAATAGTGATTTCTCAATCGACCACTCCCTGGGGGGATCGCCGAAGTTGAGAGCACACCTCTCCCGCCAAATTTTCCACAGGACTTCCCCTCTGATGGCGTTCCAGAGTGTCGCAGAGCAACCGATCGCTTCTCCCAAAAGGACTTGTTTCCAACTAAGCTGTTTTTGAAGTCTGATTTTCATTCCAACCGTCTGCCAGATTCTGTAGGAGTTGGGGCAAGTAAGGAAGATGTGTGGGACATCTTCGATAGCCCGGTGGCAGCGTTTGCACCAAGGAGGGATCCCACAAAGTTTGCTAGCCTTATGGTTGGTCCAAATTCCTCGATGAAGAATTTGCCATAAGAGGACAGACTTCTTAATCTCTATAAGGGGGTGCCAGATGCCCATGAATTTCATGTCCCACCGAAGCCGCGTCCAAGACAGGCACCACTTCTTGTTGAGGCTGATCTGGAGGTCAGCCGTTTCTTTGATGTTCGGGATTTTGAGTAGGCTATTTCCATTGTGCCATTTGAGGCCAAGCGAGTTCGGGGTGTCGTGTCCCATGAGAAGGCGAGTCTTGTGACGATCCCATGCGAGGCATCTGCTTTGCAAAGTGTTCCATTCTTCGTAGGAGATGTTTATGCGAGGGTCAATATCCTCAAAGTTGATCCAGCTGTTGGTGTCATGTTTCCAGAGGTGTTTCCATTTTTTGAATCCTTTGTTCCATAACTTCTTGGCATTTTGAATGTTCCACGACTCCACACTCCGGATGCCATGTATCGGAAACCAGATAGAGTCGTTTTGTCTGATTCCGGCCGCCCACTTCCAATCCTCACTAATTCTTGTGAAGCTTTTGACTTTATTCCAGCCCTTCCAAAGGGAGCACACGAGATTGGAGCCTTTCGGGAAGACGGGGATCGGGGAGAATAGCAGGGTCATGATGTCAAGATTCTTCCAGTTCGGGAACCCCATGAGGGCCAACTCATTCTTGTTTCTGAAGATCAGCTTGGCCCACGAGGCCTCCCTATTGCACCAAGCCTTAATCATCCATTTGGCCGCCAGTTTGTTAGCCATACACCCAATGTCCAGGATACCAAGCCCCCCGCTGTCTCTAGGGCTAGTGCAGATGGCCCATTTGATTTTAGGCACCCCCCTTCTGTTATGATCGCCCGTCCAAAGAAAGTTTCTACAAATACTGTTCAGTTTGGACAGGCCTTGCTCATTCGGTCTCCAACAAGAAAAGAAATAGATGGTAGAAGAGAGGAGGAACGTGTTGATAACCATCGCACGCCCAGCGAGATTGATTTGCATACCTCTCCAATAGTTAAGCTTGTTTTCGAGTTTGGCCAGCACCCAGTTCCATCGCTGCTCCATAGAGACGCCAAACCCCAAGGGGATTCCAAGAAGTCGAAAGATTTGGCCCTGCGGAATGATTTGACAGCCATGATCAATGAGAAGGCGAGGATGATGTCCCACAATAGCCCTAAAGGCGGTCTTAGAGTGGTTGATTTTGGATCCAGAGGCATCACAAAAGGTAGCAAGACACCTCCAAAAAGTCTCCAGGCTGGTATTATCATTGTGAACGAACGCGTTCATATCATCGGCAAACAGTCTCATGATGATTTGACTGTGGTCGTGAGGCAGCCGGAGGCCTTTGATATTGCCAGCCTCCACATGATGTGCCACAAGTCTGCTCAGCCCCTCAGTGGCGATGGCAAAAAGAATGGGGGCCAGGGGGCACCCTTGTCTAATAGATCTTCTAAGATGGATCGCCTTCGAAAGTTTGCCGTTAACGTTAATTTGGGTCGTTGCGTTTCCGAGAAGGGTCGCGATCATCTTGGTGAATTTCTGACTACATCCGAGATCTTGGAGCGACTGCAGAATATAGTCCCATTCTAGCCTGTCGTAGGCTTTGTCAAAGTCGATCTTGAGGAAAACCACATCTTGATTAGACTCATTTGCAAATTGAATACCTTCCCAAATATCCATAATGGTTTCCAGGATAGACCTGCCTTTGATGAAACCCTTTTGGTCCTCACTAAGCCAAGATCTCAGGTGGCACGAGAGTCTGTTGGCGATGACTTTGGCGATGATCTTGTATCCTGTTTGGAGCATCGTAATAGGCCGCCAGTTCTCGATTCTGTTCTTTTCCCCCTTCTTGTGTATCAACTTGATAATTCCATTATTTAGACACGAAGGAAGAGCACCAAACTTTAGCGCTTCTTGCCAAACCATCCGAAGAGGGGTGGCAACCACCAGCTTGAAGGATTTAAAGAACTCGTTAGTGAGTCCGTCGGGTCCCGGGCTTTTACCGAGAGGAAGGGCATCAATGACCTCAATGATTTCTGATTCAGAGATAGGGGCATGAAGCAGGGAGTGGAGGTTGGGTGGTATCCTCCGGGGGGAAACCCTAGAAATGGCAGCCATACAGTCCCTTCTATGGTGGGAGAGGGGGTTCGAGGTTCCCAGGAGTCCCGTGAAGTGTCCTTCGATGATGCCAAAATTATCTTCTTCCGAATTGCATACATTTCCATGTGGATCTAGCAGTAGGGGGATCGAATCTCTGTTGTGTTTCCTTTTAAGGATACGGCACATCTCTTTGGTGGGTTTGTCGGCTTTGCCAGCCCACCACTCCTTGAAGAAGATTTGCAAGTTTTTCCTTTGTATTTCTTCCTCGTATCTCAACACTGCTCTGATTTTTCGGAGACCTTTCTGGGCTTGGTGTTTTCCTTTGTTCACTTCCTCCTCGAGCCGCCAGAGTCTGTGGTAAAGAGCTTCCCTACGAGCCCGCCGCACAGTTTCGAGCATCTTCTTAGTTCTGATCATGATCTTACGAGACTTGTCGACTGCACTTCTCCAGCACTTGGCTGGGGCCAAGCCAGAGGCGAACGCCACCTTCCACACATCGGCAATTTCTTGATGGACGGAGGGGAGAGAGAAGGTGGTTGCGTTGGCATGGAACCACGGAGCCTTGCGGATCTTGTTGGAAGGTTGAAAAGTGATAACGATCGGGTAGTGATCAGAGATGGTGAGGTCAGTGCGTTGCGTGATGGTAGGGTGGCCCCACTGATGAGTAAAACTCTGAGAGATGTAGCATCTATCGAGTCTAGCTTTCCTCAGGTCCTCGCCCGCTTGGAGGTTCGACCAAGAAAAGCCATTCGAGTCTTTGAATTCAACCAAATCCAAGTGGAGTTTGGTCATGTCCCACGTTTCTTTCTCCCGACTGTCGATGACCCTGCCCTTGCCCATCCATCTGTCCATTGGGTCCTCCACCATGTTGAAGTCTCCACATATAAGCACGTTGTGGGGAAGCGAGTCAAGGGAAGCCCAAGTGTTCAGTCTCTCCAAATCCCCGTTAGGGGCGTACAAAGAAACCATAGTAACACAAAGAGGAGCACCAAAAGAAACAGCAATATAATCATATTTTGCACTTCAAAACACCAAAGACAATCAATATAGCTTACAGAAATCAGCCTTGATAGTACTGTGTCTGCTTAAAGGTGAAGATGACATAGAGATAGATCGATATGTTCCCCCGGTAGCATGACTTACTTTACTAGTCATTACTTATCAAATCAATCTCTATCCGTGCATGCCCCATACATTTTATAGATGGCATTCTCAGACATATAATCATAATTTGCACTTCGAAACACCAAAGACGATCACCTGTGGCTTACAGATATTAGCCTTGATATTACTGCATCTACGTAAAGATGAAGATGACACAGAGATAGATTGATATGTTCCCCCGATACCATAGCTTACTAGTCATTACTTATCAAATCAATATCTATCCGTGCATGCCCAATACATTTGATGGATGGCATTGTTAGACATATAATCATATTTTGCACTTCAAAACACCAAAGACGATCAATATGGCTTACAGAAATCATCCTTGATAGTACTATGTCTACGTAAAGATGAAGATGACACATAGATAGATCAATATGTTTCCTCGATAGCATGGCTTACTAGTCATTACTTATCAAATCAATCTCTATCCGTGCATGCCCAATACAGTTTATGGATGGCATTGTCAGACATATAATCATATCTTCCACTTCAAAACACCAAAAACGATCAATATGGCTTACAGAAATCAGCCTTGATAGTACTATGTCTACATAAAGATGAAGATCACATAGAGATAGATTGATATGTTCCCCCGATAACATGGCTTACTAGTCATTATTTATCAGATCAATCTCTATTTGTGCGGATGGCTTTGTCAGACATACAATTATAATTTGCACTTCAAAACACCAAAGATGATTAATATGGCTTACAAAAATCAGCCTTGATAGTACTGCGTCTCCTTAAAGATGAAGCTCACACAAAGATAGATCGATATCTTCCCCTGATAGCATGGCTTACTAGTAATTACTTATCAAATCAATCTCTATCTATGCATGTGTCGTATCCATTTATCTACCCTATCCTAGTTTTTTTTTTTTGTTTTTGATTTTAAGAGAGTGTGATCTTACAACTTACTCTCTTCATAATTTGGAAATTTCAAAAACGCCACATTTAATGTTCCTTTTATCTTCCCTATTCAGAGAATTTCCATTTCACCTCAACCGAGAGTCTGATCTGAAGCCTAGATTTTCAACCTCAACGTTCTACGTGTTGCAAGCACAAGGGAGTTGGAGTACAACAAGCTATTTCTATAGGGTGCAAATTTGAAAGAACAAACACATGCAGGAGGATTCCATCTATTGGAGACATTGAAGTTTGTGCTTTGAAGACATGGCTCGTAGCTTTCAATATTCTAAAAGTTGATGAAGATCTCATCCTCATGAGTGATACAAGTGCGTAAGTTACTCCTGAGCATTATGGCCTTTAGTGCCTCAAGTGGGATAGTTAAAGGCTATATTACCATATAATGGCATAAAAAGTGTGTGAAAATCATGGACTGCATTATTGCTTTCCAAATGAAGCACGTAAAGAAACAATAAAGACAATTCCTGTGAAAAAAGGAGATAAACTTTTAGTAGGCTTTTCCTCTCCAATATTAAGGAACTTCTTTTTTTTAAAGAGGAAGTTCAATCGAATTTTACTCTCCTTTGCTTGAATTGATTGAAAAAACAAATGTACAAGTGAATGGGGGACTTTTCCTCTCCAATTTTAAGGATGATTTGAGCAAGGCCTTTCGATCAAGTAATTGAAACCGAACAGAGTGGGTGACATCTCATATTCCTTTATTCTTCTGCTCATTTGTTTCTCTATTATCTTTAGGTCTTCTCCCTAGGTTCCACCAATTTCTATATTGTGAACAAGTAAGAGCCATTTTCTTTTATGTTTCCTTTATGTCTCTTAGGGAGCCATGGCAACCCAATAATGCTTGCTTCCAATTGATTAACATTGATTTGGGGCATGAAAAGAAGAGGTGTCCCAAGTCCTCATTGCTATGAAGGCATCATTTACACCACAAATGGACTCCAAAAGTTTTGTTAGCTTTTACATTGGTGCAAACCTTGATGGAGGATTTTTCACATAAGAATTCATTCTTTAACCTTGATGAGGGGACATCAAAGGGATTGAAACTTAGAATCCCACCTAAAACTCAACGAATAAGACACCATCTCCCATTAAGCATGACATGAAAGTCCACATTCTTCTTGAATCTCGGAATTTTATCAAGACTATTGACATTGTGCCATCTAAGACCCTCAAGATGAGGGGAGTCATGCCCAATAAGAAGGTTAGTCCTCGAGCAGTCCCAAGCATTGAATCTACTATGCAACAGGCACCATTTTCCATAGTCCACTCTCCTAGCTGAGTCAATGTCCCCAAATCTAATCCATTGGCATGTTTTTTTATTCTAGAGATGTTTGCACAAACAAAAATCTTTGTTCCAAAGCTTCCTAGCTCTTTGGAGGTTCCAAGCCACAAAACCTTTGATGCCCTTGATAGAAAACTAGATCAAATCATTTTTTCTAATACCAATTGCCCATTTCCAATCTTCATTGATCTTGAAAAACTATTTCGCCTTGTTCCAACTCCTTCATAAGGAGCAAACTAAGCTCAAGCCTCTAGGATTCACTTGATAGGGGGATAAGAAAAGAGTGAGAATTTCAAGACCCTTCCACCCTAGAAGGCCCACAAGCCTAAGATCACTCTTGTTTCTACACTCAGTTTGGCCCAAGAAACATCCCTATTGCTCCATGCTTTAGTTAACCATCTCGTTACAAGCTTATTGACCATTCCTTTAGTGTCTAGAATACCATAACCACCTTGATCTTTTTGGCTTATGCAAGTATCCCATTTAATTTTGGGGACACCTCTTCTATTATTTTCTCTCTTCTAGAGAAAATTTCTACAAATTCTTTCCAATTTGACAATCTCTTCATCCTCTATATCGATCAAGAGAGAAAAAAAATAAAAAAAAAAAAAGAAATGTGTCAACCACCATAACTCTCTCTGTAAGGTTGATCTGCATACCTTTCCAATATGACAACTTGTTATGTAGCTTAGAAAGGGACCAATTCCATTGCTAACCCATCAAAACGTTGAGTCTCATTGGAATATCTAATAGGCGGAAGATTTTTATCATGGGGATCAATTGACAACCATGGTCAACCAAAATTTGAGGTGGATGCCTGATAATGGCCCTGAATGCAATTTTAGATTGGTTTATTTTGGAACTCAATGCATCACAAAATGTATTTAGGAAACACCAAAAGGTATCAATGTTAGTTGGATCGTTATGCACAAAAGCATTTGTGTCAGAAAAAGAGTCTCATGAGCATCTAGTCTTGATTGAGGAGAAAAAAGATGCCTTGAATAAGACCTAAATGTGAATGATGTTTAATAAGGTAGCTCCGAACATCCATAGAGATTGCAAAGAGAAGACGGGCCAAGGGGCATCCTTGCCTGATAGAACGTTTTAATCAAATAGCTTGAGAAAGCTAGCCATTGATGTTTATCTGTGTTGATGCATTTCCCACAAACATTGAGATCATCTTAATGAATGTTTGGCTAGAATCCAAGTCTTTTAAAGATTAGAGAATGAGGTCCCACTTGAATCTATCATAAGCTTTGTCGAAATCAATCTTAAGGAAGAGGACATCTTGAGCGGACTCTTCAACAAAATCAAGACCTTCTCAAACATCAATGATAGCCTTGATAATGGACCTCCCCTTGCTAAACCCTTTTTTATCCTCACTGATCCAGTTTTGTAAGTGGCAAGCAATTTGATTAGCAATATTTTAGCAAGGACCTTGTAACCTATTTATAACATCAAAATTAGAGGCCAATTTTCAATCCTATTTTTGCTCTCTTTTTTATGAATAAGATTGATAACACCTTCATTGAGACATTCAGGAAGCGCACCAAAAGAAATAGCCTCTTGCCACACAAAACATAATAACCACGTGCTTGAAGGTCATCAAAAACACATTAGCAAGGCCATCCAAACCCAGACTTTTGCCATGAGGAAGTGAATCAATAACTTCAAGAATCTCATCATCGAAAATGGAAGCTTCAATTTATATTTTGTCCAATTCCTTTGGTTCTTACTCTAGAGATGGTCACCATGCAATCACGTTTGTGAGGAGCAAGAGGCATGAAAACCCCCAAAATCTAGGAAAAGTGATTGAATATTAACACACTATTTTCTTTATCCATCTTGCATTCAACCCCATAGATGTCCAACATGAAAGGGATCACTTCCTTGGATTGACTCTTCTTAGAGCTCTACTATTGCAACATGCTTGTGCTTGTAGTAAAAGCCCATCAAATAATCAAGCATGAATTATGTGCAACATTATTTCTCCTTCTGGCATAAATGAAATGGTTCTAGATTTACTGCCTGTCATATCATCGAGCTTGAACCATGTGCAACATTATTGCTCCTCGCAACCTAAGTGAGAATAGATAATGGAGAAGTCCATTTTCCATAGGTGGGTTCGTTTGGATTTTGAATCTTGAGGTATAGGTCCTTTGTTCAACCCTTGAGCTAGCCATGTAATGGATTTTTCTATTCTAAATCATTTGTAACCTTGTCTAACCCTTGCTTTGTGGGATACGAGGTTCCCAAGGGTACTATGCCCATTCACCTATACAATTCTACTTTCAAAGTTTAAGTTGGGGGAGTAGGTGTCTATCGAACCTCCATTTTATAAAAAAAATAATCAAGAATTAAGATGGTTGCAACCTTGCAGCCTCAAGCAGGGCCTAAATTTGAAGTCTAGTCCTTCGCAAAAATGCTCATGAAGTGCCATGTCAGTTTGTAGCCAATAGTCACACCACTCGTCCCATGCAGGTGTTGTGTGGCGACCCACACATGAGACATATTTCAGTCTGATCCCATCAATTTTCGTCTCTTGAAGACAAATAAAGTCTAGGTTGATATCGACCACTCTTGTGCATATTGTGTCAGGTCACAACCACTTGTGGATTGCCACATCTTTTAAGGTCCACTTTTAGTTCACCATTGCATCAGTTTATGCTCCTAGTTTTGACATGAAAAGAATGACTGCTTGGTACTCTTTGGACTCTCTACCCTTTGAGGTCATCCTCTATGGGGACTTCAATATGATGGAAATTATTTCTGATAGATGGGACCAAAGGGGATGTGCTATTGATGCAATTGAGAAATATGCATGGGACTAGGTTAGGCTACACCACGATATGTTGAATGTCAAAGATGTGCATGATGTCTCTTGGTCAAGGCTCCAGTTGGGCCAAGATTTATGGAAAGCTAGACTTGATAGAAGCTATATTAGGTAGAACATCATTGACAAGCAAGGTCCCTCATCCTTTTCTCAACATGTGGACTTAGTTTTATCTCATCACTATCCAATGATTCTCACTTTCAAGCCACACCTTAGACATAACAAAGCCCCTTGGTTCCAAGGTGATCCCTCAATACTCTCCCTTCCTTTTATTTAATAGGTGATTGCCATGACTTGGAGCATGGACTTTAGTTGCTGCTCCTCTCCAGATAAGTGTTGGAAGTTAGTTGTCAAAGATTCCCAAGTTCTCCTTTACAAGGCCCAAAATGAAATGCTTAATATTTGATGTATGAGAAGGAAAAGCTACATCACTGGCTTCAACATCTTGAGATGAAAGTAAATAATGGTAATTCTTGCATCCAACCTGGGCTCCAAAAAATTATAAGCAAACTAAGATACAAAGAGGAAATTCAAAGCTAGAAGATGTAGATTTATTTTAAAGATTGATGGGCGAGGAAAGCAAATAAATCAATGAAAGAGATGTGTAACCTTTTGAAGAAGAAGCAACACAAGGAAAAGGTTCCCTACATGATAGATTAAAATCCAGTGAAATCCACTTCCACCAAAAGCGAATGTTAAGCTAATAACCAACCACTTCACTCAACTCCTATGGGTGTTCATGCCACTCACTTTGCAAAGCTGAGATTGCATGATTGGCATCTCTAGAACTAGATTAAAAAAAAGCATCAGAACATCAAGCATCTTCTCAAATCCCCTATCATCGACATAGGGTTTTAGAAGTTATTGATGCTCTACGTAGTGGCAAAAGCTTGCATATTAATGGGCTCACCAATGATTTCTTCAAGAATTTGAGGAGTGTCTTAGTGAAACCATTACTGTGTGGAAGGACACCTTGCAATTCGACACACTTCCTAACTTTTTCAATGAAGGGTTGATTAAGCTAATTCACAAAAAAGATAGAAAAGGCAGGATTGAAAATTCGAGACCCATCACTATGATCCAAAATAGCTATAAGAGCTAAGCAATGGTGCTTGCAAATCGAATTCACTCCCATCTGCATTCATGGATCAATGAGGATCAAAAGGGATTCATAAAGGGCATATGTATATTGGAGGCCATTATTGATGTGCAAAAGGCTTGGAATTTGCTAAGGAAACTTCACAATATGTCCTCTTCATCAAGATCAATATTCACAAAGCATACATTTGTCTGGAGTGGGACTTAATTTTGCAATCCCTTAAAGATATTGATTGTGGCTATAAATTCATCAATATGATCTCTATGCTTATGAGGAATGTGTCAGATTGAATTAATATCAATGGTCAACTATCCCATGAAATCAAGTTAAGATAGTCTATTAGATAGGGTTGTCCTCTAGCACCACTCCTTTTTTCCATTGCCATCAATGGCCTAATTTGCTTGGTTAATCATCAGGGACATCTTGGATAGATCTAGGGTCCTTGAATCCTTCATAGCATGAGCCAATCGCTAATGGCACTCTTCTTCAACGATACAAATGCTTTTGTACACAATGAATCTAGTAGCATCAACACCATTTGGCAATGTCTAAAGGTTTTCTATGTTGCATTTGGATCTAAAATAAATCACTCCTAAACTTCTTTCAAGGCCATTTTTGGGCCCCTCCACCCACAATTCTTAATTTACCAAGAATATAACGAGATCCACAATGGAAAAATATTCCAGCTCCTCAATATCTCAATGGGCTTTGAAGTTCTATGGGAAAACATTGGAACAAGGTTCTGATGAAAGCGGATGCTAAATTATCCTACTATAAGGGCATGCAACTCAGATTCATAGGGCATGGGATAGTGATCAACAACTTCCTCCTTTCATCTATTAACTATTTTTTTGCATGTTGGAGACCTAAAGACAAAGAATTAGTGAAACTTGAAAATACTTGCTAAAATTTCCTCTAGACTAGTGATCCCAATAGGATCCATGTTCCCAAAATCAAGTGGGCCTTATGTACCAAGTTGGATTTTACTAAAATCAAAAGTATAGATAGAAGTAGGTGGAACCCCCTAGGAACTATTTGACCTTCTCACAAAGTTATGCACACAAAACTAAGTCATGCTTGAAGAGCTTGTTGTTGTTAAAAGGACTTCGGTCTAGTCGCTTTTAATATCTTTCGGGTTCTTGGGGATGGTAGGGGTCTGGCAATGCAGAGGCCCTTTACTTAATTTTCCCAATTAACCAATAAATCACAGAGTAACTATACGTCAAGGCAATACTTCTGTTACACAGTTATAATCCTCCGTTTACGGTATCCTCACACAATAGATTATCGTGCAATTGTTCAATCACACAATCAAACAGACTTATTGATGTTAAGACAGTATTACTGTGTTAATAGTAAATTCTGACAATTCAATAAGAACAAACTTAACAGTATTCCAAATGTCTGTAAATTTTGCACCACATCGTGTCCATAAGATCGCAAATCGCCCAGACAGACAGTCTGGCGATCCCCGTCTCCTTCGGGGGAGAACACCGTAATGTCTCTTCATTAATGGGTAAAAAGGTTACATCACTTCGCTACGCCCTTTCGGTGTGCGGTATATGATAAAATAAAATTACATTGTGCCAATCCGGCGGCCTAACACTAGCATGCACGGTGGACTCGAACCTGCAAAGAAAGTAAACTTAAGGCTCATCGACGATGCCTTGTATATACAGGGTTCTAGCTAATTTGAAAGTCCTAGTTATTTTCTGTTTTAATGAATCCAGCATCAGCTTTAAGGTTTCCGACTCCACCAACTGTGCGTCATTTCGTACTGAACTCGCCGCAATAACCTGACTCATCAAAGCATCGGTCTGCGTCTGCAAAAAGGCTTCTTGCAAATAAAAACCATTGGCAATGGCTGCATCTCGGCTCAATCTCATATCAGCAATTTAACCATCAATTCTAGACAATCTCTCTGCTTGAGCTCCTAGATGCTTTTCTCTGCGTTCCAACTCCTGAGCTTGATATTGGATGGTTTTATAATATGCATCCCTTTCTTTCATAATACCTGCCATCTCCTTCTTTATCTGAATTGTTCGGGCCATCTGTGCGTCCAAATCTCGACTCTTCTGTAATAGTTTGGCAGATACTAGCTTTAATTCCTCCGTGTTCTGAATGGCTAAGTCTGCCATTTCTTGCCCTTTCTGCATGACCTCATCCAGCTGTGCATGAGTTTCTTCCAACAAATTTCCAATCGCCACACGAGCATCTTCCTTATCCTATACCAACTGACTTAACTACTTGATCTCTTCATCGCGAGCGGATAAAAGAGCATCCTTTTCATTGAACTCAGCAAGGGCAGCATCTCGTTGGGCAATCAAGGTGTCATGCTCTACGATCCTTGTTTGAAGTTGTTGAAGCTGCACCTACAGGGCATGGTTCTCTGCCTTGACCGCACTAGCTTTTTCCTGCAACGGAGCAATATCTGCCTCTAACAAATCAACTTTGCCTTGCAGATCCTGTCTGGTATTGTCAGTTGCCAGCTTCATTTGAAGAGGTAACTGCTGAGAGAATTGAATCAGGAGACGACCCATAGACTCCAATTCATGGAACATCATAGTCGGAGGAGGAAGAACAGGAAGTGGCTGGGATGAAGAGGCTGATTATAGGTGAGGGGAAGGTGGTGGAGAGTAATCGGGAGAAGAAGATGAAGTAGTGGGTGCATCGGGAACAACAGGCTCAACGGGGACAACGGGCTCAACAGGGTTCATTGATGGAGGAAGTGGGATAAGGGTATTCGACATCAAGATTAGACTGGTTGGATTCTGTTTTGTCGCCTCAATTTTGTCAATCACAGCGTCAATCATGAAAATCACTTCATTAAGAACTTCTGCAACAATTTCCTTGACAGCTTCTTGATTCTGCTGATAAGAATCCTCCCGAGAAGAAACTTCTTCAGAGTCTTCTATGTGGGCACCTTGTTCCTGCTGCTTAATTGGAGAAGAAAGAAGGGAAGAATCGACATGAATGGATGTAGCAGTGTCATGGAAGACTTCATCTTCATGGCCAATAGTTGATCCTTGCACCTGGCTTCCAGAAGGGCTTATACATCTGCGTTTTCGGTGAAAAAGTTGAAACAGGTCTGCATCATCATCGTCCTCATCTTGGAGCATATGAGTAGATTCTTCGTGTAACAAGAAGGGGGCGGTTGGAGGAGGTTGCATGGCTTGGATCACCGGAAAGAGGAAGGTGAGGATATGGGGTAGACGAGAATGAGGAAGGTCACCCTTAGTGACTTGTTTGATAACTGCTACACATTCACGGTGAATGCGCCGGAAATAGAAAGAGGCGAAATTGATAGACTCATGGGAAGCGGTATATATCATCGAATAGAATGGGCGGGCAATACCATAGGTACGTTTCTGTAGATTCAGGGTGGCTACCAAAAATTGCAGAGCAGTATGCTCTGGTTCAGGTCTACACAAAATGGCATACTCATTAGATGAGTGTCGGGGAAACAACTCAATCATGGTGGCGACGGGGAGGAGGGGATCATTCTCCAATCCTTCCCGAGGCAGTCGAAAAGTTTCAGCAAATGTAGCTAAAGTAATAACGACACGAGATGGTAAACACGCAATGGGCCAACACGGCTCAGTAGTAGGTGTGGCAGCGATAGCAAAAATAATATGCGCATGGAATGGTTGACACTCCATTGAATGCCAAGGCAATTCAACGAAGGCCAGCAGACCATGAGTGCGCAAATACTCACTCACTTCTGGAGTGAGGCCTGCACGGAAGTGGCAACATTTGCGAGAGCTTCCATGGTGCACAAATGAACACAAGAATACAAAATACACAGACACACAATCACACAGACACAATAGCGATTATCAATAAAAGAAATAAGATTAAGTAGAAACACGGGCAACATCAGGCGGTCGAAAACCCTAATCATCGTGCGGTATTGGAAAGATATCCTTCATAATTATGGCATGCATGCAGGAGCAGAAACAGTAACACAGGGCGGCGATTAATCATATTTAGATATCAAAACGAGGAGATTATGGTCTGTGGTCAACCGAAATATGGGGATAAAAATAAAACAAGTGACATGCGAACAAGACGAGGTACACGTCAACGGTTATCGGCCGGTTGTTGATATGGGTGAAGCTTAGATCCATTAATCACTTTTGGAAGGGGAACTCCAGTTAAGGTGGCCAACCGAAAAGTAGTGGGTCCCACCTATTCAATAATTCGGTATGGACCGAACCATCGTAACTTAAATTTTTCGGCCGATCTATTTGCTTTGGCATTATAGAATAAGACGAGTTGGTCAATCTTAAAGACAGGGGTTTTGAGAAAGCGATCATGAGTACGGGCTTGACAAAGCTGAACTTCTTGAAGGGTCATGAAACTTTCTCAGCGCTGTTCATCCAATGATCTGAGCGTATCCAACCGAAAGGGCAAAGATTCTTCCGGCAGCAATTTCTGAGCTAAGGCAACTCGTAGGCTCGGCACTACTACTTCCATTGCGCAATAGCTTCCAATCCATAAGCAAGCTTGAACGGGGTCATACCGGTAGCTACCTTGTACGTAGTCCGGTAAGCCCACAAAACTGCAGGTAGTAACTGGTCCCAACGTTCCGTACATTCCAAAAGCAATTTGCAGAGCATATTCAACAGAGTCTTATTGGTACTCAGCCAAACCATTAGCACATGGATAGTACGGTGAGCTGAATTTATGCATAACCTAAAAAGTCTGAGTCAGTACTTGCATTAAGTTGTTTGCAAAATGTGTTCCTTGGTCCGTCACGAGCTCCAGAGGTAATCCATAACGCGGGAAGACATCCTTCATTAAACAGTCTGCCACCGAAACAGTTGTGGCAGACCGTAAAGCCCAAGCTTCTGCCCACCTAGTGGCATAATCTGTACAAGTCAATATATATCGATTGTTGCTGAGGGTCGCTGGTGGTGTTATTGGGCCAATAAAATCGAGACCCCACTTCTGAAAGGGTTCCAGAGGTAAAACAGGTTGAAGGGGAAAGAAGTGTCGCTGCAAAGGTTGTCCCGACCATTGACACTCATCACACTGCTGCACAAAGTGCACCACATCTCAGTACATTGTAGGCCACCATAGCCCACTTTGCAAAATTTTTCGGTGAGTAAGATCACCTGCAAAGTGTCCTCCAGAGGATACTGAATGAGCCATAGCCATAACCGATTATGCTTCATGTGGAGGGATACATCGAAGTAAAACACCAGTATGATCCATGTAATACAGTTGACCTACAAGCAACTCGAATCTTCGACTATAAACTGCAAGTTTCTGCTGCATAGCAGGGGGAGTACGAGGAGGGAGACACCCGTCTGTGAGGAAAGTTAGTAATTTATCGTAGTATGTAGGAGCAACAAGAGGTTCTACAGATTCTTCAGTAGTTGGCTGGGTAATGTAAATTGCCGGTGTAGTGTCATCAACCCCTACCGGAGACTCACCGGAATCCAATCGAGATAGAAAATCCGCCAAGGCATGTGCTGTGCCGAGTCGATGAATAACTTCATAATCGAACTCCTATAATAGTAAAACCCAACGAGCATATCTACCACCTAAATGCTGTTGTCGAACCAAGTACACCAGTGCAGCATGATCCACATGGAAAGTAAATTTACAGCCCAACAAATAATGTCGGAACTTCTTAACAGAATACACCAATCCGAGACACTCTTTTTGGGTCACTGAGTAGTTTCTTTCGGCAGGGGCTAATCGGCGGCTTGCATAATAGACAGGCCGAAACCATTTGTCAGTTTGCTGCATTAGGACACTACCAATCGCAATATCTGACGCATCCACGAAGACATGGAACGGTCGTTCCCAATCAGGTGCTTGCAAAATTGGGGCCTATGTCAATAAAACCTTTAAATGATCAAATGCATTTTGGCACTCCTATGTCCAATCATACTGTCGTGGAGCGCTGGTCATAAGCCTGTTAAGTGGTGTTGCTAAGTGAGCTAATCACCGTAAGTGCTTGCCATGCCATCGGATTTGACCAAGAAAGCGCATAACTTCTTTTGGTGTCGTTGGGACTGGTGCCTCCAACACGGCTGCTACTTTATCCGGATCGACCTGTATTCCTTGTTTAGAGATAATATGGCCGAGCAGTTTACCAAAGGAGACCGCAAAAACAGATCTTGTCGGATTCAAGCATAATCGGTACTCTCGGCATTTTTCAAAGTAGCACCGTAAATGATACAGGTGCGTCGAAGTCTTGCCAAATAAGGAAAAATCATCCAAATATACTTGCATAAAGGTAGTTAAGTAGGGTGAAAAGACTTCTTGCATGCATCTTTGGAAGGTACTCGGGGCATTCCTTAAACCGAACCACATTACGGTGCAAGCATAAACACCCCAGTTCGTGATAGAAGCTATCTTCAGTATGTCCTGTTCCGCCATCCTAACTTTATTATATCCACTATACCCATCTAGGAAAGAATACATTTCGTGCCCTGCTACCCGATCGAGCATTGTTTCAAGAAAAGGGAGAGGAAACGGATCCGATACAGTGGTAGCATTCAATTTCCGGTAATCAACACAGATACGCAACTGTTTATTTTTCTTCGGGACGATCACTATTGGAGATATCCACTCAGCATGCTCAATTGGCACAATGAATCCCACCTGCAATAACCTATCAAGTTCTGCTTTGACCTGTGCTGCATAATTGGGGTTCATTCTGTAACTAGATTGTTTGATTGGCCTCGCCTCCGGTTTGAGCACTACCCGATGTTGATAAATCTGCGGGTCAAGACCTTTCATGTCTCTATAATCCCAAGCAAAAACATCGGAGAATTCACGCAGGAGTTGTACCAAATCATCTTGGAATGTCTCTGCTAATCCTGCCTTAATCTTAACTGGTCGCGGGTTGACCGTGTCACCCAAATTATATGTTAATAATTGATCTTCTGGTACATAAAATTGTCGAGGTTTTACCAAATCATCAGCTGGCTGCAATAGTTGATGTAAGGTTGCTTCATCCATAGCTACGCTATCATCTGCTTCCGCATCTCCGGTCACTGGTACGACCGTACAAGCTACCGGACTCCACTTGTCTGCTACCGACTGGAGATCGACAGTACCTAATGAGATCAAATCCTTATTGGTCTTCAGAAACGCCTCTTCCTCATCATCTGATAATCCATCCAACATATGGAACGGCTCCGTTACGTATGCTCGTGCATGAAGATCACAGGGTTGCATAGCATCCAATTTAACTACATATCTCTGATGATGGTCTTTGAAAATTAACTCTTGGGCTGACCAATCATGTACAACTTTGACTTGCTTGAGCCATGGGCGACCGAAAAGTAAGTTGTAGTCGAGGCCGGATTCTGGTAATTCTAGGACTACAAAAGTCATTTTAAATGTGGTGCCTTGCAAGGTAATCAGAATATTACGTACTAATCCCATCGGATGGACTCGGGATTGGTCTACCATTCGTACAAAAAATTGTGCGAGTTCAATTTGCACTACAACATATGAGGGGCATACCGACGTTGCCCATACCCATGGTCACCCCTCGGCGTCGGTATGACCGTTCAAAATTCTTGAAAAACCACGGATGCAATACCAACGGTCATTTAATCATCGGTATACACGGCGTCGGTATGAACGCCGGTATAGGCGTCGATATTTTACTGTAAGTTACCAAAGCTTATACCAACGCTTATACCGACGCTCATACCGACACTTATACCGAGGCAACTTTTAACCGGGCCCGAGAGCAAAAATTCGACGTCTGCTTGCATTTTGAACCAAAGTTTTCTATTGTCGAATTTGCGCGCGCGAACTACATTCTGAACCTATTGTGTACACACATCTCTCTCTTTCTCTCTCTTTCTCTCTCTCTCTCTCTCTCTCTCTCTCTCTCTCTCTCTCTCTCTCTTTGTCTCTCTCTTTCTCTACATCTCTGTTTCTCTAGATATGAAATTTTGGTAAGAATTGCACATATTGTAGCACCCTTTCTCTTTCTTTGTGTTTTCCCTTTTCTAATTTCTCTTCTCTTTCATTTTGCACGAGCTTTTTGGCATCAAATCTTTGGAATTCGAGGAAGGGCAACATTAAGTGGACCTTGATGATAACACTCCAAACAATTCCATCGATGTAAGTGATTGTTTTGTTTTCGATTGATATAGAGTGAGATAGAGAGAGATGAAAGAAAGAGAGAGATCTAGAGAAACATAGAGAGAGAGAGAAAGAGAGAAAGAGATGAAGAGAAAGATAGAGAGAGAGTGAAAGAGAGAGAGAGAGATGAAATAGAAAGAGAATGACATAGAGAGAGAGAGAGATGCAAACATACATACACACACATATGCATACACATACCACATACATATTACATACACACATGCATATTACATACACACTCACATACATATTACATACACACATGCATATACATACACATACATATTACATACTCACATGCATACACACATATACATACATACATGCATATTACATACAAACATGCATATTACATACACACATGCATATACATACACACACATATTCATTCTCATACTCACATACATACATACATACATGTATACACACATATACATACACACATGTACACACACACACATGTATACATACACACATGCATATGCATATATACATACACACATATTTGCATGTACACACACACATACATACATACACACATGCATATTGCATACACACATGCATATTGCATACACACTCACATATGTATACACACACATATGTGCATACACACATGCATATGCATACATACATATACACACATATGCATGTACACACACATACATACATACACACATGCATATTACATACACACACACACATATATACACACTCACATATGTATACACACTCACATATGTATACACACTCACATATGTATACACACACATGCATACATGCACATACACATACACACACATCACATATACATACACACATACACACATATACATGTTTTAGGGTTAAGGTTTTAGGCTTAGGGTTTATGAATTTCTCTTTTCTTTTGTTTTGCAGGAGATTTTTGGCATCAGTTCTTTGGAATTCGATGAAGGAAAACATTAAGTGGACTTTGACGACAACGCTCCAAACAATTACATCGATGTAAGTGATTGTTTCGTTTTCAATTGATATAGAGTGAGATAGAGAGAGAGAGAGATGAAAGAAAGAGAGAGATACATACACACATATTTGCAAGTACACACACATACATACACACTCACATATAAATACACACTCATATATGTGTACACACATGCATATTACATACACACACACATATAAATACACACTCACATATGTATACACACACATATGTGCATACACATGCATATGCATACATACATACACACATATATGCATGTACACACACATACATACATACACACATGCATATTACATACACACTCACATATGTATACACACACGCATATGCATACATACATACACACAACATATGCATGTACACACATACCTACATACATACACACATGCATATTACATATACACACACATATTAATACACACTCACATATGTATACACACTCACATATCTATACACACACATGCATACATGCACATACACATACACACACATCACATATACATACACACCTATACATGTTTTGGGGTTAGGGTTTTAGGATTAGGGTTTTTGAATTTCTCTTTTCTTTTGTTTTGCAGGAGATTTTTGGCATTGATTCTTTGGAATTTGACAAGAGACGATGTCAATTGGGCTTTGACGAGAGCGTTCAAAAGAATTACATCGATGTAAATGATTGTTTTGTTCTTTATTATAAATAGAGATAGAGAGAGAGAGAGAGAGACATAGAGATACATACTCACAGATGCATACATATTACATACACATATGCATATGCATATGCATATGCATATGCATATACATACATGCACACACACATATACATGCACACACATGTACATGCACATGCATACATGCACATACACATACACACACATCATATATATATCCACACAAAAACACATATACATGTTTTAGGGTTAGGGTTTTAGGATTAGGGTTTTTTACTTTTACACATATACACACATAATACATACACACATGCACACATATACACATGCATACACACATACACATACACATACACATACACATACACATACACATACACGTACACATACATACATACATGCACACACATGCATACATACATACAGACACACATACATACATACATACATACATACATACATACATACATACATACATACATACACACATACACATAGAGAGAGAGAGAGTCACACGCACACACATGCATACATACACACACATGACATATACATACACACATATGCATGTTTTAGGGTTAGGGTTAGGGTTTTTGGCTTTTACATATATACACACATGCATACACACATATACACATATGAACACATAATACATATGCACATACACATATATATACACGTGGATACACACATACACACACACATACATTCATAGACACACACACACACACACACACACACATATATATATATATATATATATATATATACACACACATGCATACACACATACACATATGTGACATATACATACACACATATGCATGTTTTAGGGTTAGGGTTTTTGGATTTTACATATATACACACATGCATGCACACATAAACACATAATACATATACACATACACATATATATACACATGCATACACACATATACATGTTTTAGGTCTAGGTCTTCAAAATTAACTCACCATTAAGAAAGACATTATTTATGTCTAATTGATATATATTCCGCATTTTACTTGCAGAAAAAGCCAACAAAGTTCTCACTGTGGCTTAATGTTTTTGTCCATGTATTCCCCCTGCCTAGTCCATTGTCTTTGGTGATCTAAAATATCCACACTAAATCATAATACATGAATGGCTGTGTAGAGAGTACACACACAAAAGCATAATGAAAAGAAGAGTACTCACAAAACAAAGAGTATGTGAGACTCAAAATGAGTAGACCATGAAATGGATAAACTCATGTGGATTAGAAATGAGCTTCCCAACAGCATGGATAGGCTCCTCAAGCTTCTAACCAAGTACAGATGAGGGGAGAGGCCCTCCTTATATAGATTTGGGAGGGGCTCTCAAAAATACATCTCATGTGAGATAATTCCCCTGAAAGGAGAATGAATACATTTGGTAGAAGCAAATGGCAAGGTACCCAAATACAAAGGATATAATATAAAATGGCAATATAATGAAAATGGAATGGAAATAGAGTGACTCCAAGATACAAAAGGGAGGTGCATTCTCATACTCTCAAGACCCCCTCTAGAGCTCCATTTTGTAGAGTATGGAGGCTGCTAGGGTATGAGAGAAAGGTCCACCAAGAATGTAGCAGCAGCAACAACACAACCACCAAATAGGAAGTCTTCATCTGGGAATCCATAGCCGCCTAGTGGTATCGACCATGTAGGATTTCCACATACCCCATAATATGTCCACCAGATGGATCAAGCGGGTGCTCTAGAGGTATGCCACCAACGAGGTACAGGAATGGAACAAGATCTCACTAGACGAGATCACCTCCATGTTAGATAGGTAGGATGACTCAATGTGGAAACTCAAAACTTTTGACAATATCCACCACGAGATGTGTATCACCAAGAAGTAGGTCATCCAAGAGTGAAACATAAAGCATGAAGCATAAAATCATAGTCACATGGTAGTACATGTGTATGCTATAATCTTCCATGGAATGTACAAAGTCCTCATGTGTGTGAGTAGGACCATCGACACCCCCTCTAAACCAAGAAGCTAGCTCAAAAAAGGATCCAATGAGTGATGAATCCAAGTAGATGCAGGAGTATCATGTGGTAAGTGAAAACATGTTGGACTCCATGAATGGAAAAGTACATGCTTAGAATGTTGTTGTAGACGAGGTAAGTGGACTCTCGAAGATAGGGATGGAAAATGACGAGTCACTGATCCTGGAGTAATGCCCAACTCAAGCTGAGGGGAAATATAAGCCTTCAATGGTACAATAGGTATAGCCATTTGAGGTATAAGCTGAGATGATATCTCTGATTCCTCCTGCTCCAAAACTGTATCATGATCTGGAAAGTGATGTACAAAGAGAGCATGCTCCACATAGTGTGACTATTCAAAATTGGAATCATCGCCCTCTGAAACAGAATGGGAGGATCCAAAAGGGATGAGTACTTAGAGTATTCATCAAAGGTGCAATCTTTGGTTATTGTAATTGAGTGACTCTTTGAGTCATAGAGTCTGTATGCCTTCTGTCGTTCACTATAACTGATGAAAATATACTGCTTAGGCCTATCATCATGGCCTTGGACACAGTCATCACTACCACACAGAAATAGCTCACACTTGGGTTCTTTTGAAATTAAGCCTCAAATGGTATTTTGTTCATCAAGGCATCTCAAAATCCTATGTTCTGAATATGAACTGTTGTCTGCACTGCTTCACCCCAAAACTTTAGTGGAAGTTGCTTTTGACTAAGCATAACTTTGGCCATCTGGATCACACTTTGAGTCTTTTGTAAGGCAATACCTTGTTGAGTATCTTGCATTGCTTGATACTTGATCCCATGTTGCTTCAACTACTTGGAGAAGTTGTGATTGATAAAGCTACTATCTTCATTAGATTGGATGATCTTCAAAGAACTTGGATAGTCTTCTTGAATGGTTTGTATCCACTCCTTAAACTTGAAAAGAGCATCCTCTATATGCTTGAGTGAATGAAACCATGTGTATCTAGTGAAGTCATCAATTATCATGAAGAAGTAGATTGACCCACTTAGAGAAGATGCACTCATAGGTCCACAAATGTTGGCATGGACTAATGCTAAGGGTTTATTTACAAAAATGGATGGTTCTGTAGGAAAAAGGGCAATTGTTTTCTTGGCACATGCTCGACAATTCAATTCCACTTGTGTGATCCTGGGTAGATCTTTGAAAAGATGATTGGAAGAGATTTTAGCTAAGCAAGAGGTATGTCCAAATCTGCAATGCCAAAAAGAATTTTTAGCCATAAAACTTGAAAGCCTATAGAGACCTTTGTCTTCATAGCCTTGAGCTATCACTTCATTTGATTCATGATCGATGACTTGTACTTTGTTGTGATCGAATTGAACCCTCATGTTACATTTTGTGATGGCCCTCAGTGAGAGAAGGTTTCATAAAGGCTCTTGGTCTCGCCTTCATAGTTGATGACTTAAACTTTCCCTCTTCCTTGGATTTCAATGCACTTGTTGTCTAAAGATACACGACCTTTATGCTCTTCAAAATCATGAAAATAATCTTTTTCATGGCACATGTGGGATGAAGCACCACTATCAAAAATCCACTCTTTCTAGGGAGTGGTTGCCACAAGTTCTTTGTGTTCCGTTGTGAGAAATAGATCTTCACTTATGCAATGAGAATGATGTTTGCTCTATGAACTAGTCTTAGACTTGTCCTTGTTCTTTTTCTTGAAGCAATATTTCTCGATGTGGCCAAGCTTGCCACAAAAATTGCAAGTGAACTACTTCTTGATTTTCTCCTTTGAATCTTGATCGCCTTTTTTCCCTTTATGTTTGTGGAAGGTGGCATTAGCCTTCATGGATGTTTCTTAGGTAGCTTGGGTATGTTGTCGAGATTCATGAAGAAGCAACAATCTCCTAACTTCTTCCCAAGTGAGTGCTTGCCCTCGATTGTACAAGGTTGTTACAAAGGTGTCATACGACCTAGGTAGTTTGTTGACTAGCCTGATGGCCATATCCTCACTAGAAATTTGTTGGTCACAAAGTGCTAACTTGTGTTGGTAGTCTTCAAACTGAGCTATGACTTTTGTGAGTATATCATGCAGTCGAATAGCTAGGCTATGGAATTCTCATTCTAAAGCATAGATCTTCGAGGGTGTTTTATCTTCGTATAGGGCCACTAAAGTATCACAGGCTTCCTTGGATGTTTTACATGCCGTGATGTGCCCTTTGGTCAGTTCATCACAGGCTAGTAGAAGTTGGCCTAATGCCCTTTTATCCTTAACATTCTAGATATGCCATGATTCTAGATTGCTAGCCTTATTGGGCTTAGGTTCTAATCTGTCTACTACATCGTGAAGCAGATTGGTGGACAGATATGCTCTCATGACATCCTTCCAAAGATTATAGTTTTGCCCATTTTTTCTTTCATCCTTGGGCATGAACATGGGTGTGAAGGAGGGTAAAACGTTGGACATTGATGAGGTGCTAGCTTCACTCTTTGACATTACAACGTTTGAGTGAACTTGAACTCAGAAAGAAGTGAGTTTGTGCTTTGCAAGAGTGAGAGTCAAGTGTTTAAAAACACTTTCAAAGACACTTGTGTGCTATGGAATTACTTGAAAATAATCGTAAATTTTGGAAAGAAATTGAAAGGCTTGGCATCGCACAGGAAGTTCTTGGGGAAGTAGTAGGGCTTAAATTAGCCCTACACTTGCAAAAACACCGAGATGAGTGGATGCAAGAGAAGAGACTTAGATTAGCCAGTTGCACACCAATTGAGCCTTAGAGTAGGCTTGAGACTCGAAGAAGTTTGTGTGTGAGCTTAGACTAGCCTCCAACCCACCAATACACATGCAATAGATCTTCTTGTTATATGTTGGAATTAAAACATTAGGCACTTTGTGCCTAATGGTGTTGTGGGGTACGCTCTTATGAGAAACAAAAATGAAGGCCAATCAAAGTGCCAAAGCGAGAGTTGAAATCCTTGAGCAAGTACAAAATGACTCTTGTGAAGGGTTCCAAGATAGGGTCACTTACTTTTGGGAAGTTACAACAATTCCTTTGCGAGTGGAAAACTCTGATGATTACAATAAGAAATGCCAACTTGAGTGCAAAAACTACCCTTGGGGAATTCAATTGACGGCCTTGGATGCAAAAGTTGATGCCTAAGGGTTGTCAAAAATGCACCCAAAAAGGAGGGCTCATACCCTAGGGAAATATCACAAAAGTGGCTTATCACAAAAGTGTTCTTATATTTGGTTCATAAATAATGAAATAGTTATGTCCACGTACTTTACGACAGAATGAATGTTGCCCTTGGAAGTTTACGAAATAAACAAGCTAGATAAGTGGCATGTGGTCATCTAGATCAGTTCTGGTGGCTTGCCGCTCTAGTCAAGGAACTATGCCGTCATGGAAACAAGAGCAATGTCTTGGTTCACCCTCGTGCTGTTTCGATGCTCTCTGTGTGGTACAGGCACCGTTTGCTCTCTCTGTGTTCAAATTCTGGTTCTCTTAGCCTAGTGGGTGCTATATTGATCCTCTTCTATGTGTGTTTCTGGATTCTGGAGAGATGTGCAGGGTACCTACACCACATCTGGTCCACTTGTTATTTGATCATGCTGAACCATTCCATGAATTCATGAATGCCAGGAGATAGCTATGCGTGATTGCAGAGATATGGTCACCCAGAAGCTTCGTGATCTGCTATGAGAAAGAACCAATCTGTGGTTGGCTTTTTAGCACACACAGATGTAGATGAAAGTTACTCTCTCTCTCTCTCTCTCTCTCTCTCTCTCTCTCTCTCTCTCTCTCTCTCTCTCTCTCTCTCTCTCTCTCTCTCTCTCTCTCTCTCTCTCTCTCTCTCTCTCTCTCTCTCTCTCTCTCTCTCTCTCTCTCTCGTCTGTTTTCGCTTTGGCCTTAACAGAATGCTGGTTTCTCTTTGGCACGAGCAGAATGGTACTGCTTCACAGATGTAGATGAAAGTTACTCTCTCTCTCTCTCTCTCTCTCTCTCTCTCTCTCTCTCTCTCTCTCTCTCTCTCTCTCTCTCTCTCTCTCTCTCTCTCTCTCTCTCTCTCTCTCTCTCTCTCTCTCTCGTCTGTTTTCGCTTTGGCCTTAACAGAATGCTGGTTTCTCTTTGGCACGAGCAGAATGCTACTGCTTTGTAAGTGTAGGATGTGATAGTGACACATTAATAGGTCATCGTTCTCTCTCTCTCTCTGCAGAGGTTTGGCACGAGCAGAATGCTACTGCTTTGTAAGTGTAGGATGTGATAGTGACACATTAATAGGTCATCGTTCTCTCTCTCTCTCTGCAGAGGAATAGCAGAGAAAATGTTGCTCGCTCTCTCTCTCTCTCTCTCTCTCTCTCTCTCTCTCTCTCTCTGAGGTTGATAGAAGTCGTTGTCGATTTTCTAATGTAGTTGAGAGGGTCAATAATCAGATATCACCTTTGCCTAGTACCAAGGCTAGACTGGTTCGCCTATCTCCGTCGTTGGATGCTGGGAGCTGGAGCCTTTGCTTGGATTTGATGAACCCTTTGCATGTTGTGATACACAGTTGGTGGAGATAGTGAGATGGCCAAAGAAGACTTTTACAATCCTACTTTCTACCAAGCGTCTGCATAGTGAGTGCATTGTCGCTTGGGCTTTTCCTGTCCTACGTGTGCGTATCTTACAGGTTACCCGGAGAGCAATGGCATCTCATTTGCACCCTGTCTCTACCCAACTATATTCTGGTAATCATTCACGTCTGCTGCATGGAGGATACGAGTTCTCGGGAACTACCATAGTGAAATGCTCTTCGCACCAGAGGAGGCGTGTTATCAGCATGTCACATAACGAGCATGGACCTTCTCTAGTAGTTGTTGGGGTCACTGAAGCTGTACCATAGTGAAATGCTCTTCGCACCAGAGGAGGCGTGTTATCAGCATGTCACATAACGAGCATGGACCTTCTCTAGTAGTTGTTGGGGTCACTGAAGCTGTTGGTCAAGAGTTTCTCAATGTTCTCTCTGAACGTGATTTCCCTTATCTTAGTATGCAGCTACTACGCAGAGTCACCTTGCACACATAATTTTAGAGAGTAAGGAGGAGTTGATTTCGTGGATGGTATCATCAAGATGAAAGACATTTTTACGAACACTCCATGATGATGATGTGAACCACTCAAAGAAGCAAAATTGCCCCTAAGAATGATGTAAGACCAAAATAATGAAAGGGAAAAACAACAGAAAGTGGTTATAACCACTATTTAATCTAGAGATATCACAAAGGCCAGGAGCAATATCATAGGATCATAAAGCACCTCCTACAATACTTGAAGAACAAGGGTGGGAGGGTGGGAAAGATAGGTGAAAGAGAAGGGTGGGAGGGTAGAGTGGTGAAGAAGAAGGGTGGGTGGGAAAATGGGCAAAATGAGGCCCAAAAGAGTGTAAAATGATGGCAAATGCTTCTCCAAATGCGTGGAAAGCAACACCACCAAACCCTAACACCGCCACCACCGAAATCACTGCTAAATGCACCACCAAGACCTCCACCTAGCACTCTGATACCATGTAGAGAGTACATGCGCGAAAGCAAAATGAAAAGAAGAGTGTACTCACAAAACAAAGAGTGTGTGAGACTCAAAATGAGTAGACCATAAAATGGGTAAACTCATGTGGATTAAAAATGAACTTGCCGAGAGCATGGAGTAGGCTCCTCAAGCTTCTAACCAAGTACAAGTGAGGAGAGGCCTTCCTTATATATGTCACAAGGAAGGAGATAAGGAAAAGAGCTCACACACACTCTCACACTCAAAGAGGAGCACACACATAGATTGAGGCAAGGAAGAATGATCTTCTTCTATTACATAAAAGGAAATGTACAAGAATGACCTAAAAAACAAGAATGCAACTACTGCAATATATAAAGGCCAGTATATAAGGAAAAACCTAATGTCTGCGAATGAGTGAGTTCGCACGAAACAAATGTGCCATCACTCTCGGTAGATAAATCTAGTAAAGCTCAATGAATTGTCCCTAACATATACCGGTATGACCACTATACATGTCAAAGAAATGAAAAAGTGATACGTATCATCCTCGATCATCACATGTTGAGCTTGATATCTCAACACTCCCCCTCAAGCTCAATGCCATGTCCTCGAATCCAAGCATCTTTCGAAACTTCTTCAGCTTCTCTGCTCCAAGTGCTTTAGTGAAGATATCAATAGCTTGCTCATCTATTCTCACATAAACAAGATCAATATCACCTACTTATACCTTCTCTCTGACGAAGTGATAATGTACCTCGATATGCTTTGTTCTAACATGAAAAATAGGGTTCCGTGCTAACCGTATGCTGCTAAGATTATCACAATAGATTGTGATAGGCTTTGCACTTCCACACCTAAATCTGCAAGTAGCATCTCTAGCCATGATGCCTCACATGCTTCCATTGTAGCACCTCTAACTCAGCCTCTGTACTCGACAAAGATACATCAGGTTGCTTCTTGTTGCTCCATGTAATAGTTGCACCTCCAAGTGAGAATAGAAAGCCACTAGTAGATCTTCTATTTGGAGCACTACGAGCCCAATCTGCATCGGTGTATCCATGAACCTGCAAATCTACACTAGCTTCATAAAACAATGCATGATCCAAAGTAGCACTCACATAATGTAGAGTGCACCTCAGAGCATCCATATGTGGTGTCCTGAGAACCTACATAAATTGATTTTCAAGTCCAATAGTGTAGCTTAGATCACGCCTCATAATTGTGAGATATATCAAACTTTTTCCAATGCTTCACCTGATGTAGTATCTAACTTCAAATTCTGACATAATGGCATAGAAATCAGCTTACAATCAGCCATACCATACTTTTGCAGCATATTCAAGGCATATTGCCTTTGCGACATCCATATACCTGTTTCTGTATGTATAAACTCAATGCCCAAGAAATAGCGCAGCACACCAAGATCTTTCATGTCAAATTCCTACATAAGAAGTTGCTTTACCTCTTTGATGCTTTCTTCATTATCACCACCTATGATCAACTCATCAGCATAGATAGCCACAATTGTGATGTTGTCATCACTCTTCCTTGCATATTGTGAATGATCTGCATCACACATAGAAAATCCAATGGTGCTCAAGTAATCAACAATCCTTGCATGCCATGCACGAGGTGCTTTCTTCGGCCCATACAAAGCCTTTTGCAACTTGCAAACATATTCTAGATGCTTTGAATCTTCATATCCTTGTGGTTGGTCCATTTATACTTCTTCCTGTAACTCATCATGTGGGAAGGCATTCTTCACATCCATCTGATGCAAACTCCATCCTTTTGTTGTAGCTAATGCAACAACTATTCGAACAGTAGACATTTTAGCTACAAGGCTGAACATTTCCTCATAATCAATGCCATAAGTTTGTGCATACCCTTTTTCTACCAAACATGCTTTATACCTGCTTATGCTACCATCAGCATTGTGCTTTACCTTGTCAACCCACTTGCAGCCTATGGCTTTCTTCCCTTGCAGCAATGGAACCAGCTTCCATGTATCGTTTCCATAAAGTGCAGCCATCTCCTCATCCATACCTTTTTCCCAATCTACATTTCCAATTGCATCTTCAAAACAAGAAGGTTCAACATCTTGTATTACCTTTGTCATGTAGGCACAATGACGAGCGATGTAACTATAATATGTCAATCGTTGCATAGAATTTTGTATCCTCCCATATCTTCTTGGTCTTGGATCACTTCTCCTTGTATCATCTACATATGCCTTGCTTACCCCTAGAGTCTTCCAAGAGGGCAATCCAAAGTTCCTCATCAAGACTATTTTCTGAACCGCTTGAATTTCCATCAGCATCTTCAAAACTTGCACATGTTTTATGAACAGCAGAAAGCTTTTCTTTACCTTTCTTGTATGTATTTGATGAGTTTGCTAGATTGAAATTTCCATGCAATCTTCCACTCCATGGATTTGATTTGAAACTATTGCTTGGTGACACATCCCATCCACTCAAAACTTGAGTTTTTGCGCTTGATTTTTCAGCATTTTCTTTGTCATTTGGTTCAAGATTAAGTCCATCTTTGGAATCTGCATGGAGGCTTGACATTTCATCGAATACAACATCTCTGCTCAGCTTCACCTATCGTGTGAGTGGGTTATAACATTTATAGCCCTTTGTTCAAGGCAGTATCCAGTGAAGGCACACTTTTCTAATTTTGGATCAAGCTTCATCCTCAACTCGTCTGGAACATGTACATATGCAATACAACAAAAACCTTTAAGATGTGATAAGTGTGCCTTTTAACCTCTAAACTTCTCTTCAGGTGTAACTTGATGTACAATAGCAGTTGGAGTTATGTTGATGATGTATACAACAGTATGAATAGCTTCTGCCCAATAACAATGAGGCATATTCTTCTTAGCCATCAATCCATGATTTTTTCAAAAGTTGATGAACTCATTTGACATGTATTCACCTCCTGCATCAGATCTTAATGTCTGAATATACTTCCATGTCTGCTTTTCCACCATAGCTTTGAAATTCTAGAAGTGAGTGAACAAGTCACTCTTCTCTTTCATGAAATATACCCACACTTTTCGTGTATGATCATCAATGAAAGTAACATAAAACTTGCAACCACCCAGAGATGTGGTGTTTGCAGGACCCCAAACATCTGTATGTACTATTTCTAGTATATTCTCACTAACATGCTTGTCATGTAGATATGATGCTCTTGATGGTTTTCCAAATTGACATGCTTCACATACCTTTTGCATCTCTGCAACCTTGAAATCTCGTAGTCCATGGACAATCTCCTTTGAGTGCATCAATTTCAGCCTTTGCAAGTTTGCATGTCCAATCTGTTTGTGCTAGATCTCTATATCAACAATGACTCATGCACCTTTTGCAAACATGGTTTCATTCATTTTAGGAATTTTCACATTTAAGGTGAACATCCTACCCACTTTTTTTCCTTTGGCAATCAATCTTCCATCCCTTTTTTATTCTTCTACATATAACCCATCAGCATTGAACGTGACTTGTAATCCCTGGTCAACCGTTTGTCCAATAGAAACTAGATTCTTTTTTATGTTTGGAACATGCAACACATCAGCAAGATGTTTTACCTTCCCATCATCCATAGATAATGCTATGTTTCCCGTATGCTCGATAGGGAGTGATGTGGTATCACCTATTTCAAAATATCTAAGAACTGGCAATTTCTCCAAAGTACTAAACCATTCCATGTGACTAGTCATGTGATTTGAAGCACCTCAATCAACATACCAGATATTATCATTTGGTTTTGAAACACCAGCAGACATTGTATTCATCATGTGATGTTGAACCATGAACAACTTCTCAGAATCATCTGCACTTTTGGATGCATAGTTGTTTTGCTTCCTTTTGTTATTTTGATTCTTCAACCTGAAATCACATTCAACGTGTCCAAGTTTACCACAATTCCATCATCCTTTATTTTCATTACCTGAATCATTTCTTTGGAAATTTCTATGACCTCTTTGGCTCCCCCTACCTCGAAATTGTCCTCTTCCTCTTGCATGATTCTGTTGTTGAACTTGGTCTTGGTTATTGTGTCCTCTTCCACTATCGAAGCCTCTAGCTTTGCATGTTCCTCTACCAGAGTAGAATACCTGCTTAGAACTGGGCTTTCCTTGGGAGTTCGAGTCCTCACCAAGATTCTTTTCTTCAATAATTAGCATAGATACTAGATAAACAAAATTTGGAATATTTTCCTTGGTCTGTATAGAAGTTCTAAACTGCTTATATGTAGCTCCTAAACCACGAAGGCATACTTCCACCTTATCATCATCATCTACATTCACGCCAATAGATGCAAGTGACTCACATATGCTTTTGATTTTCAAAGTGTAGTCACTTACCGACATGCTCTTTTTCTCTAATGTATGCAACTCGTTCTTGAGTTGTAATTTTTGTGCCTTTGTATTCGTCTCATAGAGTGTGACCAAATTGTTCCAAGCCTCTTTCAGAGTCTTGGTATCTTGTATGTACCCAATCATGCTATCCTGTATGCTAACAAATAGCCAATACATTACCTTTCGTGCTCCTTGATCCATTCTCCATACATTCTTAACTGGTTTGCAGTCTGATTCCTCTCTGGTAACTGCAGAGCGTTTTCGTTCTCTCCTTCAATGTACTTCAAGTAGCCTTTTCCCATCAAGAAATTCGTCATCTTGAATCTCCAAGCATGGAAGTTGTTCTTGTCCAGCTTATCACTGTAAGCTGACTCATTCCATCTCCGTTTCCCATTTCTGCAGCTATTCACAACACTGCAAAACTACAAGCAGCACTTTTGCTTGAACATTGTAACAATATGATGTGACAGTTTGATCTCACAAAAACATAGTGTTTGTGTATCAACAGTACACGAAATCGCTTGAAATTTTGGATCTGGAATATATGATTGTTGCCAAACATGAGCAAGTTACAGTTTTGCAAATTGACCTGGTTTTTCTATGGGTACCACCTTGCGGGCTCAAAACGGAGGTCAAGATAGCTCTGAAACTTTGATCTCACAAAAACAAGTGACCCTAAAAGGATAACTCTCGAAGATATTTTGAGGTCTTCTACCTTCTTGCCAATTTTCGTAGCAATCGGAGGTCGTTTGTGAATCATGCTTTCTCCATGCCTTCTCGCGTACTCTTCACTGTTGGCCTTCTCCATGAGCTCTCTACAGCCACACTCACTCTGATACCATGTCACGAGGAAGGAGATAAGGAAGAGAGATCACACACACTCTCACACTCAAAGACAAGCACACACACAGATTGAGGCAAAGAAGAATGATCTTCTTCTTCTTCTTCTTCTTCTTCTTCTTCTTCTTCTTCTTCTTCTTCTTCTTCTTCTTCTTCTTCTTCTTCTTCTTCTTCTTCTTCTTCTTCTTCTTCTTCTTCTTCTTCTTCTTCTTCTTCTTCTTCTTCTTCTTCTTTTTCTATTACATAAAAAGGAATGTACAAGAATGACCTAAAAAGCAAGAAAACAACTACTGCAATATAAAGATGAGTACATAAGGAAAAACCTAATGTCCACGAATGAGTGAGCTGTTAAGAAACAAATGTGCCATCACTCTCGGTAGATAAATCTAATAAAGCTCAATGAAGTGTCCATGAAATATACCGGGTGACTATTATACAAGTTAGAGAAATGAAAAAGTGATACATGTCATCTTGGATCATCACATGTTGAGCTTGATATCTCAACAATATAGATTTGGGAGGGCTCTCAAAAGTACATCTCATGTGGGATAATTCCGCTAAAAGGAGAATGAATACATCTGGTAGAAGCAAATGGTAAGGTACCCAAATACAAAGGATATAATATAAAATGGAAATATAATGGAAATGGAATGGAAATAGAGGGACTCCAAGATACAAAAGGGAGATGAACTCTCATATTCTCTTTATTAATTCAAGCAAGGGAGATTAGGTCTTGCCCAAACTTCCTTAAAAAACAAAAGCTCATGAAACTTAGGCATTCAAAGTTACCTTCTTATGAAGCCTTTCCCTAATAGGCTGGAAACTTACCTTCATATGTACAAACATCAAACATATGTACATACGTAGGCACATAATCACATACATGCATTCATGCATACACACATGTATACGTACATCCATACGTACACACAAGGAAACATACATACATACAAGGAAGCATACATACATATAGGTTTTGCTTTAGTATAATTATGTACAAAAAGATGGTTATGCACAACAAGATGGCTAAGTTTTGATTCAGAGATGACTTTTGCATTGGATTCAGAAGGTCAGAACTCATATATATATAACAAATCGTAATCAATGACGAAAACGTTACACAAAAGGGAAGAGACGTTCCATTGGATAATACATATGATCTTCTTGGAAAGAAATCAATATCATTATGTGATTTTGTGTTAGACACATCGCTATGATATGTGAAGATATTTTTAATGATGATAATAATAACACCATAGAAGAAGACTACCATGCATCACAAGAAACAATAACGAAGAAAAAAGCTCCCATGACCCCGATGGTGGAGTGGAGTGGCATGGACCACTCTAGCATAGATCTTGATTCCCCTGGAATGGGGGCAAGAAGAAGACAGACTTCATGATGTAATTGGTATTGAATAGTTTATCTTAATGAGATTGGTACCTGAACTTATCATTTTTGTCTCTTGTAGGACTCAATTGAAGTGCACATGTTCATTGTAAGAACTCACGGGGATCGTGCATCTCATGGCGGTGGGTCATCTTTTTCAAACTACATTGGAATGTTTTCAAAGGATGATTTTGTAATCATTCATAAAGATTATATTACTCAAGGAAATTTCATGAATTGGTGCTTGATGACCTTGAGCAAAGTTTTGTGTTTATCTAGAATCATGCAAGGCACTAATTGTGTCATTTTGGTTAGGAAATCTCTAGTTATAACAACACTTGAAGTGAACTTTAGAGGAAAGGTTCAAGGCCAAGTAGGATTTTTCATGTGTCATGGATTGCAAGACCCTAATGTAATCTCAAAATTTTTTTATTGGCCTATTAGTTACCACAATCTCTTCAAAGGAGAAAGAAAATTGTAGAGAAATTGAAGACCATATAGAACTTATGTAAACTTTTGAATCAATGAATTTTTTATCTTCCACATATGTTTTATGTAATCCATATAATTCCATGCAAAAGTTTTGCATAGCCTTATCTCGCATTTCTATGGTTAGGGTTCTTTTTTAACTTGGAAGCATGAGAAATCTATCCATGGACATATTTGCTCGATATTAAAAGAGGATAAGGATAGAGAAAGATAAAAATTAACTTATCTCTTTTAAAATGTCAACTATAAGATAATTAGGGGGGAGAGAGAGAGAGAGAGAGATACAAATAGACAATATAGGGTAAGAAAAAATATTCCATTCATCAATGAAGTACATTGCAAAATGTGTTTCTCAAAAGAGACTAATTACAAATCTCATGTATTATTTCCTATTATTCTTCTAGCTACTTGAATGTCGTTTGGATGTACGGTTACTCTCTTTGTATGGATAGCACATAGGTTGGCATCTTCAAGCATGGAGATGAGGTAGGCCTATACCACCTCTTGAAGTGCCTTCAGTTCTATTTTTTGTAGTCAAAGATGCATGTATTAGCTTTGAAGTTCTTCCTTTACACTCTCACATTTGTGGTATGAGAAGTTCAACTCGTATTTTATAATATCTTGTCTCTACAAATGCTCTACAATACCTCCTCCATATTTGCGGAGCTCTTGCATTAGGAGGAATACTAGGTTTTTCTTGTTGTGTCCTATGGAATGGTTGATAATTCACTTTTCCCTTTGTGCATGCCTTGAAATTCCAACTTCATCTTTCACATTCTCTTGTCAACTTGTGTGTTGGATTTTCTCCCTTTTCTCATCTTTTGGTATTTAGCATTGTCCCCTAAGTGTCTTGCCTATATGTGTTACCCTATGATAGAATATGTGTCTCATTCCATGGTGGTTTAGTGTAGATTTCTTCATTAGATGATGTGTCTAGATCCAAATCAATATTAGATAGAACCCTTCTCATCAGCACCTATTCGGGCCTTGCCTTGATGGGTGTCCTATGTGGTGGCTCATTTGTAGACTCAGAATTTGAATGTTCTCAAATCCAATCCTTCTATTGCTTGTTCACTTTGTGTTCAAGTGATGGATTTCTCCTAGAGGGTGTGTTGAGAGATGCCTAGAAGTGCTCTGTTAAAAACTTCGATGGCTCTTGTAGGGTTGCATCCATGGAGAGCATTGAATTCTTTGCACATGGTTAAGATGGAACACATAGCCTTTCCTTCCAGTATACTTGGTGCATGCCATTCACACAAGTTGTAAAGTGTTAAATTGAATTGAGTTCTCTCTATTTATAAAGTTTTTTTTTTAAATACCTATTCTCACTTACATGGACCAAAACAAGTTTAGAAACATTAAAAGAACTAAGTTAAACTTATAAAAAAATAAAGCAATGGTGATCAAAGAAACTATGGGAAATAAGGATTTCCATATAAGGATGTCTTGGATTACCTCTTTTTATAGAGTTTCACTTAAAAGCTCTCTGTTCACATATACAATGACTAGATTATTTTACAAATTAAAAAAATAGTAACAAAAAGAATAGGACATTGAAAATTTATATATTCCATTAAATGGTAAATCTTATATATGTACACACACACACATACACACACACACACACACATATATATATATATATATATATATATATATATATATATATATATATATATATATATATATATATATATATATATATATATATATATATATATATATATATATATATATATATATATGATTGACCATTTAATGGAATATAATAAGTTCATTTTACTTCCAAGCCAAACCCTCTTGTAGTCTTGTGGCACTCCATTTAGCATGATGTGGAGGCTCTAATGATGACTTCCATTTCTCACTAACAGAGTTTTATTTTAACCTTCTTGCAACTCTTGAAAAATGTGACTCCCTATCTCATTCCATAGATAACTTTCTTGAGAGTAGTGCAGTAAAACCAATCGAACATCTCTTCCATATAGTTTGATTGCATTCGACCACCATCATGTTGCATGTCTTTGAAGTACACACCTCTAGCCCTATAGTGTGGCTTCTCTATTCCTTGGGTACTAAAAATCTACAAAGATCCATATTGATGCATGATGAATGCTCCATGCGCAAATAAATATACTGAAAAGTTTTAAGTACATTGTAAAAAAATAAGTGCCACAAAAAATTTGGAAGATTGAGTAAACATACAATGTAGTGTCTGACATTACTCATAGGATGAAACATTTCGAGAACTCCAGCAATGTATTTTAAAATAGTTTCATGATGAGAATCACTAGAACTAGTAAGACTCATAAGGCCTACCAACTTATCTAGGCGTGACCAAACCTTCTTTCTCTTATTCCTAAGATCAACTTGAGAATCATTGTTTGTTGTGATCATGCACATGTCTTTCTATATCTCTGAATTTTAATTCTTTTAATTGCTAATACCTCTCCTAAAAAGTCATCTTTCCTTCTACCCTATCGTGGACACTTGTTGTGAACTATCTTAAGATTCATGATGCCTCCTAATAAGGAGGGTTACATTTCCACCATGACAACCAATTGAATTAAGGAGTTCATCTAGTTTTTTTTATAGCTTGTACGAATTTATCAACTAGAGTCATGGACAATGCATCTTCTATATGGAGCTTCAATAGTCTATAAAATATTATCATGTGAACATTAACATCTAGATCATGTCTCTTTTTTTGTCCCTTTTTTGGTTTATAACCTTGCAACCTAATATGCATTTGGTAGTCTTTAAATCCCCACCCAAGATCCACTCTACCTCAAAATTAGCTAGACCTACTACATTGAGTTTTGAACCATGAATTTGAGAAACTATTACCTTTGTGATCGAGGGGCCCTACTAAAAGTCCATGAAAGAACATCATTGGATTCTTTAGGTACTTCAATAGCACCTAGCCGCCATATGCCTTTTTCAGATTGATTAATACATGTAAATTGATATATAGAGTCTTCACTTTCATCAATAATGGCATGTGCCATAGCTTCATTCATGCGTGTTATGCTTGGTCTCTCCATCTATCATCCGTTGAAATTCAATATAAACTTGATTTAGGCATCAAAATCTACATCAAATAGCAAAAGTTATATAAATCAAAATACCATGTATTTCATTGTAATAGTAACGAACAAACCTTGAATGGTAGATTTGTAAAATTGAACCATTTCCTATTGAAGTCTCTCCAAATTGAAAAATATGTTGTTGTACTTTGTGTAGGTGAATCCTTTTCTAGATCAAAGTTTCAACTCCTTCTTAGTTGTATTTGAATGATAAACGGATGTAGGCATAGTATCTTCCATATGCAACTAACTTCAAAAATAGTATCTACATCTTCACTGACATTATCTTGTTTAGAGATACCTTGTGAGGGCATGGAAAAATACTTTTTAAAATATCATTGTTTTTTAATGTCTACCTCAAAAGATTATATAATGTGTTATATCCTTTAGTACTAATGCCTAGTTCATCATATGAATACATGCCAATAAAATGGTGATACAACTCCCACTTAAGAATGAATCTTGCAAGATTTTGCAACCTATCATGAATAACCTCTGGACAAGTTGAAGTGAATGGGGATATGGTATGACCCAAAGCTATCACATAAGCTTCAAGGATCCACTAGATCGTATGTCTAGCATAAGGTCTGACAACATTTTTGTAGCATCTTTCCTAAACCAAAATAACCATGTGGGAATATACCATCCACTAATGTCAAACCATAGTGGCAAGCATATATAATGATCAATGATAATATGGCTCAATGCAAAGCCAAAATACGTGACAAAATTATATATAACCTAGGCTCCAACCAGATCATATACCTGCACAAAAACAAAGAATACAGGTACTAACATAAATAAAAAATCAACTCTCATAAAATGTATGCAATTGGAAAGTAAAGCCATATCTAATTAAACACGATATAGACGATTACGCCACTATATATCCATTCACAATACTATGATCAAGCACATAATGACATTAACGTGAAGGATATACCCACTGCCATGTCACATGTCAAACACTTGACAAGATCATACTCAACTCTCATACGAAGGAGCTATCAGAGTGATCATACATGGTCAAATGGAAACCAAGACCAAAACACAAGAGCTAACAAACATCTCCCAACTATCTTTGCACCAATGAAGCTCTAAACCAAGTGTTCAAAAGAGATTTGAAGATAATTTCAATCTTGAACTATCTTTAGGGTTGCGTAGGAAAAATACGATAGTTTCTGTATTGTATTTTTTATCCTCCCAACTTCAAGATTTTCCAAAGTTGATGTTATTTTTCGTGGATATACAAAGCCACTTACAACACCTCAATCCGAGTTGTGTAGCTCATGATATAGGTAAAACAATCCTCTACAGTCTATTTCATCTTCACCTATAGCACATTTTCTCTATATTCTACATTTTTGGAAATCTATCACTTCAAAATCTGGACCTATGTTCTTCTACAACATTGTAAACTCTTTTTCAAGATACAAGGATTATTTTAAATCACCTCAATCCTATCTCTAAAACTTAAGTTATATAAAAAATATTGACCTTATGTCCAAGTGATTGTCGATTTGACTTCTACATCACTCTCAATCTTTTGAATTTTTGGCAGATTAAAGCTCCAAACCATATTTTGTGCCCTCTTATGAAGTTGTAGTTCTCTATGTTAGCTACACATAGAACTTTAAATTGCATGAATCAGATCTTCATAGATTGAGTAATGGTGAAAATACCACGTGGCTATCAAGATGGTACCAACCTACACATTGACCTCCTCTACCCTACACTTCCATTGAAGCTTCTTGCACACTAACCTTCAACAAGATCTAATACCAATCAAGGGCTTTGGTGGGTGAACAAGAGGAGCAAGGAGGATATGGAGGGAGAGAGAGGAGAGGAGAGACACGCACACATGTGTGGGAGCTTTGAAACCCACATAATCATCTCCATGAGGTAATGCTTTGTAAGTGATATATATATATATATATATATATATATATATATATATATATATATATATATATATATATATATATATATATATATATATATGTATATGTATATGTATACACACACACACACATATATATATATATATATATATATATATATATATATATATATATATATATATATATATATACATGATCCTTACATCCCCAACATTTAGGAGTAATAATATGTATAAATTTTCTTATAGAATCTTTAATCACTTGCATCTTGATATGATTTCCTATTGGTGACTCCAAAATAGTAACCATAAGTTTGGTGCTCAAACAAAAATTCAGGAATTTAAATTGGTCCTCTGTTGGCGATGAATTGCTAAGATATTCAACAAATGAACTTCATAATAAGAAACTGAATCTAAAACTCTTATAATAAAAATAAACAAGTGAAAGACATACCCAATTGTGAAAATACATCGTGTTTGTGCTCCACCACTAGTAGAAAGAGCTTCAAAGAATCACAATGGTGTTTCTTGTACCTCATACCAAGTGGAGTCGCTTTGAATTGTTGTAGATTGGCCTTTAACTTTGTAATTGTGCCCTTCTTTTCTTCAACATCTTGTTGGACTATAGTATTGCACTCTTCCAGAGATTTTGTGGAAATTTATAAAGCTTTTATCATCAAAATGGATGTGATCACATAACCACATTCAATAATTTGCAATAGATGATGAATGCCTAGATAATGGCTTGCAAAAACCTAGGAGTCCACCTTCACCACTAACAAGGAACTGGAGAAACATTGAGGTACTATGCAATGTAGGATGAAAATTAGAAACTCGATCAAAGGGATATAGTTCATCATTGACCCAAAGATCAATATTCTTCTCTCTAGGTGCATGTCATTCATTTTGAGAATTTTTGTCATTGTTATCTCTAGTGCTTGGAGCAACTTCTGTTGGAACAAGAGCATGTGCACTTATTCAATGAGGAGCATGTAGAGATTCTTGTGTCTACATGTGAGCACCATGATGTTCAAAAACTCTAGCATCATGATAGTAAGAAGCACACTCATGGCTAGAATGTCTTACACTAACAATATTGCAAAAGAAAAAGTGCATTTCGATATACATATATGTCAAAATGACTTTTCATAGTGTGTAACAATGAAAATAGTGTTTTTTTTTCAAAAAATCATATTTTGGAGCAACTAAAGTTATATGTTTGATGATGTGGAAGCGAACTTTTGAGGGGATTCTCAAAATTATGTTTTCTTTAGTTTTTTTATAAAAAATGAACTAAAAAAAGTAACTCGTGACATATGCATAAAATTATGGACCGGTTTGAATAAAAAATAGCTGAAAAAGAGAATTTAAAAATATTCTCTATTTACAATGGATCAATTTGATGATGTGGAAAGTTTCTTTTCTCTCTCTGTTTTTGTAGAAGATAGGGATGATCTTCGCCCAACCTAAAGAAAAAAACTACTTCGACCTACTAAAAAGTGCTTTATTGAATGTATCTTGTCCCCTTAAGATGGTACAATATTAAACTTAATCCCTTAAAAGTAGGAATCATTACAAGGCCATGTAGGGTTCATTTTTCCCCCTAATGAAGACCACTGTTGATGTCATTGCAAGAAACGATGCAATGGCATGATGCATCCCCCTCTCGTGTTCATTTTGAAGGGAAACAATGTATTTTCCAATGTAGCCATAGACTAGCAATCGCCCTTCTTTGAGAAGGGCTATTTTTTAAGTTTTCCCTTCAATTGATGAGAAATAAGAAAATACCCTTCTGATATAACTATTCAAATATTTTACTTTTAATTGGATTTTTGCCGTTCTTTATGATTATTAATATGATTGTATAAAAAGAAAAACTTATTTTTAAAATCATATAGCGGGCATGAAATGCATGTTTATATGCATACGTGGATGTACATACTTGTGAGATTATATACATGCATGTCTTATATATGTACTATGGACATACTTTTAATTGCATCATAAAGAGAGGATGAGGAGCCTAAATGCATAAATGTATCCTTGTACTTGTCTTTTATGCACTTTTGTCACATGAGCTATAAAACTTTCTACATGCATATGTAAAAAAGAAAAAAGAAGATAACTTTCTGATTTTAGTGCTTTTGGCTTCATAAAAGAAGTTCAACCATGAGTTTTTACATGCGTATATAAGGAGAAAAGAAAAGATAGACTTACAAATCATTGTGTTTCATGTAAAAAAAAGGAATCATGGTAAGTTCTTGATAGTTCAACATCAATCAAGAAATCCCATAAAATTTCACCACTTTCAAGATCAAAACAACAAGCGAAAGGCTTCACCTCAGCCCAAAAATAGTCCACAAAAGAGCTTAGCTAATTTCATGTAAATAAAGGAAACTTGATGCATGTCTACAATGTGCATATATTACATACACAAATGTGTGCCTCTCTACGCATTTCACACACTTTTGTGCATGTGTGTGAAAGAGAGAGAGGTATAGCTTGTGAAGAGCATTCAACTTGAAGATGGCTATATAATTGGAAATTTGAGATGCCACAAATGTGGGAAGGCATTGTTGGAGTTTGAGGTCTGTGGAAGTTGTGAGCCGCCGAAATGTAATCTTGAAAGGATGCACGCACACCGAAAGGGCGTAGCATAACTGTTGTAACATTTTTTATTAATGAAAAGGGCGTACGTGAGACAAAGGGTATGTCATCATCGGACTATTAGTCTGGGCGAATGTCTGACGTGGAGTATAGCGCGCATTGTTGATACTCTGAGTATTCTTTCACTCTATTAATTAAGTTCAATAATGTGTTAAGTTGTGATGAAGTATTAAGTTAAGTAACATTGTGGTAAAGTGACGAAGTTGCACAGTCGTACATATTACGGTGAAGCATGTTGTAATGCGCAGAACCGATAAGTAGTTGAAGAATAATCTAATTCAGAGCGTTAAGTTGGTGTAGTAGCATATAATTGAATCTGTAGATTTGGGAAAATACAAGCAGGGCCTCTGTTTTACAGACCCCTAACCATCCCAAGAACCCAGATTCGATAACAGTTAAACATCAGTTTAATGTTTAACACTAGAGCCGTCTGTGGGAAATGGAGTAGCCAGTTGAAGAAAAGATTAAAGATTGACAAAGAATCCTTTGATATATGCCCGTAACACGCTCCGGCAAATCGTATCCCAAATACCAAAGTGATCCACATCCCTGCGTGGTTTCGAATTCGTTAGGAACACCCTCTGGTGGTAGAAATGAAGAACAATCAAGTTCAGTTGCAAAAGGCCCAGTCCAGCAAGCCAGTGGCAATTTCGGTGGTAGTTTGGTGCTGTGTAGAAGTAGTTCGATAGAGTGCGGCGATAATCTGGTGCGTTTCGGTGATAGTCCGGTACTTTTTGAAGACAGTAAGCTAATTTTTGGTTGTACTTCGGCGCAGTGTGGTGACAGTTCAACATTGTCTGGTGACAATTCAGTGATCCTTGCTGACAATTCGGTGATCTTCGGTGATAGTTTGGAGTTATCTGGTGACCATTCGGTGCTCTACGGTGACAATTCGGTGACCTTCAGTGATAGTGCGCTATTGTTCGGCAAGAATTTACTGTTTTTAGGTGCAAGTCTAGCCAATTTCGACACTAAGGGAGAGAAAGGGTTGTTAGATTTTGAGCTAAGTAATCGGTTTAGAGACATCTTTGGACCGGAAAGTTGGCAAAGTGATCATACGGTCCAGGAACATCAAGAAGCACTTGCTCAAAATGTAGGCAACATGAGTAGTTCACAACAACAACAACAACAACAACAACAGATTATTCCACCGCGTCAAGTGCCAACCGGAGTCACGTACACAAAATTTGGAGGTTTTTCGAGAGATGATCCTAATGCGCATGTGCGGACATTTGAAACTAATTATGCAGTTTTGAATTATCCAGCAGACCCTGCTTATAAAGCCATTGTGTTCCAGTCAACTTTGGTTAATGAGGCTGCACGCTGGTTAACCGAGTATGACCTGAATCATTTCGGGCAGTATGATGACGTGAAGGATGCATTCCTGCAACGATTCCGGTTAAAGAAAAACCCATTACCTGCAGAATAACATGCAGAAGCCACACTAGAATGTACAAGACTATGCCACTCTATTTTGGACGCATTTACGGCAATTACCACCAGCGCATGCCAATTTACGAGATGATGTCATTACTCAGTGGTTCATAAACGGATTAAACCCCCAATTGAAACAGATCATGATTATACTATGTGTGGGAGGAATGACCTTGGATGCCATAATCGCTATGGCTTTACAGTTAGAAAATAAAGTGGGAGGATTCACTGAAGATTTAGAGTGGTTGAAGGCGTCCAAGCATTCAAATGCGGATGCTTTGAAACAAATTTACTAAACTAAATGTAAAAACACAAGACACAGTAGCTCAGCATGCGCTCTAAATCAGATGACCTGCGCTATTTGCCATACAGCGGACCACACTACGGAGACTTGTCCTTATAACGCAAGGGTGCAGAGCAGAGCGGTTGTCAATGCCATTATTCAGGTACAAGGGCAACCGGCCAGTCACTACGTACCACCACAAATGAGAAATACTCCTTACCAAGGATACAAGAATTATAGAGGAGCACAATCAACTAACTTTGGACAAACTCGGTGAAATGCAAGTCCATCAGGTGAAGGTGCATCTCCTCCACCACCGAAATGTCATTTTGGTGGTGAAATAGGGCATATACGTAGGTACTGTAAAGATGCAGTGGAGTACGATAAATAGAAAAAGGAACGACAACACCCGATGGAAAATATGGTGTATATTTGAGTAGTAGACACTCAAACGACAGTGGTGCAAACACGCTCGGGAAAGCAATTACAGCCAGCTGCGGAGATTTTTGAACCTGGAATTCGTGAACAGCAGAAGGTGTTTACTAAAGCAAGCAAGTGGGCGACCCACGAATAAACTGTTTTTCCTAACCGAGTTTCGGTGATGCAGCACAGCCTACTGTGGGTCGTACCGGAAGGAAGAAATCTGACCCAAACAATGCCGGAGTCTCCATCAGACTCCGTACCGAAAACAACAAAATTTGATCTAGTGTGGGATGTCTTATCCAAGGCATCAATTACACTACCATTGGGATAATTATTGGCTTTGGTCCCTAGTGTGCGCCAACAGTTCCAGCAACAGGTCAGTCCAGGATCTTCATGTGCTCCTTCGACAGCAACAATCCAGCCCGAATTTGATCCGATGGTGGACCACACGATGCCCTTGATTACGGTTTGGTATAAGAATCATAAAATAACCCAAGAATTAATTGATGGAGGATGTGGAGTAAACATTGCAACAGCTGCACTTTGTCAACGGATGGGATGGATGCACATCAAACCTGTCCAATTTTTTGTCCGCATGGTTGATCAACCCTGAGTTCATTCGGTTGGATTGGTGCGAGACATTCCTATTACTCTTCAAGGAGTTGTATTTAAAATGACCTACGTTGTTCTGGAATTATTAGAGTCCAGCCTTGATTATAATGTGCTCTTTGGAGGACCATGGTTAAAGCAAGCTAAGGTAGTTTAGGATTGGTCAATGCATGAAGTATAACCACCGGAAATATGTTGTTCCACTGGACGACATGAAGCATTGTGACTTGCATGCACACCCATATGTAGCAGAACCTGTACACATGATGGATGGTCTGTCAGATGATGAAGAGAAATCTTTTCTTAAAGTCAACAAGGATCTGATGGCGCTGGGAACTGTGGGCTTACAAACGGTTGCACATAACTGGACTCCGACGGCCTGTATAGTAGTATCATTGACCGGTGAACCGGAATCAAGTGCAGCACCGACCTTGGATGATACGATGCTATAGCAATTGCTTCAGCCAGTTGATGACTTTACCATGCCCCGGCTCTACGTACCAGAAGACCAATTGGTTACCTGCAATTTAGGCAATGAAGCCAATCCGCGACCAGTGAAAGATTAAGGGGGGACTATCAGAGACCTTTCAAGATAACTTACTGCAGTTACTACGTGAATTCTCTAATGTGTTTGCATGGGATTAACGGGATATGAAGGGTTTGGACCCGCATATCTATCAGCACCGGGTTATGTTGAAACCAGATGCCCGGCCTATTAAACAACCGAGCTATAGAATGAATCCTCACTATGCAGCCCAAGTCAAAGAAAAATTGGATCGATTGCTGAAGGTTGGGTTTATTGTCCCCATCGAGCATGCGGAGTGGATTTCCCCCATTGTCATAGTCCCTAAGAAGAATAAGCAATTACGAATTTGTGTGGACTACCGAAAATTAAATGCAGGCACAGTTCTTGATCCATTCCCTCTGCCGTTTTTGTACACAATGTTAGATGATGTGGCAGGTCGCGAGATGTACTCCTTTTTGGATGGATATAGTGGTTATAACCAAGTATGAATGGCAGAGCAGGACATTCCAAAGATAGCATTTATGACAAATTGGGGCGTTTATGTGTGTACAGTGATGTACATTTCAGCATTGTATGCAAGAAGTTTTCTCTCCTTATCTAACCTTTTCAAAAATAGGGTTTGGATTTTATCGGACCAATTACACATCCAACGACACTTACCAGTAACAAATATATTCTTACATGCACGGATTATGCAACCAGATGGGCCGAAGCTTGGGCTCTACGGTCAACCACAGCTACTGCGGTCACTAAATGTTTGATGAAAGATATTTTTCCACACTATGGTTTACCCTTGGAGATTGTGACTGATCAAGGTACGTACTTTGCTAACACATTAATGCAAGTGCTTACTCACACCTTCTAGATTGTGCATAAGTTCAGTGCCCCCTACTATCCACGAGCGAATGGCCTCACCGAAAGCACAAACAAATCTCTGTTGAACATCTTAAAGAAATTGGTATTGGATTTCTTAGAGAGGTGGGACCAATTCCTACCTGTGGTATTATGGGCTTACCGTACAACATATAAAGTGGTGACCGGAACAACTCCCTTTAAGTTGGCATATGGTTTGGAGGCGATTGCTGCTATGGAACTGGTGATTCCTAGTCTACGAGTGGCATTAGAGCAGAAATTACTACCGGAAGAATCATTTCCTTTTCGATTGGATGCTTTATGGTCTATGGATGAACAACGCCTCGAGAGTTTTCTCGTGCTGTAGGAAATTCAGCTCAGACAAGCAAGAACTCACGATCGTTTCCTCAAAACCCCCATTTTTACTATCAACGAATTAGTGCTCTTTTATAATGCTAAATCTAATAGATCTACGAGAAAGTTTAAACTGTGCTGGTTTGGTTCCTACCGTTTTGCTGAACAACTGGGACCAACGACTTTTCTTTTCGCCTGATTTTTTCCCGCGTTTCTACTTAATCTTGTCCTTCACGCTGATATTCACTATTGCGTCCTTGTGTGCTTGCGACCCCTGTGTTACCTATGCTCTTGTCTATTTCCAATTGCGCCATGGAAGCTCTGGCAAACATTGTCACCTTCCGTGATGGTCTCGCTCCGGAAGTGAGCGAGTTCCTACGTGCTCGTGGTCTCCTGGCCTTCGCTCAATTGCCTTGGCATGCAATGGAGTGCCATCCATTCTTTGCACAGATAATCTATGTCATCGCAGCCGCTTGCATGCCTTAACCCCCGCGTCGTCATCACACTTAATACAGTCGCTGAGGGATTCCATCTCCCTCATGAGGGTCTGGTCGATGGATCTCTCCTTCCCATATTGACAATGAAGGAACTCATTCCTCAGCACTCATCTGACGAGTTTGCCATTTTGTGTCGACCTGAACCGAAGCGCACCGCACTCCAGTTCCTGGTAGCTGCCCTGAATCTCCAAAAATGCACTTACGGCATCTCACGCCCTTTTTACTCAATGATTGACACTACAGCACGAGAGGCAGTTAACTTCACTTCCTTCTTTTTCCGACGCATTCACCGTGAATGCCAAGCCGTTTCTAAGCAATTGGCCAAGAATGAGATCCCTCGGACTCGCTTGTCGCACTTCCTCACTTTCCTCCTTCCGGCGATTCAAGCAGAGCAACCACCACCATTGAACACTCTTCTCTTTCATGAAGAGTCTGTCCAAATGATGGAGATCAATGATGATGCAAACCTTCTCCAATTCTTCCTAGAGAAATGCCGCAAATTGAGCCTGTCGCATAGTAAATTCTTGTCGTCCTCCATCATGCAAGTGCAGGACACTGCTTCGTCGGCCCAGAATTCTTCTCCTCCATCATCTCCTCCAGAAAAAGCTCTTCCTAATACCGTCATTCACGAAGTACAATTTTTCGATAAAGTCATGTCGCCCGAGTCCCATCCTCAGGGGTCCGTGCTCGATATGGCCACAACAACAACGAAACCTGCTGATCAATCTCAACCTAAGGAACAGACCGCACAACCTGATGCTTCAGCCATTGTGGTAATAACACTTGCTCTCCTTTCTACCTCTCAACCTCCACCCTTATCTTTGTCTCCCTCCAAGGTGCCATTGCCACCTAGCCCTCCTTCTTCCCCAGGTCAGTCAGCCACCCATCCTCTTCCCTCCTCACTCGATTATTCCCCTCCCTCCTCCTCTGCCACTGTTTCCGTTAATCCTTCGCAGCCCATCTCCACGTCTCTCATCCCTAACTCATTAGCCCAATTAGCTTAGATTGGCAACTATCTCCTTCATCTCTCCACCCATCTTCCCCATCACCTCCACGTGGCAGTCCCTTTGGCAGCAGTATCAAGCCAAAGTGGATCTGCTTGAAGCCGACATTGTGCCACTTCAAGAAGAAGTGCTTACAGCAAAAGCTGAAGCCAGTTCCTTTGAGGAACAAATTCATCTTTTGCAAGCAGAATTGAAAGAGAAAGATGCTCTCATTGCCGCCTGTGATGAAGAGATTAATCAATTGAAGTAGACGATGATTGATAAAGAAGATGCCAGGATCGCATTGGGCAATCTTCTCAAGAATACACGCACAGATCTAGCTCTGGTGGAGCAAAAAGGTCAGGAAATGGCAAATTTGGCTCTGCAAATGACAACAGACTTAAAGACATTTTCTAAAGAATTATTCCAGAAAAGTCGTGCTTTGGAAGAAGAGATTGGCCAGAACATCCAATTAAAGAAGGAGATTGAAGCCATTAAGAAGGAACGACAAGATTTCTACAACATGATGCAGTTCCAGTCTCAAGAACTCAAATGCAGGGAAAAACAGTTAGGCATCTAGGCTGAACGATTATCCAGGATAGATGCTGAAATTGCCAAAATGAAGTTGCATAGAGATGTTTCTCTCGCCAACGATTTTTACTTACAAGAAGCCTTTCTGCAGACTCAAGTTGAGTCCTTAATAAGTCAAGTGGTCGCTGCCAGTTTGGTTAGAACTGATGCCCATTTAGTTGAGCCCCAAATTTTGAAAGATATGTTGGAATCCTTGAAACAGAAAATCGCTCGTACCTTTAAGTTAGCCTGCTCCATGTATATATAGGGCATTATAGATGATTCTTAAATCTTTGTACTTTTCATTTGGGTTCGAGTCCACCGTGCGTGCTAGTATGAACCGTTGGAATATAATCTTGAAAGGACGCACGCACACCGAAAGGGCGTAGCGTAACCGTTGTAACATTTTTTATTAATGAAAAGGGCATACGTGAGACAGAGGGTATGTCATCGTCGGACTGTTAGTCTGGACGAATGCCTGAAGTGGAGCGTAGCGCGCATTCTTGATACTCTGAGTATTCTGTCACTCTGTTAATTAAGTTAAGTAATTGATGGAGAAAGAAAATCTCCAAATGAATAAGTTATTCTTGATATTAGACCAGCTCTATATCAAGAATAACTTCAGACTCCACTTAATTTTGAAAAACAATTATCAAACTATCAAGAAATTGATCAACTGTGAAAAATTACTTCTTAGAAAAAGTCTGCTGCAGATTAATCACTCATTGACTAATCATTTGTGTAAAGTTTTTTATAAAACTTTGTAGAATTTGTCGCCTAGAGGTTGCGCACCTTCTCCAAGTTAAATCACTTCAAATGCTTGAGTAGAATGTGAGAAATGACTCAAACACTTTACCTATGTTTGAAACTGCCTCTCTGTAATGACGACTTTGACACCTGTAACTTCTAAGCTATGGTTCTCCCAAACTATAGCCCGTTTAATCAAATGCTTTTAGCCATAGATGGCTTACCTCTCAACGTAAATTTTGAACCCTCATTTGTGTAAAACTTTACACTGTGTGCTGAGTACTGACCATTTCTTTAATCACAAAGTCTGCGCCTGTTTCAGAAGACACTCAAAATTTTTCACATATGAATGTTCCTATTCAAAATTCTCTCAGCCTGTTTGCAATTCCACTCTCAAACTTTAGCCATAGATGGATTAACTATGGACTTAGATGTGTACAAAAGGATTTCTCATAAGATTAAGCACAGAAGGAGAATTAGAGAAAAGATCGATGTGCCATTCTCTGAAAACTTTCTCTTATCTTAACTCTTCATACATCTGATGGATGATTCATACAATGTTCATCATCTACTCATCTATATTTCATCTCATGCTCTCTTATGCTTATTATACGACTATAAGCATGTACTTATATATACATACAAGTCCTAATTCGTCATTACTTCAAGTACATTGAAGTATATATAGAACTAATGTACATATGATTTAAAGAACTTTGTTATCTGAATCTTCTCTTCATTCCATGAAGTTGGTCTTCAATCTTTTCTTCATCTCTTTACTTCTAACCTTTATGTAATCACTAATTGTTGATTGTTCTGCTCCAATAGCTCCCCCTCAATCATCAATTGTGATTACCTGCATCTTCTTTATTCCTGCCATATCTTTAAACCTCTGCAACTTTGGTCCATCCAAACTTTTTGTCATCATATCTGCAATTTGATCTTTTGTAGGAGTATGCATGACTTCAATTTCTTTATCAATGACCTTCTCTCTCAAAAAATGATACTGAATTTCAATATGTTTAGTTCTAGCATGAAATACAGGATTTGCTTCCACGTATAAAGAACTCATATTGTCTCCATAAATGATAGAAGTACTCTGAACAACATCAAAACTCTTCATAAGTGCCTTTAGCCATATTACTTCCTTTGCAGCTTCCACCATGCCTTTGTATTCTGCTTCTGTAGATGATAAAGCAACTGTATGTTGCTTCTTAGAACACCATGAGATTAGCTTGTCTCCCACATAACACAAATATCCATGTGTTGATCTTCTATCATCCATATTACCTGCCCAATCTGCATCACTATATATTTTGACTCTTGTATCTGAAGTAAACCCATAGTACAACCCTTCTTTGAGTGTACCCTTGATGTACCTAAGTACTCTTTGTCCTGCAATCCAATGTTCCTTTCTAGGACAATGCATGAATTGAGATAGAACTCCAACTGCATATGACAAATCAGGCCTTGTTAATGTAGCATAAATCAAGCTACACACCAAACTCTGATATAGCTTCATATCTTTGAATTCTTCTCCTCCATATTTAGTCAATCTATGATTCACTTCCATTGGAGTTGATGCTATCCTGCAATCTTCCATTTTAAATTTGGTTAGCAAATTTTTCAGATACCTTTCTTGAGTTACATATACTCCATGTTGAGTATATGAAATCTCCATTCCCAAGAAGAATGACAAATTTCCCAAATCACTGATTTTGAACTCTTTCTCCATCTGTTTCTTAATCATTTGTATGCCTTTATAATCTATTCCTGTAAGTATTATGTCATCAACATAAATACAAACATAAATAAATCCATCTTCACTTGCTTTGACTAGCAAGCTACTATCTGCCTTTGATGCTTGAAATCCAAGTTCCTTCAAGAACTTTACAAGCCTATAATTCCATGCCCTTGGGGCCTGCTTCAATCCATACAAAGCTCTCTTGAGCTTACATACATAATTTGGATACACTTGATCTTTGGAACCATCTGGTTGTTCCATGTAGACTTCATCTGAAATGTAACCATTCAGAAAAGCATTTTTAACATCTAATTGAGATAATTTCCAACCTTTGCAAGCAGCAATTGCTATGAGTGTCCTGATGGTTGTCATCTTTGCCACAGGACTATAAGTCTCATCATAATCCACTCCATATGTCTGTGCATATCCCTTCACAACAAGTCTGGCTTTGTACCTAGACACACTTCCATCTGCAAACCTTTTTGTTTTATAAACCCACTTACAACCAATGATTTTCTGGCTATTGGGTTTAGGAACTAGATCCCATGTCTGATTTTCCATCAATGCATCATACTCCTCTTGCATAGCTTCTTCCCAATTCTTCTTCCCTTTGGCTTCATCATATGTAGATGGATCTTCATCTGCTTTTATCATGTAAGCATAATCCTTAGTAGTCAAGAATGAAGTATCATAGCTATACCTTGTAGGTTTCCATTTGTGCCTTGTAGACCTCCTGAGTTCTCCACTCCTTGAGGTTTCTGGTTCATCACACTCTGGATCAAACCTTGGCACTTCTTCACCTTCAATCTGTATTTCATTTTTCTCTTCTTCATCAAATATCTGAACCTTTGTTTTGCCTTTCTTCTGATTCATAATTTCTTCAAGTTCTGCATACACATTAGATGTACCTGCATACCAAGTACTTTGCTCATCAAATGTAACATCCTTGGACACAAGGAATTGTTTTGTAGATGGACTCCACAACCTATAACCCATCTGGTTGTCATCATAATCAATGAATACATACTTCTCTGCTTTAGGTTCCAATTTATGCCTCAATTGAGATGGCACATATGCATATGCTAGGCATCCAAATATTTTACAATGATCCAAGGTAGGTCTCTTACCCCACCAAGCTTCATATGGTGTCATACCCTGGAAAGCTTTACAAGGCAATCTATTAAACAAATATGTGGCTGTGTTTACAACCTCAGCCCATAAATAATTTGGGCAATTCTTCTCTTTCATCATGGATCTTGCAAATTCAACAAGTGTCCTGTTTCTTCTTTCTGCTACCCCATTTTGTTGAGGAGAGTACCTACAAGTAACTTCTCTCTTTATACCTCCACCTCTTCCAAAATAATTCCTACCACCTCTACCTCTGAAGTTTCCTCTCTGAAATCTACCACCTCTTGCTCTTTGATTAAAGTTCTGACTAAAATTAACATTGCTTTGATTATTATGCCAACAATCATGAGATAGATGATTGGTCTTACCACATATCCAACAAGCTCTGACATTATCTTTGTTATTTCTGCCTCTTCCTCTACTTCTACCATTTCCTCTTCCTCTTAGGAAGTTTGCTTGGCTTGAAGTACCTTCATCTTCACCTAATTGTTGCTTTCCTTTGTTAGCTTTCTTCTTGTCTTTAGAGTACATTGCATGACCTGCACTCTTGTCAACATCTCCTTTGATATCATTCTCAAAAGTTAGCATATGTCCTAACAATTGATTCAAATTAGGAGTGAAATGGTCTAATGAAAGTTTTGTAGACAAAATAAAAGGCTTCCACTTCTCATCTCCTCTTAGCCCTGTAAGAATTTGTCTTACCATTTTGTCTTCTTCAATATCCTCATCCACTGCACCTAAAGAATCTGCAATGTCCTTCATCTTTGTCACATAATCAGATATTGATTGTGAAGCCTTCTTCTTGAAAGTAGTAAACTCTGCCCATAATGAAGCTTTCCTTGATTTGGTTGTGTTCTGGAAATGCTCTTCCAAAGCATTCCAAATGTCACTTGCACTTTCAAGTCCTCTAATATGAGGAAGCAAATAATCATTCACTGCCATGTAGATTATGCTCCTTGCTTGAGCATCCTTCTTCATCCAAATCTTTATATCTGCAAGCTCCTCCCTAGTTGGAACACTAGGATCTCTGAATTCTGGCTTTTCTTCCTCTCGTGTGATGTATCCCATCAGATCTTTGCTCATAAGATGAGCTTCCATTCTCATTGACCAAGCTAGATAGTTCTCTCTATCCAACTTCTCAATTTGGAGACTATCTCCCATCCTTTCTTCACCTGTACTATCAAATCTTTAATCCTTATAAGAAATGAATGTACCTTGGCTTCGAATGTTACTCCTTCTGATCCTTTTGAAAACCTTAATGTATCTTCCTTCAATCTTTCTTCACACTTTATCCTTTTGATCGTTCGAGATATAAAATTTGTATGTCTACAGCAGTAGGAGTCTTCCTTTCCTCAATTTTGATACAACCTACTCTGATACCACTGATGGAGAAAGAAAATCTCCAAAAGAATAAGCTATTCTTGATATTAGACCACCTCTATATCAAGAATAACTTCAGACTCCACTTAATTTTGAAAAACAATTATCAAACTATCAAGAAATTGATAAACTGTGAAAAATTACTTCTCAGAAAAGTCTGTTGCAGATTAATCACTCATTGACTAATCATTTGTGTAAAGTTTTTTATAAAACTTTGTAGAATGTGTCGCCTAGAGGTTGCGCACCTTCTCCAAGTTAAATCACTTCAAATGCTTGAGTAGAATGTGAGAAATGACTCAAACACTTTACCTATGTCTGAAACTGCCTCTCTGTAATGACGACTTTGACACCTGTAACTTCTAAGCTATGGTTCTCCCAAAGTATAGCCCGTTTAATCAAATGCTTTTAGCCATAGATGGCTTACCTCTCAACTTAAACTTTTAATCCTCATTTGTGTAAAACTTTACACTGTGTGCTGAGTACTGACCATTTCTTTAATCACGAAGTCTACGCCTGTTTCAGAAGACACTCAGAATTTTTCACATATGAATGTTCCTATTCAAAATTCTCTTAGCCTGTTTGCAATTGGACTCTCAAACTTTAGCCATAGATGGATTATCTATGGACTTAGATGTGTACAAAAGGATTTCTCATAAGATTAAGCACAGAAGGAGAATTAGAGAAAAGATCGATGTGCCATTCTCTGAAAACTTTCTCTTATCTTAACTCTTCATACATCTGATGGATGATTCATACAATGTTCATCATCTACTCATCTATATTTCATCTCATGCTCTCTTATGCTTATTATAAGACTATAAGCATGTACTTATATATACATACAAGTCCTAATTCGTCATTACTTCAAGTACATTGAAGTATATACAGAACTAATGTACATATGATTTAAAGAACTTTGTTATCTGAATCTTCTCTTCATTCCATGAAGTTGATCTTCAATCTTTTCTTCATCTCTTTACTTCTAACCTTTATGTAATTACTAATTGTTGATTGTTCTGCTCCAACAGTAATGTATTAAGTTGTGATGAAGTATTAAGTTAAGTAACATTGCAGTAAAGTGATGAAGTTGCACAATCGTACATATTACAGTGAAGCATGTTGTAATGCGCAGAACCGATAAGGAGTTGAAGAAAAATCTAATTCGGAGTGTTAAATTGGTGTAATAGCATATAATTGAATCTGTAAATTTGGGAAAATACAAACAAGGCCTCTGTTTTATAGACCCCTAACCATCCCAAGGACCCAGATTCGATAACAGTTAAACATCAGTTTAATGTTTAACACTGGCCCCGTCTGTGGAAATTGTCATCGAATTGTCACCGGGCAATGCTGAACTGTCACCGCACTACGCCGAAGTACAACTAGAAATTAATGTACTGTCTTTAGAAAGAACTGGACTATCACCGGAACGCACTGTATTATCGCCGCACTCTACCGAAACTACTTCTACACAGCACTGAACTGCCACCAAAATTTCCATTGGCTTGATGGACTGGGCCTTCTGCAACTGAACTTGATTGTTCTTCGTTTCTACCACCAGAGGGTGTTCCTAACAAATTCGGAACCACCGAGGGATGTGGATCACTTTGGTATTTGGGATACGATTCACTGAAGCATGTTACCGGCGTATATCAAAGGATTCTTCGTTGATCTTTAATCTTTTCTTCAACTAGCTACTCCATTTCCCACAGATGGCGCCAGTGTTAAACGTTAAACTGATGTTTAAGTGTTATCGAATCTCGGTTCTTGGGATGGTTAGGGGTCTGTAAAAGAGAGAGGCCGTGGTTGTATTTTCCCAAATCTAGAGATTCAATTATATGCTACTACACCAACTTAACGCTCTGAATTAGATTATTCTTCAACTACTTATCAGTTCTGCGCATTACAACATGCTTCACTGTAATATGTACGACTGGGCAACTTTGTCACTTTACCGCAATGTTACTTAACTTAATACTTCATCACAACTTAACACATTACTGAACTTAATTAACAGAGTGACAGAATACTCAGAGTATCAACAATGCGCGCTACGCTCCACTTCAGGCATTCGCCCAGACTAATAGTCCGGCGACGACATACCCTCTGTCTCACGTACGCCCTTTTCATTATTCAAAAACGTTACAACGGTTATGTTACGCCCTTTCAGTGTGCATGTGTCCTTTCAGGATTACATTCTGGCGGCTCACAAAGCACACAAACAACACAAGGAAGAAGAAGAAGAAGCTTGGAGCACAACACACAATACTGATTGTATTACCATTAGAATGTACAAAGATAAGTAACACATTAGGGCTATAGGCATATATACAAGGGGGGGACCTCCTAAAGAGGGAAAAAAGTACCCTCATGGTCCTAGTGTGTTCACACACATCACTACCTAAATATATCAATAAATCCCCCCTCGGAGTGATGCAATGAACAAGGAGCTAGCACTCATGTATAAGCAAGTGCCAAGCTATGTGGAATCAATCCACAAAAGGAAGTAAGCCCAAAGCTTTGCAAAAAGTTTCAAACTTCTCCCTAGGTAGAGCCTTCGTGAAAAGGTCTACAATGTTCTCCTGTGTGGGCAAATATGCCAAGCTGAGCTCTCTAGTAGAGAACCTCTCCTTGACATAATGATAATGCACCTCAATGTGCTTAGTGCGAGCATGGAACACAGGGTTCCTCGCAACTGTCAATGCGCTCTGACTATCAGTGAAGATGGTGGTGGCAAAAGACTGACCAACACCCAAATCATCCATAAGGCATCTGAGCCACACACACTCAACAGTCTCTGTGAAAGTTGCCTTATAATCAACCTCACAATCGGAAGTGGCCATACTAGGCTGCTTCTTACTAAACCAAGATATACATGAGCTACCAAGCATGAAGCAAAAGCCACTAGTGGACACATGACTGTCATAGCTATTGAAATAAAGAAGCAAGGTCATATATATTTTGCAAAAAGGATTTTTCTTCAAATAGAAAGGAAATACAAAAATGAAAAATGGAAGCATTTACTTCAACAAGTAGTGGAGGCTAAAAGAGAATCAAATAAAAAAATTGATCCATAAGAGAAGAGTGGCTGCTCAAAGTAGTGGAGGAGTTATGAAGACGAGCTCTCAAATTCATCATGAGACCTCGTGGTCATTGCTACAAAAGAGGTGAGGGAGGACACTCAAGAATAAAGGAAGAAGGCACTGAAGTCCCCTTGTGGGTAGTTCATTTGGTTTTAGTCTTTTCGTTCTCTATACTCTCATAGACTATGTCCAACCGCATACCAATTTCTAGGTAGCCTGATTGCAAGAGTCATATCTCTCAATGTATATATCTATTTTTTTAGTTTAAATATTCGTTGAAAACTTGTGTACTTTCTCTTTCTAAAATAATTTTCTCAAATTCATCAGACTCTGTGAGTTATTCAGTTTTTAGTGAAGTCCCATTTTCAACCTGATTGAGTGGACAATCAGCCAGTTTTGAGGCAAAGAGTTACCAAACCAATATTTAGATTACATTGTAGCCATCCAATGTTCAAAATTTTGTGCTTTATCAAATGAAATAGGCCGATCCGCATCACATAGACTAGAGGCAGCCATATTATAGCAATCTGATGCAAAAGAGGCACTATGAGAGCCTGAACGAGTTCGGTATGATAGAGGTGCATCTAATTTGTTGTCATGCAAAGTCTACACCAGCCATTTTGGCATAGTTTTTGCCTCCTCAATATCAGCTCTCTCATCAACAATTGCATCATGTAAGTCTGCGTAAAAAATAAAATGATTTGCATGATCATATGAAACCTGTAAAGGCTTAGAAGTTGCCTCATTAGGACTAGCACTAGACTGTCCACCTGTAAAAAGAGGTAGCATTTGCACCAGGGAGGCATTGCACAAATTTTGCTAGCCTTAAGGTTGGTCTAGATTCCACGATGAAGAATTTGCCATAAGAGGACAGACTTTTTGATTTCTATGAGGGGGTGCCAGATAGCCATGAACTTCATGTCCCACCGCAACCGCATCCACTACAGGCACCACTTCTTGTTGAGGTTAATTTGATAATCAATGGTTTCTTTGATGTTCGGATTTTTGTTAGGCAATTACCATTGTGCCATGTGAGACCAAGCGAGCTCGACGTGTCATACCCCATGAGAAGGTGAAATTTAGAGCAGTCCCAGGCGAGACATCTGCTTTGCAAAGTATTCCATTCTTCATAGGTAATGTTGACGCTAGGGTCAATATCCTCAAAGTTGATCCACTGATTGGTGTCTTGTTTCCAGAGATGTTTCCATTTTGTGAAGCCTTTGTTCCATAGCGTCTTTGATGTTTCATATGTTCCAAGATTCCACGATCCGGATGCCATGGATCGAAAACCAGATAGAGTATTCTCTGATACCGATCACCCACTTCGAATCTTCACTTATTCTTGTGAATCTTTTGACTTTATTCCACCTCTTCCATAGGGAGCACATAAGATTTGAGCCTTTCGAGAAAACCGGGATCGGGGAAAACAAAAGGGTCAGAATGTCAAGATTCTTCCAATTTAGGAATCCCACGAAAGTCAACGCATTCTTGTTTCTAAAGATCAACTTGGGGAACATTGTGCAAGGTGTTGAGAAATGTCATATTACACCTGCAAACATAGTTACTAAAGGTGATGTAGATAGTGTTGAAGTTGGCGATATTCTTCATGTTCATGTTTGTGTTGCAGTTCCTACTGCAACTACTACAGAGCAAATTCGTTGGGATAACAAAGATGCTCACGCACATGCATTGATAGCCTTGTCTATCAAACGTGCCATCATTCCTCACATTCGATCTTAAAAAGTAGCTAAGGATGGTTGGAATACACTTACCACTTTATACCAGGCAAGGAATGAGGCTTGTGTTGCTTATCTCCAAAAACAGTTGGAGAGTTAGCACATGAATGAACGAGATTCCATGGAGATTTTTTTGACAAAGATAAGATGATCTACTAGAGAGAAAAGGAAGCCAAAAATGTATGGATATGATACTTCATTGTCACTAAACATTCAATATATCTAGCACAAGGGTCAAAATTTGAAGAGATTTCAACTTATGAAAAAGCAAAGGAGAAACCTGAGTGGCGCCGTGGAAGAGGAGATAGAAGCTTTACAAGAAAATTAGACTTGGGAGTCGATGCGCAAGACCCCATCTATGAAAGCCATAGGTTCAAGATGGATATATAAGGTAAAGAAGAATTTTGATGGTTCAATCAATAGGGACAAATCAAGGCTAGTGGCTAAAGGATATGCACAAACTCAAGGTATTGATTATGAAGAAACATTTTCACTTGTTGCAAAGATGCCTACCATTAGGGTACTCACGAGTTGCATCTTCCAAGGATTGCAAGATTTATCAAATGAATGTTGAAAATGCTTTTCTAAATGGATGGATATTAGAGGAGGTATATATGGCTCAACCTCTTGGTTTTGAAAATCAATCATATCCTCAATATGTTTCGCAGTTCAAGAAATTCTTGTATGGCTTAAAGCAAGCTCCTCGAGCTTGGAATCATAAACTTGTCACTTACTTGTAGGATAAAGGTTTCAATGTAAGAAAGGTAGATCCTTCCCTCTTCATTAAGAGGAACCAATCAAAGGTCATATACCTATGTGTATATACTAATGAAATAATTATTATAGATATTGATGCAGAAGGAATCAAAAGATCAAAGCTCAAATGAAGGAAGAATTCAAGATCAATGATCTTGGATTGGTCACATACTTCCTACAGTTGGAACTAGTGTATAGAGAGAAAAGTATTTTTCTCACGCAAAGGAAATACATTAAAGATATGCTTTCTAAGTTCAAAATGGAGAATACAAAGGTTGCAAGTACTCCCATGGAGGTAAATCTGCAGTTGAGTGCTCATGAAGCTGAGTTAATTGATGATGTGACTAGCTATCAGAGTTTGGTTGGAAGCTTAAATCATGCTACATTAACTAGACTAGATATATGCTATGGAGTAAGTGTGTTATGTCAGTTCATGCATACTCCAAGGAAACCTCATATGGAAGCATCCAAGAGAATTCTCAAATACCTAACGGACACAATCAATGAAGGATTGTACTACCAATACACATCTGATATAGATGTCAAACTTTTTTTTATGAAGATTGGGTAGGCTCTAAAGATTATAGGAGAAGCACATCAGGATATCTTACGTTTGCAAGTACTAAGCTGATTTCATGGTCTTCAAAGAAGCAAACTATTATAGCACTCTCATCAATAGAGGCTGAGTATAGAGGACTTGCAAATGCTACACAAGAAGAAATGTGGATTAGAATATTATATTCTGATTTAGGGCTAAAGACTTGTACAACACACATCTTTGGAGATAATATTAGTTCTTTACATCTTGTTTCCAACCCAATCTATCATGCCAAGACTAAAAAAATAGAAGGAACAAGGAAAAGATTATAAGAAAAGAGATTCAACTCTCATATGTGTCAACTCATCAACAATGTGGAGATATGATGACAAAGGCATTGGATGGAAGCAAGCTAAATAGATTCAAAGCAATGATTGGATTGTAAGAAATCTTGAAAGATTGAAGATTCAAGCTTCTTAGGATTGAGGGGGAGCTCTTTGCACACTTATCAAGCCTAAGAGCTTTGCTAAACTTTGAGTACTAAACACATAAGCCACTCTAAATAGAGAAACTCACATAAGAACTCATGCTTGTTAATTTCTTTGTATTTATCTTGGATAAATGTAAAAGCAAAAAGTGGAGATGAAATCTCGTGATATTAAGGAACCCATTCCATGAATCTAATAGTTCGAATCTAATTGAAATCATTCCCCAAATTTAAGATTGCTTTTCGATGAGCTATCTACCAAGTTCAAACTCAAAAATGTGTATAAATACACATGGCTCTTAGTCGTGGGTATAGAGGGCATATTTGAGAGGGACTCAGCTACAATATCGAGCGTACATTGTACTCACACCATCTAGGTGTAGTCTACTACACTTCCTCTATATCATATGTGCAATAACATTCATATTTTGATACATTTCATTTAGTAAGTTCTTCTATTCATTTTTCTTTAGTACTTTCATGAATACAATCAACTTTTCCAATTGATTTCTCTATGTGTAGGCATTCATTTGCTATATTTTAAATTGAGATACTTAGAGTAAAATTTCTAGTATCTACATACCAAATTGCCTCAGCTTTGGTTCAATAATCTCAAGATATGAATTTGAGAACTTGCTTGTGTCTACAAATCTTCTAGTTCCTGAAAAATCGAGGGTCAAACTTGCTAGATCTATTTCTCCTTATATGGTGCAACTAAAATCATCAAATATCTTGCTTTAGTTATCTATACACTACAATTCAATTTTGCAAAATCTCTCTTGTCAATTTGTTCTAGGTTGTGATCTTTGTGCATAACATTGAGAACTTGTCATCCCCAAATAGAAGGTTCTTCACATTGCTTGCACATAGGAGTTATCTATTTTGATGCAAACAATTGAGAGCGATGTTCCAAAGGACTTGATGGTTCTTAATGCACATTTGGGAAGCTAAGGAATTCTAATAAGCATACCTAGAGTTATATTGGCTAGTGTAAATAAGCTTTGTTGTTGCACCAACTCATCTCAAATTGAGGATAGGAGATCTTTTTCAACACTAGATATTTTAGATGGGGAACATGAGCGTATATCCAAAGATTTCACTATAAGAATACTTAAGACACATAGAGGGAACACATTTGATTGGATAATTGTGGATAGGTTAACCAAAGTGGCTAGGTTTATTCTAACACATAATAGAGTGACGACACCAAAGTTGGTAGGTTATTTATAGAGCACCTATATCGATTGTGTGGTCTTCCTTTAGAAATTGTTTTTTATTGGGATAGGAAGTTTGGTTGCTACTTTTAGAGAGAAATATTCAAAATATTGTATACCAAACTTAGCATGAGTACGGCCCAAAAATTTGGCAAACAAAGAGGGTTAACCAAATCCTGGAAACTATGCTACAGAACTATGTGAATGAATGGAAAAATAATTGGAAAGAGTACTTACCTATAGTAGAGTTTTCATGCAATAATGTCAAACACGCTTCCAATCGGCATAGTTCATTCATGCTTATGTACACATTTCAGCCAAGAGGTCCTTATGCAGTAGGATTGCAGTATGAGAAAGTCTAGTTGCAACGGACTTGGAAGAGATGAATGAGGCTTGCAAAGCACAACATAAGGAGATTTTAGGATGGGCATTAAAGCCTATGTTGATCCTTGAAGGAGAGAAACCAACTTTGGGGTAGGAGAGTAAGTCCATCTTAGAGTTCCCACTAGATCTGAGACTACGGAGGTGGGACCTTTTCCAAAGATATCTCCTTAGTAGTATGGACCATTCCCAATATTTAAGAGAATAGGAAAGATGCCTTACCAACTCGAGCTTCTAGAGAATAGCCAGATCCATTAACTATTTTATGGGAAGGCTAGGTGAATCTAATAACCTCATTCTTGATAGTGAGTTGGTAGAGCCTTCGCTATTTCATAAGGCTAGGTGAATCTAACAACCTCATTCTTTATAGTGAGTTGGTAGAGCATATTACTCTTCAATTTTTTCCATATGAGCCATAAGACAATACTATAGATTTGAGAGAAACAAAAAAGAATTCTCATATAAAAGGAGTGATTAGTAAAGCATAAACATAGTTCAAAAGATAATGCTACATAAGAGCACATCAACACAAGTAGAGATGGTTATTTTCGTTTGATTTGCCTTCCCAAGATTTCTCATAAGTTGAAGCATATGGGAAAAAATTATGGCAAGATGACCATGTATAGAGATTACACGGGTTTAGTGGGAGCAATAACTATATTCTTCTCTTTCTCACCTATGCCTTCAAATACAATTTTTGAGGACAAAACTGGACTTAAAGGGAAGGAAATGTTTTGTAAAGGGTTATGTGAATAGGTGGTGAGAACCCCTCTAACTTGGGATTAATATATGTGTGCCAGGAGGCACTCATGAGATAGGACATATGTCCTTTTGCATGGAGAGAAAGAGAAGTTTGGTGAAGAGATTGCATGGCACGAAGGTAGATTGAACTAAGCATCTCTCATTGGTTTGTTTCGGGACCAATCCACAATACCTCCTTCATCATCTTGGTGGGTGTATATAACAAAAATACAGTTGAGGAGATCCGTGAAAAATATTGATATAGAGAGCTAAATTAGTATTCACGAAGAACCATGTTGCTAAATCTGGTCAGACTTTCTCTACAAATCGCTTATCTCTTCAATTCGCCTATCATTTGACAATATATGTGTGTGTGTGTGTGTGAATATATATATATATATATATATATATAGAGAGAGAGAGAGAGAGCATTGAGGATAGATAAGGAGGCCCTGAAATTCCTTTTGAATTGATATTGATGTGCATGCATCATATTTTGTTTTTATTCATGACATTCTTGACTTTTGGTTGTATGAAAAATTGTCATCACAAATTTAGGTTGTGATGCATGTCTCACTTCATAGTTAGGATTTCTCAATGTCTCTATCTCTGCTTGTGAGTTGTTTTTCTCTGAGTGTCCTCTCTCTTGGTTGCATACCCCCATGGGGAGGCCATGGCATTCTTTGAAGCCCTTTGAAATGGACATTCTCAAGACTCTGAGCAACTCATGACACTTCCCAATTTGAGAGGTCAAATTTGCTTTATCATGACAAAGGAGGTAACACGTTCCCTTGAAGGCTTTTTGTAGAAGAAAGAAAAGCCACAAGCCTCTTTTTAACTACATGGATGCTCTAGACAACCATGCTCTTGTTACTAATGGTTCTTGTCTTTTTGTGCTCTTTAGGTTACAGTGGAAGGTCAATGGCTTATCAAAAACATTCTCCTAGTTTGGGTTGATCTTTGTAGCGTCTCAGTGGAAAACTACACATGGATTAACGATTCAAGAGTGTTGATTGGAAGGGGTAATAAATCCCAAGTGGGACTCCAAAGTTCTTGTAAAAGTTGATATTTCTAAGGTGTGTAAGACATCCTTGCTGATCAAAGATCGAGATAGTCATAGTTTTGTGTGGATAGAAAGTTGTTTATAGAAATGATCCCAATAGTTGTTATAATTCTTACAAGCAAGTCACCTTATAGAGGATTGCCGCTTGGTTAAGAAAGGTGACCCCTGATCGATCACGTTGGTTCAATGTCAATGTGTTGAACTCAAATGCTAGTAAAACCCCCTCCAAAGCATCAAAATAAGGAATATAAGGAGTTATAATCCCTTTGAACTATTACTTGAGGAAGTTTTTAACCCTTTTGATTTTTAGAGGGAGAAAGATAAATCCAACACCCCGCCAAAATTTTATAGTCAATCCCTCCCAAAATAATGACTGAGGAGGTGATGGGTAATGCCTGGTCTACTTGCCATCTAGCCATCGCTTATCATGACAGATATCCATTCTATAAAGGAAAGGTGTGTGTCCCTAAAGATTTGGAGGTGAGGATGAAAGTCTTTTATGAGTGCCATGACACCCTAATGTGGGACACCCAAGAGTTAACATGACTTATGATCTTGTTAAGGACTATTTTACAGGCCTTGAATTCATAAAGACCAAAGTGATCATAGAAAACTCCTCTTGTAAGCCAAGTTGTTCCTCGATCAAATGCAACACCAATCCCAAAAGTGATCATATCTCACGTTCAATAGCTCATTTCGAATCTCTTGATGAGTGTTATTGTAAAATAGGTAAAAACGCAAAAGAAGAAACTTAAGAGCCTTGTATAAAACTCACAATTCTATGGGAGTACATCAAAATCACTTAAGTTTTTAACACTAGTGTTGTACTTGGACACTTTAGTGTCCTTGGACACTTAGTGTCCTGAAAAAGAGACAATGTTTGATGAATTTTTTAGATTACTAGAAGGAACCATTTATAAATGTAACTATGCAACATGTTGGCATAAGCGTTGAATAGTTTTAGAAAAATATAGTTTCTATTAAAGGATATAAAAATTAATATTTATTCACTAATTTTATGATGCTAATTTCAATACTGGCATAGAAATTACAGTGATGTAAGTTAGTAGTTATTTTCTATTAAAATCATGATCTTGTAATTTTCATTCATCTAAATGCAATAAAATCTTTTATTTTATATATGTCAACATGTTTCTATCCATAATTAGAGATTTGTAATGAATTTTACTAGGGTTATGGCATAAAATGAATCTCATTTGTGATATGACAGTCTTATCATCTATGAATTATTTTGCAAAGCAATGGTATGAACATGAATCATTTTTTATTCTCAAAATACTATTTGATATTATTACAACTAGAAATATTTTTTTGACAACCTTAGGAGTCAAATTTCTATGTCGTTTCTTCAAGTTAAACAATACCTCTGTTTTTCAACGTTAAGAAAAGGTCATTTTATGAGGAAATATTGCATATGCTACATGATTAAAGTTAGAATGCTAGTTTTTTCTATATAAAGTAGTTTATAATGTTTATAGAATTATTTTGATTCATAATATATACCTTATATCATTGATAAAACCTAATTTTTTAGGATGAATTTTTATTCCTGGTAGAGAGGAATATGGCCATTCAATGAAATATTGAGATTTTTAGAGGTATGTGAGATACATACAAAATTATTGGTTCAAAGACATGTAGCGTATCTTTATGCTACTATATGATGATTTTTTGAAATAAAACACAAACCATTTTAGTGTTTTTATGAATCAATATCATATAGAAGGTTGCTAAACTGTATAACTATACAATGAGCACCCTATATTGTACTAATTTTTTTATTATAAAAATGATTTTTCTAGTTCCCAAGGCTTGTCTTAAATGATTATATGACAATAACTTAACATCATAAAAATGATTCCAATAGGAGGAAAATTCTTTTTATGGATATATTTCTTTCTTCTCATATATAAGTTTACAAAAAACCAGGTTTTCTCAACCATATTCAATCATTTCTATATTTTGAGTTATCAAAAAAGGTTATTTTTTAAAATATATATTTTTTATAGAACATCTAGGTATAGGTCTTTATGGGGCTTTAAGGTTTTTTCAAAATTTTATTTGATTAGTATGTGTGATTTTTTTTTATTTATTAGAAAAAAGGACACTATAGTGTCCTGTTGTGGTACAACACTAGTGTTAACCATGCAAAATAGCTTCAAAAGATCACAAACATGATAGATAACACATTAAAATACATTAACCAACCGTCACACACCAAAAAACAAGCAAAACGATGAGTCTGCAAGAAGGCAGATCTCACTACTTCACTTGAAAAAAGTTCTTACAAATGAAAGTCTTGTATTTTTTATAATGACTCCCACAAGACCACTTTTTTTTTGCGATCCAAGGTCCAAAAAATACAAAATAATGACACTATTCTAACTCACCTTCTCCAACGATTTTCATAAGATAAATCGATTAAACTACCGATAAATATTTAGACCTCTACTATGCTACACAATTGCTATGAGAGTGCAAAAAACATTGCATCACTACCACCATTATGTAAGATTTGCTATCAGAGTTTTGGAATGGTTCCACAATTATGTAACATATGCTATCAATTTTTTAAAATAATTTCTCATGGCATACAATGGTCGCATTGATAAATGAGTCACTCATCCACTAGTTGGGAGTTTCATTCCATTAGTTAGAAGTTGGGGGTTTTTGTTCCCCTGAATTTGTGATGCAAATGATGCTTTTTATGGATATCTTGGTTGGAATACAAAGGATAAAAATAAGAAGCCACCTTGAATGATGAAATAATGTCTTAATAAGATGTGAAACTCATCATGATTTCATTAAACACACTACTTGTTTCCAATCTGCTTGTATATTTCTAATGATATGTAGGGCAATGTTGTGAGTCTTCAACTAATACATATTAGATAAATTTGTGGTTACAAATGTTTTAATGTATGCTCATGATTCATGGAAAATGCTTATTATCACACCTACAAGTCTCTCTCTCTCTCTCTCTCTCTCTCTCTCTCTCTCTCTCTCTCTCTCTCTCTCTCTCTCTCTCTCTCTCTCTCTCTCTCTCTCTCTCTCTCTCTCTCTCTCTCTCTCTCTCTCTCTCTCTCTCTCTCCTCTCTCTCTCTCTCTCTCTCTCTCTCTCTCTCTCTCTCTCTCTCTCTCTCTCTCTCTCTCTCTCTCTCTCTCTCTCTCTCTCTCTCTCTCTCTCTCTCTCTCTCTCTCTTTGTGTCTTTGGTAGGGTCTCATGTCTAGGAGGGCTTCCAATCCACTTATTAGCACTATAGGTGTGAAACAAGGGTGCTCATTATCCCCTACTTTATTTGGGATATACATTGATGAGATTGTTGACTTTATCCTGCAACATCAGAGTTCTGGCTTCTTCGAGGCCGCGACCAAATTTTTTGGCTTCTTGGGATTCCCTTGGGATTTGGCATCTCATTGGAGCTGCGGTGGAATTGGGTCCTAGCGACACTAGAAAGCAAGTTAAGCTTTTGGAGAGGTATGCAAATCAATCTCGTTGGTCGCACTATGGTTATCAACACGCTCCTCATTTTGTCTACCATTTACTTTCTCTCTTGTTGGAGACTGAAAGAGCAAGAGCTATCCAAACTCGAAAGTATTTGCAGAAATTTCCTTTGGACAGGTGACCACAATAGAAGGGGAGTGCCCAAAATCAAGTGGTCCATCTGCTCCAGCCAAAGAGATAATGGGGGCCTAGGCATTCTAGACATTGGGTGCATGACTAAAAAACATGCGGCAAAATGGTTGATTAAGGCGTGGTGCAATAGGGAGGCCTCGTGGGCCAAGTTGATCTTCAGAAACAAGAACAAATCTATTTGGTTTTCTGATCCACGGCATCCAGATCGTGGAATCTTGGAACATTCAAAATGCCAAGAGGCTATGGAATAAAGGCTTCAAAAAATCGAAACATCTCTGGAAACAAGACACCAACCAATGGATCAACTTCGAGGATATTGACCCTAGCATCAACATTACCTATGAAGAATGGAATACTTTGCAAAGCAGGTTTCTTGCCTGGTTCTGCTCTAAAGTTTGCCCTCTCATGGCGCACGGCACGCCGAGCCCGCTTGGTCTTAGATGGCACAATGGTAATTGCCTAACAAAAATCCCGAACATCAAAGGAACCATTGATTATCAGGTTAACCTCAACAAGAAATGGTGTTAGTCGTGGACGTGGCTACGGTGGGACATGACGTTCATGGCTATCTGGCACCCTCTCATAAAAATCAAAAAATCTATCATCCTATGGTAAATTCTTCATCGTGGAATCTGGACCAAACTTAAGGCTAGCAAAATTTGTG
>CM035427.1:59390420-59420420 GCA_020310875.1 Ceratopteris richardii | reverse complement strand
CTCTTTCTCCATGGCTCCCAACTTAGAAGAACAGCTGGCTACTTTAGAGCATACCCTCCAAGAGTTGATAGGAAAGCATAAGAAAGAAGGAGATTCTGAGCTGAACGGGGTTACCCGTAGAGTCATTGCCCTTGAGGCCAAGGTAGAAGCCTTGGAGAAGGAGAACCAGTCCCTCCGGGAAGAGCTTCTTGCTATCCAAAAGCAACACTCATGAGATCAAGAAGAATTGCACACTGGGCTCACTGATACGAGAACAAAACTGGACAGCATACGTGAGGAGGGGGAGATCACTCCACAGCTGGAGGACATCTAGGTGAGTATCAAGAAAGAGTGCATAGAGGTGGTTCAAAGCCATCTAGAGACCAAAAAAGATGGATGAGTCGAAGTTATCAAAAAAAAAACCTTCGACAAGAGGTGAAGAAGAACAACCAGCATGAGGAGATCCACATAGCACACACCACCATTGAGGAGGAGGAGATGCGACAGGCTCGCAGGCTCAATGTCTGCGTCTCTCGCCTCAGAGAGACTGATGGATCACAAGAGCGGGATGGTTGTCGCTTGTGCACACTACTTGGATATTGCGCAGACGAGCCTGCTCCTTTCACCAGAGCTTGGAGACTAGGGTGGGACACCACACGGAGCAGAGCACTTATCCTTCAGTTCTCATATGAGATCGGGAGGAGAGCTTTCCTCATATGATGGGTGGTATTATGCACTACACGAGGCACCCCGATCTATTTGGATGACGACCTCACATGGATGCAAGTAGAGCACAGATATGCATGTGTGCCACATCTCCTCCAGGCCCGACAGGAGGGACATCGTGCCCTATATAGAGAGGGTCATGTCACCATGATCTCACGCTTACTCTGCAACAAGCCCTCGGTTCCACATGACATTATACGAGCTAAGCTTGGCACACCACCGATGCTGGTGGAGGCCCTCTTTCAGTTGGTGACCTTTATCCGAAGAGTCAGGGAGCTCCCCACCTGTTGATTCACTAAGATTGCATTTGAGAGCTCTAGCCATTTTGCAAAGATAGGGCATAAGAGAGTATGCTATGCATAAACCTATTGATGGTTGGCACACCATGGCATGAGCATTACCCACCTCCCCACTTTTCAGTACGGCCTCTCTTCCCCCTACATTACCCTCTCTCGTTTGGAGAGGAACATGATCATCCGTCAGGACCTACTATAGATACATGTCAGGGAGACATGGATAGCACCATGGGAGCCTCTTCCCACAAAGAGGCAACACTACAAAGAGCACTTCTTGGCAATGATAGTGGATAGTTTCATTCAGAGACCATGATACATCATACATGGCACTAGCAGAGAGAGTGTCCATTGGGTAGCTCAGAGTAACATCACACCAGCTCGAGATTGAGGTTGGGCGAGCGACACACACCCCCAGGGATGAGAGATTATGCAGAATGTGCCGAGAGGAGGTGGAGGACGAGGAGCACTACACATGTAGATGCCAGGCATATGAGGATATCAGAGACTACTATGCACAGCTCTTCAAGGGGCCCAAAGAGATCAGAGCTTTATTGGAGACGGAGGACCAACACCCTCTAGGTCATTTTCGAATAGAGCTCGAGTGCCACCATGCCTCACTTCTCTAGCAAATGGAGATACACACGACCCCCCAGACTCATATTACACATTTTTTTAGACCAAGAATCGCCCGGGAGCCCAGTTTGATGCAGGTGTCACATTACAGAGAGCAAAGGAGCCTAGACGACAGTGCCAATGACCGAGACCCCCACTCCAAAGAGTCTGCCCCCACCAAAGAGAGATTCAAGTGATTCATGCACGTCATGACATGGAGATACAGAGACATCAGCAGCGCACCCTTGTTGATCTGGACGTGTAGAGCATTCTGAGGCTCACCACGATGCCTTACCTATCGATGCATTATATCCTACACCCACTCCAGGCATCTAAAGGGCTATGACACCGCCCACCCTCCCTATCCATTTCATATTTGTATCTCACCTTCTCAGCATATAGAGTGCATACCCATAGCACCCCACACCCTCGATGCTAGCTACTATCCACTCCTTTTATACTTTGTTTTGTACTCGCATTTTATTTTCCTTTTGGGATCACTATGGATCGGATCATTCTGATGTATATATTTTGTCTCATAGGCCGATTTTGGCCTCTAATAGACATTAAAAAATCTTTCTTTCCCTTTTTCTCTCTCCCCCTCTCTCTCTCTCTCCTCCCCTCTCTCTCTCATATGGCTTCCATGATTCGCACAATTCCCTTGTAGTTACATGGTTGGTAGAAATTCAGCAAAACGTGAAAGTATGACATAGCTTCTAAGGCGAGATGCCTCCTCTTCCTGCCTCTATCGATACCCCTATTGGGAAACACAAGAATAGTGTAAAAATTACCATTAGAAGTTCAATAGGATTGCCCTCTCTACCCACTTAATAAGTCCTACTTCAATGCCCTAGAGTGTATTTGTCTTTTCAAACTGTCATTCTACTAACATGGCATAATCTGTGTTTGTCAACGTCAAAGACGAACCATATTGTTTGACCAAAAAGAATATAAATTATATACGCATGTGATACAACATAGACCACACAATGATCTCGATCATCATGTTTCTAGAGAGTATAACTCATAAATGGATTTGCACCATGCAATCCTCAACATAATCTCATATGAAATTGTACTTCTATAAACCATGCCTGCACAAGAGCACCCCCAATCAATCTTGAATTTCATATGATATCTAGTAATTACCATACATTGAAGAACATTGTTAGTTTCCCAGCCATGAAACATGATGCATGTTAAAATCAAGATAACACAATTTCATTTATGACATTGAAACGAGGAAAAGCATAAAAAAATGACGTGTAATTTGGAATTGTTAGATATAATCAATACTCCACCCTCATGTGACCACAAATGATCCATGGTGCTCTAAGTTGTAAGGCCTCCATTATGAGGAGAAGCCATTATGACAGCCCGGACATTTGTGGAACCCTAACTTCCAAGTTAGATGAGGTCTATGTGTGACCGTTGATGGTTGAAGATGATCTTTGTGAGCTTAGCCGTTAGGTTAGGTAGGGCATAAACTTCCAGGCCATTGGGTTGCCATTTAAGGTGAAACTAAAGGCCCTGTGGCATCGCGCGGTTTCCCCATAGAACCTTAATGGGGGGAGTGCAGAGGAGGGCTTGCCCCCTTCTGCGGGGTCCGAGGGGCCTATCCCCCGGCCTGTAGGGCTGAGACGGTAGGACTTCTGGTCGTGGAGATATTGTCGGAGCATATATTTTATCGACTATTTTGTATCTTCAGACTATGTTTATCTATACCGAACCGCCTTGTAAAAGCTATATAAGCACGGCCCAGGTTGAGCTTTACATAGCATTGCGCACTAGTAAGCCCTTCATCTAGAGTCTGTCTAGATCACCATCTAAGCTCCATAGTGGGAGCGCACGGGTGGACAGCACCATCATTGTAACTGCATTACGCTCGGCAATCTGAGAATTTGAGTTCTCTATCTCTCAGTCTGCATCTATCTTTTTCTGCGTTTTTCTCTCAACTCTGTCTAGAGGTCTATTCCGTTGTGCTCTTATTATTTCTTACATGGTATCAGAGCTCAGGAGGCTCTGAGTGGTGTAGAAGTAGAAACGCAGAGGTTGCAAAGGTCATAACAACAAAAGAGAGAAGATGTCAAGCGGTGCATCATCATCTACGACTAGGGGCCAAGGTGGTTCATCAACAGGAGTAGGTGGTGCACAAGCAGGAGCAGCAATGATTCCGATCATTCGAACGTTGCGGATATGGCCACCAGCCTTCAAAAAAGGTAAACTTGATGGTACGAACTACACCCTGTGGAAGTTCAAAATCACTTCTATTCTTGATTCATATGAGCTTTTGGAGACTGTTCTTGGGATTGATCATGAGCCCCAAGAAAGACCTGATCCAAATAATCGTGGCCGAATGATTCCTCCTGATGCTGATCTTCTACGTGCTTGGAAACATAGAAATGTAGATGCACTATGTGCTCTTGTTACAAGTACTTCTGATAGTGTTCTGACTCTCATTCAGCATACTACGAAGGCATGTGAAGCATGGAACATATTGAGAAATCAATATGAAACTCGTAATTAGACACGGATTCGGAACTTATAGAATCAACTTGCAGTAGAACGGTTTGCTGATGGGGAGACTGCAGAGGTGTTTATCACTCGCATAAAGAATCTAGAGATCAAATGGCGAGAGTAGGTGTTCAAAAGTCAAGTGAGGAGCTAGCTCGACGTTGTCTTCGAATCTGTCCACCTAAGTTTGATGGTTTGGTAACTGCTCTTAACACTCAAATCAGACCTCAACCACTAAATTTTGAAGAATTCAGTGCCTTACTCATGGAGGAGGAGCTGCGGCTCAAGGCAAGGAGTGGTGGAGTGCACATATCCATCTTCTTCCATTAATAAATTGTGCAATTGAGGCTTCAAATATTGCTTTCTTGGAATGTTTGGAGAATAAGACAAATCTTTTAACCTATGCCAAGATTTTTTAGATTTCTTACAGGATCTAAGACAAGGAATATCTAGGCATAAATAACAAATAAAGCACACATGAATGATATCGGATGGTTAATTTTATTGATGACTCATCAAAAAATAGGTGTTAGTATTTTTTCCATTGGATCTAGCTTTTGATGACATTTTTATCTCAGCCTTTGGATTTAATTGAAAATTGTTGACTTTTTTAGATGGTTGATCATTAGATTAGGGTTTGACTTTTAAAAGGTGAGATGAGGTGATATGGCCGAGTGTTATATATGGTTGGATTTCTCTCTTTGATTGCTCCAATAATATGTGATTAATTTCCATGCATAAAATTACCATTTTTTATCATATTTGATCAGTTCATTGACCAAATTTGACTTGGTTTGGATTCTTCTATATGATCTGATCTAATCAAATACTGCATGAATATATACAATGATTGATCTAATCAAACCTAAAAATATATAAATTAGAAAATTTCTATGAGAACCCAAACTTAAAATCTAACACAGAGATAGATGGCATTGAGTTACATAATTGATATGGGGGAAAGTGAGTGAGTGAGAGAGAGAGAGAGATTATGGCTACACTATTCGATCAAATCTCATATATCTTTAACAACACACATGCACACACACACACACACACATAGATTCTTCAAGTGCAGATTTCTGTGAAAGCTTTCTTTGGAGATCCTTGTCATGCCTTATCCATTGCCCTTCACATGCTCCCTTTGAGATTCATGCTTTGTGATTATTTCTTTTGTTATTTTGTAGTTAGATTTGCAGCTTATGATCATCTTGTACATCTATTATCATGAATTGGATCATATAAAATCTAACCATACTTTGTGTACTACGTTATTTGTGCTCTTGTTTATGTGTGCATATTCTTTTATCAATGCTATTATCTCTCTATCTAGGCTATCATTATCTCCCTCCCTCCCCTTTCCTCTCTCTCTCTCTCTCTCTCTCTCTCTCTCTCTCTCTCTCTCTCTCTCTCTCTCTCTCTCTCTCTCTCTCTCTCTCTCTCTCTCTCTCTCTCTCTCTCTCTCTCTCTCTCTCTCTCTCTCTCTCTCTCTCTCTCTCTCTCTCTCTCTCTCTCTCTCTCTCTCTCTCTCTCTCTCTCTCTCTCTCTCTCTCTCTCTCTCTCTCTCTCCTCTCTCTCCCTCTCTCCCTCTCTCCCTCTCTCCCTCCCTCCCTCCCTCCCTCCCTCCCTCCCTCCCTCCCTCCCTCCCTCACTCCCTCCCTCCCTCCCTCCCTCCCTCCCTCCCTCCCTCCCTCCCTCCCTCCCTCCCTCCCTCCCTCCCTCCCTCCCTCCCTCCCTCCCTCCCTCCCTCCCTCCCTCCCTCCCTCCCTCCCTCCCTCCCTCCCTCCCTCCCTCCCTCCCTCCCTCCCTCCCTCCCTCCCTCCCTCCCTCCCTCCCTCCCTCCCTCCCTCCCTCCCTCCCTCCCTCCCTCCCTCCCTCCCTCCCTCCCTCCCTCCCTCCCTCCCTCTCCTCTCTCTCTCTCTCTCTCTCTCTCTCTCTCTCTCTCTCTCTCTCTCTCTCTCTCTCTCTCTCTCTCTCTCTCTCTCTCTCTCTCTCTCTCTCTCATTGCAGGTCTAGATCCCATCATCGGTTCGAATCCCATCACAGGTTCGAGTCCCATCACAGGTTTGAGTCCCATTGCACGTCTGAGTCCCACCACCTCCTCTAGTCCCATCACTCTCTCCCTCTGTCGCCACCTCCTCTAGTCCGATCATCATTTTTGTCTCTATTGCCACCTTTGCCCGCTGCTTGCCAAAGATTCCCAAACCCTAAACCTTCTCTGCCCCATTGCAACCTCTGGCCCCATTGCCATCTCTCTCCACCACAGCTACTGAAACCCTTAAACCTTCTCTAACCCCTCCCTCCCCCCCCCAGTCGCAACCTCTTTCCTCTCTATCCTCGTTGTAGCTCAACCCTCTACCCCTACTGTACTCCTCTGCCCCCGCTCTCGAAGTTGAGAATCCCTAACCCGTATCCAAAAAGATCTAACACTAACCCTAAGACACAACCTTGAAGATGTGCTTTCTGAAAGAAAAATCGATAAGAATACACAATCTTGAAGAGTGGGGCACATGGCAAAGAAGGAGGATTTACTTAAATTAGAAGACAAATTTCACAACACCCTCAAGGACAACAAGAAGCTTATGGATTCCACCATCAATGGCATCATTGGCCTCCTATACAAGCTCGAAAAAGAGATTTATTCACTCCATAAAGAGAAAGAACAATGGAAGAAAGAGAAAGAGGAGAGGGAGAAGAGGACAAGGATAGAAAAACAAGTCTGGGAAAGGGCACAAGAGGAATGGAACAAAAAACAAGAATATTTGAAGGAAGAAATATCCCTTCTCAAGGTAATGGTGGCATCACTCTCCCTTCTTTAGGAGAAAAGGATGAGGCAAGCGTGACGCCTCAATGTAGGAGTCACATGCATGGAAGAGAGGGAAGGATCCACTCGGGAGAAATATGGGAAGATGTTATGTGCCAAACTTGGATACAAAAACATGGAACCATCTCCTTTCACTAAAGCTTGGAGAGTCGGTAAAGATGCCACTAAGAAATGAGTCCCCATCCTCCATGTCTCTGATGGAGAGTCATGTTCTACCTTCCTTCGCAAGAGGGTAATCCTATCAGGGCTTGAAGGCCCACCCATCTACCTCAACAATGACCTCACCAAAATGAAATTCACACACAGGTGTGCATGTATGCCTAGGGTGCCCGCAAAGAGGGAAACAAGCATCCCACAGAGACAGTTCGATCATTATAGATGGCAAGGCCATCGCATAGGGACTTGCATCTTGTGGGATAGGAGAAGAAATTTTCTTGGCATCCTAAAATTGCAATGGAGACCTAGGGACACACCCAAAGAGACTCCAGGAGGTGATGAGAGGCTAGTCTATCATCTTACTTATACAGACACATGAAAGTTGAGAGAGAGGATTGCCCAAGATACATGGATGCTAGTGGAAGTCTCTACACTGAGGATGTACATGAAACCACACATCCCACGGATCAAGATGGGTGGCCTTACTTTTTAGACATGGACTATATAGTAGATTACAGATTATTTCTTGCGACTCATAGGCACGATACATGTGGACCCACTTTGAGCTATCATGTGATAGTTCCATCTACATAGACATATGTTATTTTGCCCCCACATGCTCTCATTTCGTCTCTAATGAGCATGACTCTTCATCAAGGCACACCTTAGTTGTGAGATTATGCATGTCTATCATATGAGATCATGGAGTACTCCATGCTTGGTAAAGGCTTCCTCATGGGAGGCTTCAACGCTCGCACACGTAGTGAGTAGTGCAAGACATATGACCATGAAGATCCAAATGCACTACATATCCTACAGGAGGAGACTATCATGAGACACTCCGCAGATAGAGCTCCTCTCATAGCATATGGACATCTACTCAGGCTTAGCTCTAAGCACCATCGTGTTATTATAACATGATGGTTGAGTATCCTACTTCATGAGGCTTAATCTGCATAGCACATGGGTCTATAGGGGGAGGAGGGAGCATAGTCGATTATATCTTGGGGCCCAAAGAGGTCACTCACCTTATTACATCACTTACCATCCCACCAATACCCATCGGAGCCAACCACACATACCTCTCCCTTTTTGTTGTTGGAGATAGTACCCCACATAGACCTATCACATGTACCCCACACACCACCATTCATTTTACACGTGAGCTAGCCACTTTCTACTGAGATGAGGTCGAGTGTGGCCTATGCCTACTACACCCATCGACCCCCTCCTAGTTCTCACTTCACTTATCTCATCCATCCTACACACCTCAGCTATCTACTCCTTCCCACACACCACTCACATAGGATGTACCCCTCCCCCTAGCGCTAGACCCCAGAACAATTGGTATGATGATGAGTGCAAAGCGTACAAATACCTACATGCACAGTGAGCCTTGGGAGAGATTAGAGAGAGAGAGAGAGGCCAATAAACAGATGAAGACACTAACATGTTGAAAGCGGTCGACATTCGAGGAGGCACATGAGCTTGAGTTATATCATCTATTCATGAGCATGGATAGTGCGATAGCATGGCATACTCTCCGCAAGCCTCGTTCGACTACACCCATTGGGGACCCATAGATTTGGCATGATTATGTAGCACAATTATATGATATGCCTCGACAGCCACCCATTCCATAGCCACCCGAGCCTCGACCCACACACTCCTCTTTCTTTACTATAGTGATGAAGATCCAATGACCTATAGGACTATCATGATTGGCCACACAATGGCCAAGTTATATGGATCAATTCTTGAGGCAAAGCTTAGTTCATGCACAGAGGCTCAGGGCCTCCAAGCACCAGGTTAGGCCGGGTTCATATGCATTTTTTCCATTATCGACCATATCTTCATTTTGCATTGTCTCATTGATAGAGAAAAGGCAAGGAAGAGGAGACTTTATTGTTGCTTTGTGGATTTTTGCAAGGCTTTTGATAGAGTCCCACGTGAGAGGCTATTCAAGCACCTACTGAGCCTTGGGATCCAGACATAGATTATATGGTCCATCTATATTTTCTACGAGAGAGTTTTTGGTCGAGTCCAATGTCGTGGTAGTTTATCAGAACCCGTCATTAGCACCATTGGTGTTAAGGAAGGCTACCCACTTTCTCCAACACTTTTTGGACTTTACACTAATGAGATCTCCCACTACATACTACGAGAAGGCAGTGAGGGGAGGGACCAAGAAGGTACCCCAATTCACATTTTTTTTATGTTGATGATATTGTTTTGATTTCAAAATCACATGAGGGGCTTCAACACCACTTGAGAGCTTTGGATGAATTTTGTACACATAGAGGATTGACTCTGAACCTTGGAAAGACCAAGGTCATGATTTTTCACACATCTAGTGTAGTGAGGATTGCAGCCATATTCACCATAGCAGGAGGACACGTCAAGGTGATTACTTCATACGTCTACCTGGGAGTTGCTTTCATCAGCCTTCCAAGACCTTTCACCATGAGACAAGAAACTATTGACAAACTCAACCGAGTTTATGCAGCCTTGGCCATGCTAGAGCAAAGGTACCACCATGCACACTTCTAGGAACCCACACAAAGGGGTTGCTTTTCAACACACTAGTCACGCCGGCCTTGATGTATTGAGCAATGGTATGGGCACCAGGTTTGACAGCCGATCAATGGGCATAGATTGAGAGGCCACAGGTATGTATGATCTCATGCTTGTTCCATAGCAAACACACCATACCACATGATATCATCTGAGCGGAGGTCTCTACACCACCCATGGTCCTCGAGGCACTATTCTAGATAGTGAGCTTCATTGAAAGGGTGAGGGAGTTGCCCTACGATAAACTCACTCATAGAGCTTTTGAGGCAGCTATACAGTTTTTTGAGAGTGGGCATGATAGAGCCTAGTATTCATAGGTCAAAACTTGGTTTGTGACACATGGGCAGGATATGGAGTGTCGACCACCTTTTCAGTGAAACTCACACTCACCTTACTATCACCTCTCTTGCAGCGAGAGGAATCTAGTTTTCATAAAGGACCTATGGGGGCTCTACATCATGAGAGTATGGAGATCACCCAGTTTAGAGGGGAGGATGTTAGACTGTAGAGACCAGTTTCTCACCATTTTGTCATATGGATTCATAGAAAGACCACACTATATGGACATCTATATGCCACCCAGTTCACTAGTGGTGATTGGCCAATTGAAGGTCGCATCACACAAATTGGAGATCCAAAGTGGGAAACACAATGGGTGGGGTCCTGGGACAGACTGGATCTAGAGACTATATAGAGAGGTGGAGAGTGAGGAGCATTTCATGTATCAATGCAGAGCATACACTCATATTAGAGACAGCTATGAGACTTTGTTCAGAGGAGAGCCCACCCTATGAGAGATTATGGAGTCCAAAGGTCAAAGATAGTTAGGAGGTTTCCTAACAGAGATTCGGAGGCACGGGGATGCACTCTTACCACTGATGCACACAGCTACACAGATGGAGAGGAGACAACTACAGTTCACTGATTTTTTCTAGAGGTCCATAGTCCCTCCCCCACCTAATTCCCAGTGAGGAGTGACACAACATCAGGTTGCAGTGAGTCAAGCTAGAGGACGACCACGAATCACAAGTTTCAAAGGAGTGAGAATACACCATCACCAGATAGAGGAGATTTGAGCCATACACTGCCACGCGATCGAGGAGCAAGTAGCACAGATGAGAGAAGATCCTATAGCTTTCATACGAATGTTGATATATTTCATTAGTGATGTGTGTGAACACACCTAGGACCATCGGGGCACTTTTTTCCCTCTTTAGGAGGTTTTTTTTCCAAGATTGTATATACGCCTATAACCCTATTGAGTTACTTATCTTTGTACATTCAGTATTGTGAGTTATGCTCCAAGCTTCTTCTTCTTCGTTGTGTTATTTGCGTGCTTTCGCACACCTAAAACTCCAGCAATTGGTATCCAAGCAGGTCACTGCTTCATCTAGGGCATTGTCGACAAACCTTTAGTCACAGTCTCGAAATTGCATGAAATTTGGTGAGCATACTCAAGGTGATTAGAAGTTCAAATTATCTTTGTTATGTGGTATCCAAATTTTGACCCGAGCTCATTTCAGCATCCGAACACACTATCATAGTGCCTATGTAGGCAATTCAGTCCTTTTGTGCCAAACATATATACAAGATTCGGTTCTCCAGTACAAGCAACCCCAATTCTGCTATAGGTTTAGCTGAGATCAATAGGGTAGTTCTACTCAACTTTTTGAGATACAATCAATTTTCTACATCAAAGTATTTTAGTCAGTAGCCATGGCTGAAAACAGTGATGTATTCCATATGTTCACTGTTGAAGACAAGTTGGATGGTACCAATTACCCATCATAAGCATATATGATGTGTCATGTATTCCTCACAAAAGGACTGTGGAATATTGTATAGGGTGTTGAGAAGCAACCTACTACACTTGCAAATACAGTTATTGAAGGATAGCATTGAAGATGAGAGACTTAAAATTCTTGTTCGTGTTGCGGTTCCTGTTGCACCTACTCCAGAGAAACTTTGTTGGGATGGCAAAGATCCTTAGGCACATGCATTGATAGCTTTGTCTATCAAACATGCCATTATCCTTCACATTCGCTCTTGCAAAATAGCTAAGGATGTTTGGCATAGACTTATCATTTTATATCATTTTATATCATTTTATCATTTTATCATTTTATCGTGTTGCTTACCTCCGACAATAGTTGGAGAGTGAGCACATGAATGGAGATTCCATGGACAATTTTTTGACAAACATCAAAGATTTGAAGGAGTAGTTGAATTCAGTTGATGAAGTCTTTCCATACAGTCCACTTGTGCACAGTGTTCTGAATGGTCTTCTAGATTCATCTCAGAGTTTTGCTTCTACTCTTCAATTGATGATGCAAGGAAATCCAAATGCCTTAACATTTGAGGAGTTAGTCTCTAGTTTGTTGCAGGACGATCACTCTAGGCAGAACAGATCCATTATGCATGTTGCAAATCAAGCTTTCCTAGCTAGTCAAAAGGGCAAAGGTAAATAGAGCTCATCTACTAGTAAGAAGAAATCTGTTAATTCTGCACAATCAAAGAAGAATGACAAAGATGAGAAGAAAACAAAAAAGCAGAAACTATTTTGCAAACACTATAAAGGAAATGATCATGTCATAAAGAGTTGTCCAAAACTGGCTGAAAAAGGCGAAGAAAAAGGTTGGAATGGTTGTTGCAAAGGCCTCTATACCTAAAACCAAGTCTACGAATCTTGTGCAGAATGAAGAATGGTTGTTTACTATTGTTTGAAGTTATGACCCATCTTCTCATGAGTAGTGTATGTCTATAGTAGACTCGGATGTTTGGTACTTTGATAGTGGGACAACCAAACATATTAGCTCACAGAATAGTTTCTTCACTTCCCTTGAGCCTACCCCTATGGGGAATATTGTCACATGTGCCAAACAACTCCTCTTATCCTGTCATGGGAGTTGGTAAGATCATTTTGACTGCTGCTAATGGTAGTTCTTTTACATTGTCAGAAGCTTTATTTGTGCCAAGAAAGAAAAATATTATCAGTTTCAGCATTAGCCAAGATTGACTTGATTGTGAAATTTGTTGATGATAGATGTACAGTTTATGATCTGTCAAATGGTGATTTTACTATTGCTTCTAGCATTTTATGTTGTGGGCTATATAAGCTCATAGCTTATGCAAAATCTATGAATGATTCAACATGTGCAAGTCAAGATTCTCCGGCCATGTCAGATGCAAATCTTTGGCATGCACTCTTTGTCATCTGAATTATGCTACTTTTCTATGCTTGCAGAAATCTGAAATGGTGTCCTCTATACCAAAACTTGAGGCACCTTGTAAACATGTTTGTTAAGGCTATATTTTAGGCAAAATGCAGTGTTCCTCCTTCCCAAAAGATGGTTTAGTTTGAGCTACTAAGAAATTGCAACTCTTTCACAATGATGATTGTGGTCCTATGAAGACACCTTCTTTTGGGGACTACCTTTACTTCATGACTTTCATTGATGATTTTTCCAAGCATTCATGGGTGTATCCACTAAAAGAAAATTTCCAAGTGTTTATGTGCTTCAAATAGTTTTTGGTTTTGCTTGAAAATATGTCAGCATGCAAAATGGGCACCCTCCATTCTAATCGAGGGGGGGGATACATGTCTTCTATTTTTAGCATTTCTAGCTAAACATGAGATAAAACATCAATGTACATTGTCGTATATACCTCAACAGAATGAAGTTGCTGAAAGAAAGAATAGGTCACTCATGGAAATGGCGAGCTGTATGGTCAAAAGTCAAGTTTCACCACAGCTTTTGGCTTGAATTTGTTATGTGTGCAGCATATGTACTTAACAGGTGTCCCACCAAAGTATTGTAGTATATCACTCCATATAAGGCTTGGCATGGTCGCAAGCCATCTATTGCTCATCTAGTCTCTTTGGTTGTTTGGCATATGCATTAGTGCTTGAACAACACATGAAAATGGATGATAAAGCATTGAAATGTATTTTTGTTGGGTACAATTCTGAAAGCAAAGACTATCGTCTGTATCATCCACACACTAAATGCATTTTGGTTAGCCGTGATGTTTTTGTAGAAGATGCAATTTAGCCATTACTACCATGTACTAAGAAGACATCAGCTAGCTCCAAAGATGTGTATGACAATTTGCTGCATCTTTTTACAAGAGAACAGCCAAGTGCTAGTCCAAATGAGGCAATTTCTCAACCTTTACAAGTTTCACATGATGATGTAAATCATTCCATTTCTAATGCACATTTACATGATGCACTTGTTGATGAGAGGGCTTATATAGAGAAGGCAAAAACTATGCTTAATTGGCTGCTGCAAAATTTGCGAGATACCAAATTAGATGGTCCTTTGTCATATCATACTCTTTCAAGCTCTCACAGTGCTTCTTTTGCATTAGATTGTTATGCTATGGATGCCTCTACTTTATGTGATGAGAATGAGCCTGTCTCTTTTAATGAAGCGCAAAATTCAAAAAATCCAATGGCTACTATGCAAGCAAAATATGATGTTATTATGAAGAATGATACCTGGTCTTTATGTGATTTGCCTCTTGATGAAAAGGCCATTGGCACTAAATGGGTATACAAGCTAAAATGTCAACCTCATGGAATAGTTGACAGATACAAAGCTAGGCTCATTGCAAAAGGTTATGCTCAAGATATAGGCATTGATTTTGATCAGACCTTTGCACTCACATGTTGAATGATTATCATTTACGGCATTTGTGCACTTGCAAGTCATCATGGTTGGAATGTACATTAGTTGATCATTAAAACTACATTTTTTGATTGGTGACTTACATAAAGAAGTGTATGTTTTTCATCCCCGTGGTTTTTTCCAAAAAGGGCATGAAAACAACATGTGCAAGTTGAAAAAGGCATTATATGGTTTGAAGCAAGCACCACATTTCCTCGCATGTATATATGTCTATAACCCTAATGGGTTACTTAGCTTTGTACATTCACGTGGTAATACATTGAGTATTATGTGTTGTGTTCCACGCTTCTTTTTCTTCCTTGTGTTGGTCACGTGCTTCTGAGGCCTAAAACTCCAACAACGGGCAGCCCTACCACTAGCTCCACCTATTTACCACATCCTCCACCCCTCCGTTGCCAATGGATGGAGCTAGTAGACAAATGCATTGTCATGTTTGTATTACCCTTAGCATACTTGATTGTATTAGCTTTTTAAGATCTTGTTTTATCTTTGTGATAGCCATATGACATTTGTATTATATATCTTATGTTTTGTCTCATAGGCCAATTTTGACATGTCATAGATGTAAAAAACTTTCTTTCTTCTTTTCTCTCTCTCTCTCTCTCTCTCTCTCTCTCTCTCTCTCTCTCTCCCTCCCTCCCTCCCTCCCTCCCTCCCTCCCTCCCTCCCTCCCTCCCTCCCTCCCTCCCTCCCTCCCTCCCTCCCTCCCTCCCTCCCTCCCTCCCTCCCTCCCTCCCTCCCTCCCTCCCTCCCTCCCTCCCCTCCCTCCCTCCCTCCCTCCCTCCCTCCCTCCCTCCCTCCCTCCCTCCCTCCCTCCCTCCCTCCCTCCCTCTCTCTCTCTCTCTCTCTCTCTCTCTCTCTCTCTCTCTCTCTCTCTCTCTCTCTCTCTCTCTCTCTCTCTCTCTCTCTCTCTCTCCCTCCCTCCCTCTCTCTCTCTCCCCCCCTCCCTCCCTCTCTCTCTCTCCCCCCCTCCCTCCCTCTCTCTCTCTCCTGCTCCCTCCCTCTCTCTCTCTCTCTCTCTCTCTCTCTCTCTCTCTCTCTCTCTCTCTCTCTCTCTCTCTCTCTCTCTCTCTCTCTCTCTCTCTCTCTCTCTCTCTCTCTCTCTCTCTCTCTCTCTCTCTCTCTCTCTCTCTCTCTCTCTCTCTCTCTCTCTCTCTCTCTCTCTCTCTCTCTCTCTCTCTCTCTCTCTCTCTCTCTCTCTCTCTCTCCTCTCTCTCTCTCTCTCTCTCTCTCTCTCTCTCTCTCTCTCTCTCTCTCTCTCTCTCTCTCTCTCTCTCTCTCTCTCTCTCTCTCTCTCTCTCTCTCTCTCTCTCTCTCTCTCTCTCTCTCTCTCTCTCTCTCTCTCTCTCTCTCTCTCTCTCTCTCTCTCTCTCTCTCTCTCTCTCTCTCTCTCTCTCTCTCTCTCTCTCTCTCTCTCTCTCTCTCTCTCTCTCTCTCTCTCTCCCTCCCTCTTTCTCTCTCTCTCTATCTCCGTCCCTCCTCTCTCTCTATCTCCCTCCATCCTCTCTCTCTATCTCCCTACATCCTTCTCTCCCTTCCATATGCATAATTATTCATTATGTATGTCCTTAGTCTTTTTCTTCCTTTGGCATTTGAGGTTGAAGGTTAAAAGTTGCAAACGCCCTCTTGTTGCTTTTAGTGTGAAGTCAAAGGCAAGTATTTATGTCTTCCTTAAAATAGCAAGAGGTCAATACTAAAATCATGTTTGATTTTGAAGGGTATTCACACCCTTGAAATTAGCGTACCATTTGGAGAGTTCATCAAAGCTCATCTCTCTACCATTCGAAAGGGATGAAGGAAATAATTTCTGTTGGAATTGTTTCATGTGGAGAGGGAGTGGACAGATCATCCATGGTAGTTAGCAAGAGTATGCACATGCAAGGGAATGGATTCTAACTAATCATCAAAATCCACAAGATGCAAAGAGATTCAACTCTAATGTGGGTTTGTAGACACCTAAAGGTGCATAATCCAACAAAGTGACCGAGGAAGAAGAATTTCATAAAGAGGGATATGAAACACTATAATTATGATAAAGGAAGGAAAGACATCGTGGTGAATTTTATCCACCAAACTCCATTGGATAGGATTCTTGAGTGTATCATTTGGGTAAGTGTTTTATAATTATTCTCAATGGAATACTATGGATGACAAAACAATGGATGAGAGGAGGAGTGATAGAGGGGTGAATTGAGAGACTTTTTTCTCACGTCGATTTCTCTTTGGAAATTTACTTGTATTGTAATGATCAAGGATATAATCTTTTCTTTTTGTATAATTTCAAACATGAGAAGACTTGTTGATGAGAAAAACCATTTGGTCAAGATGTTGTCAAATGCAATAGATTCGGTCTTGGTATTCGAGAACTTGGATATTGCTCCATAGGTTCATGTGAGTGCCAATTATCCAAAAGCCTATGTAAACATTTATTTGACTTTTGAATAGCGAAAAAAACCTTAGGAAATTCACAAGTCCATCTCTCACATTCTATACAAAGGTCCTTTGTTCACTATTTGAAGTCGCATAAGATATCATGCTTGAAGAAATGCACAAAAAATCTTTGATTTTACACAATTAATCTTTTATGTAATGCTTGATAGACATAATAATTTACTCTAGTCCTGTAGACACCATGTCATGAAGTGCCCTTGAGGACTAAAGTCTATTTGTACAATTATAAAATCTTTTGTTATATATATTCCTTAAATAGTCACTAGCCAAGAGCCATCTCCATAAGACACCCAATCCCCTCCAATCTTGGATGCAAACTTGTCTACTTCAATAACCTCTTGCACAAAATCCTATAGTCAATATTTTCTTAATATTATGTGAATGACAACAAAACAATCACTTATTTCTTCAACACTATCCTCCTTTATCCCCCTCTAGAAAGCATGTAAATTAATACTCGAGTGAAACATTTGTTGTAAAGAGCTTAACAAGGCTCAAGATAAGGATAACATTAGGAACTTTTGGAGTATTAGACAACTCATAGCATGGCCTAGTAGCTAAGACTCAAGAATGGAAAGGAGTTTTGGGCTTCAACGTGTATGAGAAGCATGGGGAGAAAGTCCTTCCAAATAGCTCTAGAGCCTTGTAGAAGCATTCACACAATTTAACAAGAGTTAACTAGAGTTTAGTGGTACTTAAATGGAGTGGTGGGTAGACCTAACACTCTAATGAAAGATGTAAAAGTAGGGTTGGAGATTGCAAATGCATACATTGACTTCAATTAATCCAATGCATACACTGAATTCAATTAATCCAAAGGTCACTATTAATCCAAGGATCTATATAATAGTGGATTGGGTGGAGATTCATAGATCATTCTCTCTATCATGGAGACTATGTTCTTAACATTGATGTGGAAGCAAGGTCCCATTGAGAACTTGGGCTCATGATTTCCTTCTTCAAGCTCTCATGGAGACATTAATTGTTCATGATCTTGACTATTAGATGAATACTTTGTCATCTTATTTGTTTGCACATGTTCCTTCACATTTAGGCATCTAGATTCCTTCATATGTGCATGATTGGTGGCTCCTCATGCTCCTTGCACTCGCCATCTATTGGTTTCTCCCAAAAGAGGCATATAAAAAAATTACTTCTTCTATAGTGCAAGGGGAGAGATTCAAACCCAAAAACTCTACTTTCATAGGTGCATAAGATAGCCACTAAGCCAATAACTTTTGATGGTTAGATATTTTGCTCACATAAGCATATAGCAAATGCCACATGTCCATCTACCCCCATTAAGCATTTCCTCTCTCTCTCTCTCTCTCTCTCTCTCTCTCTCTCTCTCTCTCTCTCTCTCTCTCTCTCTCTCTAGAAGCTCGAAAATCTATTATCCTCATATAGTAGCTTCGTGTCATATCTTGTCTCTACATATCTATCAAAAGATGTTCGTGTAGCCAAAGTGCTCCACTTCCTATATATGTACAGAATGAGCTCACAAATTTAATGTTCTATATTTCTTCATATAAGTGCCAGAAGAAGGTAGGACTCAAAAGGGGATTGAAGGAGATGAGAGGAGAGAATATGGAGAAGCATAAAAGTGAAGCATCATGAAGCATGGATATGAGCACGCAAAAGATGAGTATGTAACTTTATCATCTTCAAATAAATGAGGGAAATATCATCTTTTCTTCTTTATTTGATTTATAGCATGGAAAATATGATAATCAAATAATGGATATTCATTTAGTATGTATGAGTCTCATGTTGATGCAAAATCGCATTTTCCACATATAGATGCTCAATTACATGCATTGAAAGATAATACTATAAGTTTATTTATGAGAAAAATAAAAATCATGCAAGATGATATGTTTGCTCATCATTTTAAAGTATCATTTATTATCCAAATTCATTGCTTTGGTTTTTATAGTAGATATATAGCATAATGTTGAAGAAATAATCTCCCAAAAGTGGCACATTTAGTCATTAGTTCTAGTCAAGAACTACCTATCAGGAAGATAACTTCAAATGCATTCAATTTCAATGATTTATAGTTATTTGAAAGCTAATCTCTTGCAAGCTTTCGAAAGATGTGAAATTCACTAGAATTCAAGTTTATTTGAATTTTCTGTGTACCCAAACAAGGTTTGGCTATCAAGTCTTGAGAGTTTTGGTGATGAAGTTGGTGGCTACATCGAGCATCTTTTGGCATGCTAACACTTCCACATGTGTAAAGCCAGACTCAAGTAGTTCCTAATTAAGCCCCAAACCAAAGATAATGGTAACTCAATCTTATGATTGGCATAACTCTAAGGTGTATCAATCTTGAAGAGAGCTCTTGGATTCGAAACCTGAAAAGCATCATCTGCTACTACTTGAGTGAAGAGGGAGATCTTTAGAAAATATGTGGGATGCTTAGTAGATTGAGAAAGAGAACTTAAGATAGACAATACTTCTTTGTCATTATCTCCTTATTAATAGGAACTGATCAAAATTGGAACGAAGTTATACAAGTGATTGCAATTGGAACTACTATAATCTTACTAGAGTAGTAATGCATGAATCAAAGTTTTAGTAAGTATCTCGTGATATGAGAACATAGCTTTTCCTTTTAAGTAAAGAGTTCTAAATAGGATTGGATCTTGAAAGATTATTTCAAGATGTGATAATAAAGAGGTAAAAGGGTCTAGATATACCCTAGAGGTGAAAGGGGTTAAGTGATATCCAAGGATTTGACATTTAAGTTAAGACTACTTTCTGCTTAAAGGGTCTGAAGTTCGAAAGATCAAAGAAGCAAAAGTCTATGTTTAATTTTCAAAGAATGGAAGAAAACTTTCCAACCTTGGAGCAAGGTTTTGGGTTACATATAGGCTCAAAGGCATAACAAATTGACATGATGATCAGTTTCTAGTACAAGGTTTTGAATTTAAGGAGGATTAAGTTTAAGTAGAAGTCACTAAGTCAATGCACGATGATGTCGATGTGGGCTTGATGGTCCAGAACATTAAATTTTGCATAAATATCAAAGCGGGTATAGTGGTATGGGACAGCGTACTTGAAGATGATGAATGCTCAAGTTTAAGTTCAAGTATTTGAGTGTCCTAAGTTAGATAAATGTGCATTCATTTATTATTTTCTAAAGATACGAGAACATTTCTTTCTTAAATTCTACTAGGATCTTAAATCCCAGATTGGACAGAGCAATCCTCTAGATGGATAACAATTGGATGTTGGTTGGAAGTGCACCATAATGGAAAGATTTAAGTCAAATGTTTTGGTTAACTTTAATAAGGCTTCATTTATGCTAAGCAAGTTCAAGTGAACTTCCAAACAGTTCTCCAATTCTTAGAGCATCCATCCATTTGCTAGGTCCATGCATAAGTGATGCATAGTAATGGAACAAGAAAGCAGTTTAGCTAGAGATGCTTAGAATCCACCTAGTTCACATGTTTCTATTATCGATTCCTAGTTTGCACATAGCAAGACAGTGAATTATCATTATTTATCTCCTTACTTTGCATTAGGATCATTTTGTCAAGTGCGATGTCGGACAGCATTTAGAATGATTTGGGCAAGAATCAAACCGTGCATGGATTCCCCTCTTTTCAAATCCAATCCAAGATATGATCCACTTCTATTTAAAGAGGCGAAGTAGAAAGATGACAACCATGCTCCTCACTTTAGATCGTGGGCTCAAGAGAAAAGCTATTAGATAGTTCTACCTTAAAGCATATTTTTGAGGATAAACATGTTATAAAGTAGCTTGACAAGGCTCAAGATAATGATAACACTAGGTATTTCTAATTCTAGACTATTAGACAACTCATATGCTTAGCCAAGTGGTTAAGACTCAAGGATGGGAAGGCGGAGGTCTTGAATTCAATCTCACAACAAGCATGGGGAGACTTTTTCACCCAAAGAGCTTTGGATCTTTCTAGAAGCATCCACTCAAGTTAACATGAGTTAACTTGAGCTTAGTGAAATTTAACTTAAGTCATGAGTACACGTAACACTAGTCAACTTCAGTGGAAGGTGTAGAAGCAATGTTGGAGAATGCACATGCATATGTGGACTCCGGTTATCTTGAGTTCACCGTTAATCCGAGGATCTCTATAATAATTGGTTGGGTGGAGATCCATAGGCCATTCTCTCTAGCATGGAGACTAGGTTCTTAACAACGTCCCACTCTTGCTCAATAGTTGGTAACCCTGAATTTTTCTACTTTGAAATTATTTTTTTCTTTCTCGGTTATGTTCCCACATTCACATGAAAGTATGTCTTCGCAAACCAATTGTATTGTTAAACATCTACTCTACATTAGGTGAGGTCTTCCTCTTAGGGGACTTTAATGCATGTACACAACCTTGATAGTGTGAGCTATATGATATGGAGAAGCCATATATAATGCACAACTTAGCTCCAAATGAGCTTGGGACTAGCAGTTTATATTTTGATATAGGTCACGACACCTTGAGTTCGATAATTGTCACCAACTCTTTATTTACAACAAGATGCATCGATGGCTAGGATCGGGTGCGCTCACTTGTTTTCCATGGTGGTGGACAGAGCATTGTGTATTATATTCTTGGATCTCTCAATGGAGCCTTTCTCATCCCTCCTCTTTGTCATTGGCTAATGCCTACTAGGGGCAAATCACACATACCTTAGCTTTACTCTTCTAGGAGCTATGGAACAGGTATACACACACGACATGGATCCTACCCGAGGAGACACTGCTAACAAAAAAACTCCATTATCATGAGCTTTTTCTATCATTAAGAAACCTGAATACATGCAAATTTATATGCCACATCACATACAAGTGGCTATTGGGAAGCCTAGGGTATCATTGCACCAACAAGGAGGCAGAGGCTTAGAGAGCTAGGAGATGTCTATGTATCCCTGGATATAGGAGACCCCATTAGTAGCATGAAATACTGAAGATCCCACTACTTCATGAGCAACAAATGGACTGGAGATGACTACCCACACCTTGGCATGTCATTCTTCATCCGACACCCATGTATCATATCCTCCATCCACTCTCCCCCATACTACATTCGTAGGTCAATTTTTCTTGGTTGCTTCAATTGCGGCCAACATACATGGTATCATTGTAGTCCTCTCTCGTATGATGTCATTCTCTACGATGCCAGGACCATGTCACTTTTTGCACACTATTAGGCTTTCGTTTCAGTTCACTTTAGATGTGTCTAATCTGTTTTGTTTAATAGATACTTCATGTATGACCGATGTATATATAGGTTTGTTTTATAGGCCAATCTGTTCTTTAGAAGACGTTAATATAACTTTCTTCCTTTATTCTCTCTTGAAGGAGGTTCAAGACTTCTTGAGGTGGTTCTTTCTTATCATCAATAAACCCACTGGTTATGAGATGAAGGATTTCATGAGGAATTGGATGTGCCTCCTTATTTAGAATTAAGATGGTAGTACCAATGAAGTACAAGTATTTTGCACCCATCTTCTTTGTTTTGCTAATTTTCTTATTATTGGCATTGTTTCATCAAGGAGATGTCTTGCTTCCTCTACAACAGCTTGAAACCACTACAACCATTTAAAAAAGGCATCATTACCTTTGTGAATATATAGAAGAAGATCACATGGGATCCAACTACCATCATAAGATGGGATCTTGTTAGAATACTACAAAATATGGATCTACATTCAATTGAAGAGTAGCATTCATATCAAGAAGCTTAGAGAAAAGATCATATGGATCTTGTTCACCTTTGTAAACAACTAGTGGTCTAGTTGCAAAGCGGTGGAAGCCTAGTTGCAAAGAGGTGGTGGTCTAGCTCATAACAGGTGATGGAGTAGTTGCAATGAGATGGTGGTCTAGTGGTGATCAGGTTGCAGAAGAGGTGGTGGTCAAGTTGCAGAAGAGGTAGTGGTCTAGTTTTAGAACAGATGGTGGTAAAGTTGCAAAAGAGGTGGTGGCCTAGTTGCAAAAGAAGTGTGGTCTAGTTCAAAGTTAAAAAAATCTCACATTTTTTTTGAAATAAAGATTTTTTAAATCTCTCTCCTTATTTAAATTTTATGTAGTGATTTCTATCAAGATTTTCACTTTTTTTTATAAACTATTTATTTTCGTATTGTATGTTTGCACTCAACAAAGGCCGGTAAATTAATCAAATCTATTTAACCTAGCTAGGGTTTTCTTATGCTCTTGAGTTGTGTAGTGATAGGTAGACTACTTAAATAGGTAGTCATATAAAGAGATAGATAGTAAAACATCGATATGGGAGTAATTTCTTTCCAAAATTTAAATGATTTTTGCTTTTTTTTTCAAGAAAAAAATTCATTTAATTGTTATATTCTTGTATTCCATAATAATTGATTAATAAAATTTATTGTATTCTTGAGTCAAACAATGGTACATATATTAGGTAGGAAAGTGGATTCTTATGTAAATACATATATAGAAATAGATAGTATATCATTTGTAGGAAGACAAATAGATGGATAGAAATAAAGAAAAATTGGTAAAAAGCTTTAGATAGATCGGTATATAGATGGATGGATGGATGGATGAATGGGTAGGTAGGAAGGTACTAATTAAGTTAGTAGATAGTATAATTTTAAAAACAAGGCATGGATGAAAATATCAAGGTCTATCATTGATTGATTCAAAATAGATAGATTTTTCTCTAGATGTTGTTTGTGTTTTTGTACTGTGGATGTAAAAGGATATTTACCCTATATTGAATGTACTCTAGGTGAAAATATAAAAGATCGTAATCTAAGAGTGAATAAAAACCTCGATTTTAGGCTTGGATTATTTAAATATCTATGATTTAAATCCTATTCAAATCTAAGGATTTATATTTAAATATCTACTTTGTACTATGGTCTAGTTGCAGAAGAGGTGGTGACCTAGTCGCAAAGAGGTGGTTGCCATTGCAAAGAGGTGGTAGCCTAGTTGCAGAGAGGTGGTTGCCTAGTTACACAAAGGTGGTGGCCTACTTGCAAAAGAGGTGGTGGCCTAATTGTAGAAGAGATGATCTAATTGCAAATGAGATGGTGGTCTAGTTGCAATAGGGATGGTGGTCTAGTTGCAAAAGAGGTGGTGGTCTAGTTGCAAAAGAGGTGGTGGACTAGTTGCAAAAGAGGTAGTGGTCTAGAGGTGGTGGTCTAGTTGTATAGAGGCAATTATCTTATTCCAAAGAGATGGTGGTTTAGTTGCAAAATGCAACTAAACTAGAGGTGGTGACCTAGTTGCAAATAAGGTGGTAGTCTAGTTGCACAAGAGGTGGTGGTCTAGTTACAGGATAGGTTGTTGTCTAGTTGCAAAAGAGGTGGTTGTCTAGTTGCATAGAGGTGGTGGTCTAGTTGCAAAAGAGATGGTAGCCCATATGTGGCCAAGGCTTGAAGCGTTTTTCGAGTTATTTTAAAGGAGTCGTTGTTTTCAACTCAAATCATGCATGGATTTCTAATCATATCAAAAAGAGCACTTTTGACCATCAAAAGTGATGGGAGAGTCATTTAATGGTGTTATAATGAGTTTTACAATTATTAAAATTTTTCAATTCTTTTGAAATTTGGTCCAAACCAGTTACAAGATTTCTTCCTCTTGGTAAAGGCAAAACCTAAACTTAGAGAAATTGTGTCCACTCTTCCCCGTTCAACCTAGTAATTTATATGGTATCCATCGAGAATCACTCCTTATCTAAAAGACCCATGCAATCTTCATTTTTTGAGCCAATTAAGTTTTAAAGCTTGACAAAATCATACATATCAATGTTGAGTGCACAAACTAGTTGGAAAAGCTGATTAGGATCCATGAATCTCATTATTATAAGCATGCATGGAGAAAAATAGCAATTCACTACTTATGCTTCAATAACAAGTTCCTTTCTTGTAACAATGAGATTGAACTTAGGTTTCTATGAAATCCAATTACTATGGTTAGCACAAATCAAGCAATATGACATGAACTTGTGACTTGCAATCCAACCATGGTACAATGAGCTTTTCATTCAACAATACAACTAAATGAACAAACGATGATCTAATTTATTCTTGCTCTGGCATACACAAGCTTGAGGAACACTTCCTCGTGATATGCATGATTAGTCTGCATGGTATATCTTCATACTATAGCAGCAGCCTTCACATGACCATGGCTTAAAAAAGGATCTGATACCATACACTGACTATGTGATGCAGCAATGTAAACACAACCATGGCAAATACACTTAATGATGAGGGAGTAATAGTAATCAGTATGGATGTGATAGATAGACAGGTGGTGCAACTCCTGCGACTGCATATAATCCTATGATTTTGCTTGATTGAACTGATTTACAGTGTGTATGTGGGCATATCTATTATGTCATCATGATATGAATTTAGCAATTGCATTCCTAAGGCTGTCCTTAATCCAAGATGGCCGTACACTATGTGCACTACACTATGAAACAGGAATCATTAAGATTTTGAATAAGTTAATAGGATCAAAGAATTGCATCATGCAGATCGAATGCATACAGTTTTTTTTTTCAATTGAATTAAAGGAACCATAATTATGATGATGGATATGGATATGTTGGTTATTATATGACTTGATAAACGATTATTACTACAGATCCTAGTGAGTTGCATTCCTCCATTTGCATTCTATTGATGATAAGCGGTTTTATACATAAACTTTGATTCTATATCAGTATGATAGTTTGAAACAGCAAAATGTAAGAGACACTGTATTATACTGAAGATCGTACATCTTCGATACTAATATGCTAACTATATCAACAAGTCAGTAAGAGGTATCATAAAATGTAAATGCAGCTCCTTTCCTATGAATATCATCAAGAAGAAACGCTTAAAGCATTGTCTTCTTGGTTGTCCAGAATTAGCTGTAAGGGAGATGTTTTTCATCGATGGACTTCTAAGTATCCAATACATGAATGTAATTAGTTTCCAACAGATCAACTCTATACATATAAAATACCAGACATGATAAGAGTAGCTTCTCCTTGCAAGTACACTCTTTGACTTTCATTGTCAACCCGAAGATATAATATTCCGGAGCGATCAGATGCCTGCAATTCTCAAAAGGAAGTTTGCTTAAAGTCAAACTAAGCTACATTTACTATGAAAAAATTGTGTTACATATACACTATACAAAGAATTTTATATGGATCTACACATTTCTCATTATAGAAGTTTTTGTCAGGGAATTTAGCATATTTGGATAAGGACAGCTCCTAAGATATTCAAAGAAAGCACAGTAGATATAGTAGCCACCCTGCATCAGACCATATTTAGGTAGGCACATAAGATCAACACATGCAGCCACTTTGAGCTCTGCCCCCATGTCACATTACATATGTATAGTGGGAACTTCTCCTTAGGGAGTTGCCACATGGTAGTGTTTGCCATTGAAGGTAGGAGAGGTTTATGAGTGATCTCTCATAAGACTTACAGGTAGAGAAGTCTCAGGAGTGGTTGGAAGGTAAAAGAGCTTTGGCCTGTGTGTGTCGTCAGTCATGGGGCAGCAAAATACGTTTTTCTTATATTGGTATCTGAGCAAGTTCCTGGAGCAGATGAAGAGAGAGCTCGTCATGCGCACAGCCGGCTATGGCCAAGCCAGTAGAGAGAGAGAGAGAGAGAGAGAGAGAGAGCACAGAAGTCTCTCTCTCATCCCCCCACGTGCAAGCACGAGGAAGAGAGAAGGAGAGCAAGCGGTTCTCTCCCCTCTCCCCACGCGCCCGCTCGTGAGAGTGGGTGGGGGAGAAAGACTCTCCTCTATTTCCTTGGATGAGAGGGTCACTGAGCTGCTAGCCCATATATGGCCGCAATATGTGCATACAGGAGCATATGTGGGATAATAGAGACATATCCTCATGCATTCACGTGAGCATCCAATCTCGCACCTTACATCCATAGCTCCATTACACAAGTATAATACAAGTTTATTTTCTTTGAAGACCTCTATTTCCTTGGATGAGAGGGTCACTGAGCTGCTAGCCCATATATGGCCGCAATATGTGCATACAGGAGCATATGTGGGATAATAGAGACATATCCTCATGCATTCACGTGAGCATCCAATCTCGCACCTTACATCCATAGCTCCATTACACAAGTATAATACAAGTTTATTTTCTTTGAAGACCTCCAAGTTTGGAGAGCTAACATAGAGCTTATATGTGATATTTCGGAAGACTAAATTGACACACTGACACATGGAGGGTTGACCATGGACTTCCCAATGAAATCATTAGGCACATGAAGACATAAGAGGAGCAGAAATATATGGGCTCTCCAAGATCACATTATCCACATACTTCCTTCATTTTCAGGAGTCAAATCTCAAAAATTCTCATTTTGGGAGAGGGACAAGTAGGGTGTTTATGCATGGATTTTTAGGGAAAACCATATTTTTGGGTAGTATGAGTATGCACTATCATGTAGAGTCAAGAGATTCTAGAGGATGCAAATTAGGAGGGGATTCTTGACTCTTCAAAGTACCCCCATCCATCATTTTCACTCAGCCCATCTCAACGACGGTAGGTGCATACATACCAACACTTTTTTGGCCATATCTTCCTCATTTGATGTCCGTTTTGGACGTATGATGGCTCCTTTCAAAGAGTCAGAGCATCATCAAAAGATATTTGTATTGCAAGAAGAATTGAATTTTCTGCAGCACTCTGAAGATTCTGCCAGCATCGCCACCTATGCTTCCGAGACGCATAACTTCGCTATTTTATGTCCGATTGATATGATTCCGCTTCTTGCTGATTGCTTTAGTGGAGAAGCATGTTTTTTAGGTGTTTGCAAGTCTGAGGAGATTTTCAAAAACATGAAAAACAAGCTTTTGAGGAGCCTGCTAATTGCTTTAGTGGAGAAGCATGTTTTTTAGGCGTTTGCAAGTCTGACGAGATTATCAAAAACATGAAAAACAAGCTTTTCCAGGAGCCTGAAGACTTTTGGCTTGATTTTGAAGCAATTTTTGTGAGGCTATAATGGATTTCTTGGTTTTCCAAGTGTGTCAATGTCCACTGTATATATGGGATTTGATTTCCAGACCTGACGAGGAACGGACCAGAAAGCATTTTAGTGTTTAAATTTCTGAAATGTATCATGTATAGTTCATAGAAGTAGGAAAATCCTACTTGGTTATGTAATTTTGTATATTTGGCATACGTTGATGTCTTAGGAATACTTGAATATGTATATAAGCACATGTTAGTGCTTTTGTAATACTTTTATGATGTCCCAATGTTGAGGGGAAACACTATATTTGTTATTGAGAGAAAAGAGACCAAGTGAACAAGTGGATGTTGCAAGTGCATTTCAAAACTTCCAAAACCATGGGAACATGGAAGGATCAAGATGTGGCTTCTCCAATGACATCGATAAGCATTTGAAGTATTGGATCTTTGCAAAGAAGTTTTTTTTTACTCTTTCATTGATCTTTCTCTCATTTGATTAAGTTGTGTGATGCATGGTTTGGTGCATATGCATGGTTATGAAGGTGAAAATTGGAATATTTGAATTCATGTTGCTTGAAGCATTCATATTAAAATCTTTTGATCTTCATTTAAAGTAAAGCAAGAGACTCTAGAGAGAAGTAGTTATGTCTATATCCAATAAGGGCCTATTGACATTAGTGAGACTAGGAGTAGAGTAGTGACTCCCCTCTTTAGGGTTTTTAGAAGATAGGGATAGATCTGACCTATTGGGTTACCAAACTCTCTGTTGGCGCTTTATCCTAAGAATGATGATTGAACATCAATTAGGAAGATGGGTATTTATGGATTATCTGAATCTCAAGAAGGAATGCTTTTTGCATTCATATGGCAGCCTAGAGGGAAGAGAAAATATTAGAGTTTGTACTAGTGCCCATTGATGGACTTCCAATAGAATTTAGTCCAAAAGTAAGGATGACAAACCAAAGACTTCTTGGTTAGTGGAATGTAGCAATTTCATTCCACAACCAAGGAATTCTATTATTCCATTATATGAGTTCGGAGGATGGATTTGCATAATTCACATGGTAGTTTAGCTAAAAACTATTTCTTGTGGGTATACTCAAGGTTAGGAAGACCTAGAGTGGCATGAAGAAAATTCTATCATCTTAGGTCTAGATGGGTTTGGAGTCACTTTTTAATGGGCCTTTGTTCTATGTTTTACAGGATTTTATGGTTTATTATCTCTATTATAGTGATCAATTTTAGTTAACTTGGCACTCTTCACTTATCTTTCATTTTATTACTCCACAGAGAAAATATCACGTGGACCTATGTCATTTTGGTGATGTGAGAGGTTATGGAAGTGATAGTTTGGAAGACCGGTGTACATGGAAGATAGTAGGCACCACACAGACGGTTTCCCACCTTTTAGATGATCTCATATGAGCCTTTTAAGGGGAAGGATACGGGAAGCAACACACAGAGATGACCATGTACATAGAGTACATGGGGTTTGGGGAGTCCAAGCACTTTTTTCTACCATACAAAGATTTCATATACATTTTCAAGGATGAAAATGTTTTTAAGTGGAAGGAAATGTGACATTACATATATATAGTGGGAACTCGTCCTTGGGGAGTTGCCACATGGTAGTTTGAAGACACTTGCCATTGGAGATATTGGAGATAGGAGAGAGGTTTTTGAGTGATCTCTCATGAGACTTATGGGTATAGAAGTCTCGAGCGAGGTTGTGTGTCGTCCATCGTCGGGCAGCAAAAGAAGTTTTTCTTAATACCCCAAAAATAACCCAGGCAAATAATTTGATAGCCAATCCATATCAGACAGTACTTAGCTAGATTTAGAGGAGATAAAGCACACACTCAGAGCACTCACTGAGAATATATTCAACAATACTCAGCTTCAGTGCCTCCCTATATGAAGGCATATAAGTCATGGAAAACCTCAACCAAAAGAAACTATACATTGGGAGGAAATCACTCAAAAAATTAGGGAAATCACTCAAAAATTTCATGAGATTGGCAGGAAGCTACCATAATGATCATTATAATCAGAGAGATTTACCTGATATGCAATTAAAGTTGATTTTTTCAACATCTTGCTCCAAAAGGGTGCTAATGCACAATGTGCTTGCCCACAAACTGGGTCCTACAAAAACAGGAGGCATCAATCTTGTTTTCCTTTCTTACAGAGAAGACTAACATAACAAAAAC
>CM035427.1:59377920-59382920 GCA_020310875.1 Ceratopteris richardii | reverse complement strand
AAGAGATGGGAGATCAGGTGGGAAACTACATCTGCTGCGTATATAAAGTGCTCACCCTGTAGCCCCGTGTGGGCTGCTGAACGGCCATGCTGTAGCCTATGGATGGCCTGTCGTACCATGCCTGCCGTGAAGAGGGTGGATATCACAGGGGCGGTGTGGGAGGGATCGGCAATGGTGGCTGTCCTCGGACGTCATATAACCTCCGGGCGTAGGTGTGCCAAGTCTGAGGATGTGCTATAGGTGTAGGTGGGCGTGGCTCCCATAGTGCCCTCCACGCAGTGGCACAATCCCTACTCATGAGAAGGTCGAACAACTCTGCCTCCTGTCTCTCCTCGAAAGCTCGTCTCTTCCGGCGTGTGAGGGCTCGCATCTGTCGTCGTGCCTCCCTCTCTGTGATGGATCCCAAGATACTCTGTGCTCTAAGATGTCGGTATAGTCGCCTACACTCCTCATCGTACCATCTATTCTGGGATGTATGCCCCAGCCGTGTCGAATGTGTGGTGCTGTGGGTGGTGTATGGGAAGCTGAGTAGCGGATGTATGGAGGATCGAGGAGAAGTGGGCGGTGAGGGTGTCCAATGAGGAAGAGGGATCAAGGGAGTAGATGCATTCTCGAACATGGGAGCTATAAATATGTGCTAGCTCATGACTAAAGTGAATGGTGGTATGGGCATGTGGCTGTATGGTGACGGGGTGTGATATGCATGGTGAGCCGCGTATGGATAGGGCAAGATATGCGTGGTCAGCTCCAATCGGTATGGGTGGGATAGTGAATGAGGTGATGAGATGCATCGCCTCCCGGGGTCCGATAACATAGTCTACCACACTACCCCCCTCTGGTGTCGTGGGTGGAATGCAGGTGAGGCTACATGAGGTGGGCCAGGTCTCCATCCCATTATATATAATGAGACGGTGTGTTTCTCCCATCTGGAGTAGGTATCTGCCGTATGAGGTGGGTGTGGCGGTGTCCGCTGAGGCTCTGAGTGTAGACATATCCTCTATGGTACAAAGCATCTCAGGGTCGTCAAAGTCATAGATATCACACTGGTGGTTCTGAGTCCGGGCATTGAAGTCTCCTACAAGGAAGACTTCGCCCATCCCGGTATACTCCATAATGGTGTCACTGAGGCAGTCATATGGCGATGTGGTGTCTGTTCCCCCCCCCCCCCCGTAAGGGCTGCTCGGGGGAATGTGTGAAGCGCGAGCCGGTGGGTGCAATATAGCATACGGCGAAATACGTTGCTCTCTCCTCTGATAGCTGGAGGCGTATCCACATGAAACGTGCCTCTAGGTCTCTGGCTACCACCTGTACCCTGTGTTGTAGCGACTGTCTGTAGAGCACGGCTACTCCTCCTGATCCTCGTGTGGTACTCCCACATATAGCCCTCAATCCTCGGTACGCTCCTCCCCGGGCTCTCGTGTGTCTCTGTCAAGAAGATCATGTCTCTGTCCTCCATCACCTCCTCAAGGCGTCTTGGATGTGTCCACAAAGATCCATTGCAATTCCAGACTGCAAAGTGCACCTCTCGTTGTGCTGTCTCATAGGCCGCGAATCCCTAGTCAATGGGCCGTCCATCAATGATGACACGACCGTCTCTGTATAGGGCACGATGTCCCTCTCCTCGGGCCTGGAGGACACGCGGCATGCATGCACGTATGTGCTCTACCTGCATCCGCGTGAGATCGTCATCTAAAAAGATGCGGGTACCCGGTGTAGTGCGTAGTATCGCTCGATGTAGTGCGTATACATACATACACACACACACACACATATATATATATATATATATATATATATATATATATATATATATATATATATATATATATATATATATATATATATATATATATATATATATATATATATATATATACACACACACACACACACACATATATATATATATATATATATATATATATATATATATATATATATATATATATGTATATATATATTATTGGGGATAAAGGCCCCAAGGACTTTCCTTTTGTATATTTTGACCCTTTCATGTGAAAGCTCTCTTTCCAGACATATTTTTCTTATATTTTTTGGACCCCAAATTGGGGAGTTATAGGCATTTACATTATTCTTATGACTTTTGGTCATTGGCCATCTGTGAACATACCCAAATGACCTAAAAGTCACTTATCAATAAGACTTGGTTCCAAATCTCTCATAACTTGATTGGGACTTCTTCAACTTCAGCTTCTCCATCTTCTTCTCCAAATTTATGCACAGATTTCTCTCTCTACTTTCTCCCTCCTCACGCAGCAGCCCAGTCCCTTTGCACTTGGAGCAACCGAGCACACGAGGACGTAGCTCTCCGCGGTCTCTTTCAACTGATATCAGAGCTTTGAGCTGTTCCATCGCGACAAAGTTGCTCCAAGTGCTTTTCTACTTGAGTCTATGTTAAGCTGAAGGTGTTTTCTTGCATTTGGGAGACTTTCATCACGAAAAACCTTTTTTTTTTTCGCGATAAAAATGTTGTTTTTGAAGGATTACTTCAGCCCGGAGCAAAGTTGAAGCAAATTTTGTGCTTTTTAGAGAGTTTCATCGAGAAGAATCTCTTCTAATCTTCCTTTTATATCCCCAAAGGTCATTTTCAGCATCCACATTGTTGATTTTTTCATCTACAAGTCTTTTGTGGCAGAAATTCTCTCTCATTTCAAGTGGGAGGACATGTACAAAGATTGAGGAAGTGCATACTTGCTGGAAACTTATTACAGCAGGTCATTTCTCTGATTTTACAGGTCATATTACCCCAAAAAATTGGGGCTTTTGTGAAAACAAGCACCCATTGACTTGGTTTTGCATCTTTGTATGCTGTTTGTAGTTGAAAAACAACAAATTTGTTGTTTTTAATGCAATTACAGCTTGCTGGAATTTTCTGAAATTTTCTGCAAAAATTTCAAAAATTGATTTTTACAAGTTTTGAACAGATTTTTTTTTTAGTTTAATTTCTCAGCTATAGTCTCGTAAGGTAATTGCTCACAGGACAAAAGGTGAATTGTACCTTTTTTGGTGAAATTTTGAAGCTCTTAGTGCAAACATGGCCTCTACCTCCTCTGATGTCAAAAGCTTGTTTGAGATCAAGAGATTTGAAGGTAGCCGTTTTGATTTGTGGAAAGAGAAAATGTTTGGCATCCTCTTTCTTAAATTGTGAAGGGTCTCTTGAGGAAGTGAAGCCTGAAGATATGGAAGATGCAGCATGGATGAACCTAAACAAGAAGGCAATCACTTACATCAAGATGGCTGTATCCGATGAAATCTTAGTGGATTTGAAAGGCCTTACAAATGCTTTTGAGGTATGGGAGAAGTTGAAAGCCACTTATGAAAATACCACGCCTGTAAATCAAGTGCATCTTATGCGTAAGCTAGTGTGTATGCAGCTTGATGAGTCAAAAAGTGCGGTTGAGCACTTATCTTCTTTTACAGGTACTCTTTCACAATTGCAGAACTCTAGATTACCTCCATTTGATGATAAGCTTAAGGCCATCTTCTTGTTGATGACCTTACCTGATTCATGAGAAACATTGTTTGTTTCACTTTCGACTAGCCCCAATCTGATGATAAGCTTAAGGCCATCTTCTTGATGACCTTACCTGATTCATGAGAAACATTGGTTGTTTCACTTTCGACTAGCCCCAATCTTACCTTTGATGGTGTAAGAGGTTCTATTTTGAATGAGGAAATCAGGAGGAAAGCTAGTGGAGAGGGCAGTGGTTCAGCCAATGTGGCTAGAGGAAGAACACCAAAGAAAAGTGGAAATGTACATAGGAATAGGAGCAAAAGCAAAGGCAAGGCTGAAGTGAATTGTTATCAATGCGGTAGGAAAGGTCACAAGAAGCCTGATTGCAGATACTACAAAGCTGAACTAGAAAGAAAGAAGAAGACAGGTGACAGGAAGAAAAAGGACACCAAGAATGAAGCACATGATACCTCAAAGGACAAAGACAAAGAGAAGGCCAATGTGGCCTCTAGTGTCATCATTGAGGAGCTATCAGATGCAGAAGATATACTTTGTGCTACTATGGCAGCAGATCATGCCGAAGTTATTGATGCTTCTATTAGTATTCATGCACACGATATGCAAATCACAAAGAGGGATTTGATTGATGCCTTGCTTACTATGAATGATGCTTTGTCACAAACATGGATTGTAGATTCAGGTGCATCGTTTCATGTAACTCCTATTAAGGAGTGTTTTACTACCTTTCATGCAGGAAGCCATGGACATGTATATCTTGGAAATAACCATGTAAAGGCATAGTGCATCTCACAGTGGATGGTACTAATGAGCTGGTTTTGCATGATGTAAGGTATGTACCAAGCATCAAGAAAAGCTTATTGTCTGTTGGGCAAATGGATATGCATGGATATAGTACCCTCTTTGAGAAGGGGTCATGGAAGCTTATCAAAGGCTCTAGGCTGATTGTTAAAGGTACAAAGAAAGGGACTCTTTATTGCTTGCATAGTAAAGCCTTGTTGGGCAAGTTTATTGTTTTGATTGAAATCCATTCACATATGGGATCATGGCATAAAAGGCTTGGCCGGCCTTGATAAACTATGTAATTTGGAGAAGTTTGATGCTAAAGGCTCAAAACTTGATTTTTGTAATGAATGCCAATATGGTAAGCAACTAAAGAATTCCTACTACTCTTGTGTCTATGGTAAGTCTAATGTGCTTCATCTTGTTCATTCTGATGTTTGTAGCATGCCCACAAAATCTATGGGGGGTGGTCTTTACTTTGTTTCTTTTGTTGATGACTACTCTAGGAAGCTTTGGATATATTTGTTAAAATCTAAAGATGAAGCCTTTGCATTTAAGAAATTTCATGCATTTGTGACCACTCAAACAGGAAGAAAGCTGAAATGCTTACGTACAGATAATGGGGGTGAGTTTACAAGTGCTGAATTCAATAGATTTTGTGAAAATCTTGGTATTAAGAGGGAGCTAACAGTCCCATACAGCCCCTCTTCCAACGGTGTTGCTG
>CM035427.1:59328416-59353416 GCA_020310875.1 Ceratopteris richardii | reverse complement strand
ACTTAAGCACTCCTAAGGACTTCAGAATTCTTAAACCATAAGATTTTAACATCCTGTCTGGAACAGTCTAGGATATAAGCTTTTTCAAAAGGGGAATCTACATATGATTAAGCACAGCAGAATAAAAGGCTAACTTCAGTGAGACGAGATACTGCTTTAAGCTTCTATATATCACTGAACATTTTTTATGTTCATTAACTCTATCACTATCGACAACACTCAGCTTCATCCAAACACTTTTAGCTGGACAGAAAGATACTACTTTATTCATGTGTGTCAGCACATAAGCCACAATTGATATAGAGACAGAAAGACATTAGAGACGACATGAAGAATAGAGAACACACATGAGAGATGTAAGGAGCAATGTTCCACATATTTCATTACATTACAGAGATTGAAGTTACACAAGATAGTTTAAAGATAAGCTTATGAGATACAAGCTGTCCATGTACTTCATTAATTTCCTATGGCTGAAACAAAACCTCCTCCAATCTCCTCGAGTAAGAAAATATATATGATTACATAGCACCTTGAAGTTGTTGATGAAGAAATATTGCTCACACCAAATTGTTGATGTAGACCTTCAAGTCCAACCAGCTCATTGGTGAAGAGAGCTCCATAAGTGATGCTGAAAGTGTGCACATACCTCTCTTTAGATATGAATACATAGATATAGCGAAAAAGCTACAAAAACCTGCTTTTGGGATTGTGTTTTCACAAAACACTCTTGGACAGAGAGAATCTTTCCCATATACTTTAATTGGGGTGGCATGGGATCTTTTTGAATTTTATTATCTTTTGATTTTAAATCTGATTGGAGTTTGGTTTCACATTGTATTGTTGTGAAAACCTTGAATATATTTTTTTAGTGCGTCAAATTGCATTTGTTTGGGAAGTGGTATATATGGTTGGAAAGCTCTCTTCCAACACTACAAGACTATGTAAAAATGTCCACACTCAAGTTTTGACCATTTTTCATCAAATTTGACCATCAAGTTGACCCATTTACTATGATTTAAATGTTTCTGCTAGCACTTCCCCTCTTAACTTGACACTATAGGCATATGCCAAGTAAGAATAATTTTGAAGCTTCTCGTACTTGTACAAATATTTTTCCACATATCATGCAAAGTATCCACAAACACACACAAAGACCTTTGACATGAACCGTGCTCTCCAACACACATCATAAAGTGTACTCACACATCCCAGACTCTTCTCAACCAAGTATTTTCTTGGAAAGATGGAGACAAAAAAAGGATGCTATTTTTATGACAGAATACAGACTAAAATATATCCTCAACATTTTCAAGGTTTCCCAAGCCTCTCAAATCAAGATGCTATACTCTAATCTATATCTACTAAAACACACACAATATGTACATCACAAGAAAGAGCACAAAACATAATGTCATATTGATTCTCATTTTCAAGTATCTTCATGTAGAAGACAAACCAATCCTTGTTCTGTAACACCAAAAGTTGTTTGCCAACATTATTCACAATGCTGACTAATTTCACATAACTTGATATATTATGAATTCTTTTTTGTTGTTGTTGTATGTTGTTGAAAATGTTATGTTCTTCTTCATCATCACCCTCCATGGAATCCAATTCTTCAATAAAATATCACCTCCTTCATATAGATTGATCACTTTGTCCTCTCCTAAATATATGGTTGAGCTTGATTTGTACTTGTCATGGAGATTTATCTTCCTACATGTGGCTTTATTTTCTATGTGTTCTATCTTTTCTCACTTTGATACCAATTGTAAGAAAATAAGCCACAATGGACATGAAGATAGAAAGAAAACAGAGACAACATGAAGAATAAAGAAGACACGTGAGAGATGTAAGGAGCAAAGCTCATGAATCATGATTCTATAGCACCTTAAACATGAAGGAAATGGGCACCTGATGGCCTTGAGCAAAGTCACTTGGGCATTATAACATCTGAAAGGGTAGAAAGGGGGGGCATTGCTTTGAGAAAATCACACTGCAAAGATTGGAGATTATCTCTCGATCCGTAGGTTAGATCGAGACGTGTAAGGCATCATTGGAAAGCTCTCGGAACCAACTTTCCAAATACATTCAACTATAAGAAGTATGGAGCCCTTAAAACACCTTGGATTGGCACTTGATTGAGAGTTCAAGATACAGAGCATGGATGAGAACCAACTTCAAGATACTAAGGTTGAGAATAGGGTTCGAGACACCAAGGTTGCGAACAAGGTCCAAGAAATGTGCATGGGTGAAGACAACAATTCAAGGGTACCTAGGGAGTTCAAGAGCCGAGCACCAAGGTTAGAGGGATACAAGAGGCGATCATTGAGAACAATGATCGAACAATCCAGGAAGAAGGAGATGGTTGAACCACACCCCAAGAGAGAGGATTCCGAAGTAATCCTCTACCATGGCTTTTGGGGCAAGTGGTTAACCCATGACACTCCTAGCCGGGAGGTAGTGAGTTCACATCCTAAACAAGAGATGGTTGAACCACACCCTAATAAAGAGGATCAAGAAGTAATCCTCAGCCATGGCTTATAGGGCAAGTTGTTAGCCTGTCATACTCCTAGTCGAGAAGTTATTAGATTTTGAATCCCCTATAGATACCCTTAGTGGAAAGTTGACCCACTTACCATGATTTTGATGTTTTCGCTAACAATGTGTTTACTAAATGATATACAAGGTTTGGTAGATATAAGGTAAGTGAATGAAAGCTAACCTTAAGATAATGTTTGTGAAGTGTTGTATGCTCAAAATTGGAGCTTGTGCCTTAGAATGCTATGCTTTCTTCTTCATCGAGTTCATCTCCAATTCTAGCCTTGAAGAAGCTTGTTTTCAACATTTGATAGCTGAGCAGCATAGCCTCTTCACTTTTTTTGCGACATGACTGCCTCTTTTGTGAAGAAACTATGGTTTTTCTCTTAGCCCAATAAAGAAAAAAAAATCAGCAAATACTAAATTACACAATGATGATCACAAGTGTTTGTGTTATGATGGTTCATTCTCCAAAATCAAGGCTGAAGCACTTCCTCCTCTTCAAGTATACACATGTATATTTCTAACTATAATGAGTGATCAATACAATGGCAACACAAGTCATGTATTTAAAAGCAAGAGCCGGTCTCCCAAAGCTATCAGATGCAACTTTTACCAAAAATAAATTGGTAAAAATAGGTTTTCCACGAACAAGTTCCCAAAATTCAATTAAAACCCCATTCAACTAAAACTCTAGTTTTGAATATGTATAAAAGAATTTATTCCTGCAAATCCCTTTCTAAACCCTATTGATCGGCTTCTGATGAGGATATTCTATGTTGCTCAAATGTATCTCTTAGTAAAGCTTTCATAAAAATACCTGCAACATTATCTTTTGTAAGAATAAGAATGTATTGTAGTTCCACTTTCCTTTTCGAATCTCTCTCAAAAAGTAATGAACCAAAATTTCAGCACATTAACCTCTTATTTGTGCAACCATGGCATCGTCGTCCTCAGATATGAAGAATCTCTTTGAGATTCACCGCTTTGAGGGCATAGGATTTGATCTTTGGAAGGAGCGAATTCAAGGAATTCTCTTCCTCAAAGATTGTGACAGGGCATTGGAAGAAAGGAAGCCGGAAGGCATGTCAGATGATGCATGGCATAATCTGAATAGAAAGGCGATCACTTACATAAAAATGGCAATATCTGATGACATTCTTGCAAACCTCAAGGGCATTACTAGAGCTTCAGAGTTCTGGGCCAAGCTTAAGGCCACCTGTGAGTACACCACACCTGTTAATCAAGTACATCTGATGAGGAAATTAGTTTGCATGCAGTTGGATGAGTCAAAGAGTGTTGTAGAACACTTGTCTCATTTTACAGGTACTCTATCACAGTTGCATGACTCAGGGATGCCTCCCTTCGATGATAAGCTGAAAGCTATCTTTTTACTTATGACACTTCCTTGCTTGGAAGACCTTGGTGGTCTCATTATCAAATAACCCAATCTTACTTTTGATGGTGTGAGGGGTTCTATATTGAATGAAGAAATAAGGAGAAAAGCAAGTGGTGAAGGAAGCACTTCTGCAAACATGTTCAGAGGAAGATCAAAGAAGGGCTCTTATTCACATACGAGTAAGAGCAAAAGGAAAGAAAGGGGCAGCTCCAGAAAGAAGCAGGGTGAGGATACTGATGTGACATGTTATCAGTGTGGTAGGAAAGGCCATAAGAAACCCGACTTCCGATTCTATAAGGCAGAGCTTGAGAGGAAGAAGAATGCTCGAGACAAAAGAAAGAACAAGAAAGAAGACCAGACAGATGGACAGAACAGCCAAAAGGAAAAGGAGAAGGCCAATGTGGCCTCTAGTGTTGTTATTGAGGAGCTTTCAGATATGGAAGATATTTTATGTGCTACTATGTCAACTCATGATGCTCATGCACATGATGTCTCTTGCAATGTTCATGTACAAGACATGTCGATCACTAAAAGTAATCTAATTGATGCTTTGTTGACTGTAAATGATGCATTATCCCAGACATGGATTGTTGATTCTAGTGGTTCATTTCATGTGACTCCTGTCAAGGAGTGTTTTGTTACTTTTCATGCGGCAACCATGGCCATGTATACCTAGGGAATAATCATGCATGTCCTATTGAAGGTATTGGTACTCTGCATCTTTCAACAGATGGCACAAATGAGCTTGTCCTTCATAATGTGAGATATGTACCAGGAATCAAGAAGAGTTTGCTCTCTCTTAGGCGGATGGATATGCATAGTTACATTTATTTGAAAGAGGCTCGTGGAAGATGACCAAAGGGTCACGGCTGATTGTTAAAGGCACAAAAAGGGGAACTTTGTATTGCTTGCAAGGAAAGGCCTTGTCTAGTAAATTCATTGCATTGGCTTAGATTAATTCTCATATGGAATTGTGGCATAAAAGACTTGGCCATATGAGCCAAAAGGGTCTATCCAAACTTTATAACTTGAAGAAGCTTGATGTTAAAGGCACCAAGCTAGACTTTTGTAATGATTGTCAATATGGAAAGCAAGTGAAAAGTTCTCACTATTTTGGTGTGTCTCGTAAGTCTTGTGTATTAGATCTTGTCCATTCTTATGTATGTAGCATGCCCACCAAATCTATGGGGGGTGCTTTATACTATATTTCTTTTGTTAATGATTTTTCTAGGAAAATTTGGGTGAAGCTCCTCAAATCAAAAGATGAAGCATTTGCTTCGTTTAAAAGATTTCATGCATTTGTGACTACCCAAACTGGTAAAAAGTTGAAATGCTTACGTAAAGTGTCGGAAGGATTTTATCCCTCCTAAAATATTATCAAAAAATTAAAGATTAATTGATCAAATTAAGTTTTAATAATTTATGAAATTTTAACTTAAGTTTGATCTTAAATTTGCAGGACATGAAGTTTTGATGATTTGGATTTCAGTGCAAAGATGAAAAGTGTTTAGAAGGAGTTTTCAAATGTAGTTGTGGGTATTTGATGAAAAATGAAGGATTAATTAAGGGTTTAATTAAGGTTTGAATGTAAATTAAAGGTTATTCAAGGGTCCAATATAGGGTTTGAATATGATTTATAGGGTAAAAGTATAGTTTAAAGGATAATTAAGGGTTTAGATAAGAATTAAAAAGAAAAGTAAAAGGTTTTGATAGGGTAGAAGCTTAGTTTATGGATTAGTTAAGGGTTTGGATGAGATTTAAAACTAAAATAAAAGGTTTTGATTGGTTAAAAACATGATTTAAGGGTAGTTTAAGATAAACCTATGGTGAAGGGGTTAATTAAGTAAGGTTTTGTTCTCTGAAGGAGTTAATGTATAGGGCAAGAGATGTTAAATTGAAACCTTAATAAATATTTTTAATATAAATGAATTAAATAAAATATTAAACATGTTAATTAATTATTCAAATTATTTAAATAATATTAAGGTTATTAAAAATGTATGTAAACTTAATTAATTAATTGAAAGGTTGTATTTAATTAATTCTAAAAGATGATAAAAGTGTAAAAATAAAAAAGGTCACGTGAATATTTATTTTATAAGTGAATATTGTATTTTTTGGTAAATGGAAAAGAAGAAAATCCCATGCATTTTTTAAGTTGCGTTGTGCTTGAGTGAATGTGGAGTAAATGTGGGCTGCATGAATGAGTTAACTTAGGGAATTGTGGGCTATGGTGGGCTACTCACATGTATAAAAGGAGGGGAGTCGTATCCAGGAGTTTATGTTATTTTGCAGGTACTTCATTTTACTCTAAGCTTTAGGCCTTGATTGACTGTGCACATAATTTCATGGTGTTCTTTCTTGCAGAAGGAGAGAGAATGCCCATCTCTCTTACTTTTGAGAGCTCATTGAATGCAAAGCAAATTTTTTTCCCTTTTCCATGCTTCAGTTCACGCAGAGAGAGAGAGAGAGAGAGTGAAGACAATTTTTTCCTTTCTTTCTTCTTTCTTTTTTCTTTCCTTTTTTCATTCTTTTTCTCTCTCTTTTTCTTCCCTTTCTTTTCTTTTTCTCTTCTCCCTCCCTCTATTGTTTCCGGCGGCACAGAGCGCGCAGCGCTCGCAGCAGAGAGAGAGAGAGAGAGAGAGAGAGAGAGAGAGAGAGAGAGAGAAAGAAAGAAAGAAAGAAAGAAAGTCATATTAACGTCTTCTGGAGGCCAAACTTGGCCTATGAGACAAAAACCATGTACAAGTGTAGTAACCCTGTGTAGAAGATAAAATGAAATAAAAAGTATATCGCTACACAAAGCTATATAGGGCTGGAGAGAGATTTATTATTTATCTCTTTTCTTTTCTTTTTTATTTTTATTTTATTTTTTTATATTTTATTTTCATTTTATTTATGTAACGTATATGTGTAAAGATTAAGTTTATAAATAGATGATTAAGTTGATTATATAAGTAAATGTTGATATGCATACCTAAAAATATTTTATGTTTTCCAGGATAGCAGAAGAAGGGATTAGAAGTAGCCATGTTTCCTCATCTTTCCCAATGATTTTTCCCCGATCTTATATTCCATTCTTACCTTTCCTAACTCCTGTCATGGACAAGGGAAACCATCCTAAATCTCAGATTCCATGTGAATCCTATATCTCATGATTGGTTCAGAATTTGGGGAAACTAATGCTTCCATTGCGTCCGGAACATGCCAAAACCCTAAGATCGACTGTCTCCTTGCTTGATTCTGACATCCAGAGACCATGCTTCGAATTGATGACATCATCAATTCGTAACCGCCCTAGAACCGCCCTTGGAAAACCTATATAAGGAGGGGTTGGCCACATTCATAGTCTGTCTTGCCAATACCAGTCTTGGGAGCTCAAGGAGTCGTGACTGCCAAGTAAGTACTCTTCAAGTTCCAATTCTAGTTCTTGTCTTGTTCCTTATTCTAGACTAGTTCTTGGACATACTATCTTGTCCCCTTGTAATCTCGTAGTACGAGATCCTGTCGAGTTCTTTCATGTATCCAGTTCATCTCCCAGAAGGGAGTTCTTGTAATCCAGACATCTTGTCTCATACTTACGATCCCAGGTTGTGGGATCTCCTGTATCATCTTTAGTCCAGTTTTCCATACCTATTGGTCCCGGGTTGTGGGACGTCTTGTATCAGCAACGTCTTCTTGTATTATTTCCCCTACGTAGGTGTTCTTGTAATCATAAGTGTATTTCCAAAATCTTGTCTATTGTAGTCAGAGAGCACAATCTAGTACTCCCCTGATATTTTGGCAAGACTGTCTTCTATCCAAGTCTAGACATCATGGAGAACGCTTATGAATAGATCGTAGCATCACTTCAGAGTCTCCAACAACAAGTCGAAGACCTAAGTAATCGACAGACACAAGTCGAGATGGGACATCCAATGCATGTAGGTGCACTCCTCCAAGAATTACAAGAACGAATCAAGAGTCTTCAAGAAAAACAAGGGAGCATTCAAGTAAATCAACGGCCTAGTACATCATTTATGAAGGAACCCAAGATTTGCATGCCAGAAAAGTTTGATGGGGATCGCACAAAGTTTCGTGGATTTCTCCGGCAAGTTAAATTGTACATCCGTATGCAACCTGATAGATACCCTGACGAGGCATCCAAGGTCGGGTTTATTGGAACCTTGCTCTGTGGCTAAGCATTATCATGTTTAGCCCCAATCTTGGAGAAGAATATGGCAATACTTCAGGACTATGAGGGGTTTCTCCGAGAACTCCCCGCCATATTTGGAGATGCAGACACAAGTCAAGTAGCAGAAACAAAACCTGGAAGTTACGTCAAGGTAACCGCCCTGCCTCTACCTATGCATCTGAATTTAGGCAGTTGATATGTGATCTCACTTGGCATGAAGATTATTTCATAAGCCAATTCAGATGGGGTTTAAGAGATGATCTGAAGGACCTTTTGCTCACGATGCCAGAGGTTAAAACATTGAATGAATATATAATGCAAGCTATTCAATGTGATAAACCGACTTTTTGAAAGGAAACAAGAAAAACAAGTAGAAGGAAGACATCGCCAGTGGAAACCTTTCCAACCCACTACTAAAGATGAGTCCATGCTTGAACCTATGCAAATAGATGTAACTAGGTTTCAGCCTCTAACACTAGAAGAGAAACAGAGAAGGAGAGTTAATAAGTTATGTCTCTACTGTGGAAACCCTGGACATATTGCAATTAATTGTCCAAACAAGAGAACAAACTCCAGAGTCGCACCCTTGTAGAGCAGGGGAAACGAGGAAGTCAAGTTGTAAAAGAGACCCTGCAGCCGGACCATGATATAAGAAAGGGTCTCATAATTCAAGCTACACCCATAGAAACATGTCTTGCACCTGTCAAGTTAATCATGCCCAAGAAGACCCTTTCCCTTACAGCCCTAGTAGATTCAGGAGCCTCCTCATGTTTCATCGATGAAGGATTGGTTAAGAAACATGGAATTCCTGTACTTCGGAAGAACAAACCAGTAGTAGCTGAAGTAGTAGATGGACGACCTCTAGCATCTGGGAATATAACCATGGAAACCACACCTTTAAGAGTACACCTTGGTAACCATGAATCCAACATATGTTTCAATGTAATATCGAGCCCTGTATCTAGTTATCATTGGAATGCCCTAGTTAAAGAAGCATAATCCAGACATTAATTGGGAAAAGAATAAAATCACCCGTCGAGATATCAAGAAGAACCCAACATATGTTGGAGCCAAAGCCTTCATACATGCAGTAAGGAAGGAACCTACATATATGATCTATGCCATACCAGCTCAAGAATCCAAGAAAGATGATCCAGTACATCTACCCAATCAGTACAAAGGCTTTGAAGATGTTTTTGAAAAGAAGAATGCAGATATCCTCCCAGAGCATAGACCTTGCGATTTCCCCATAGATCTTCAAGAGGGAGCACAGCCACCCTTTGGAACAATCTACAGACTATCTCCAGAGGAACTTACAGAACTACGCAAGAACATTGATGAGAATCTAGCAAAGGGGTTTATCAAACACTCAAAGTCTCCAGAAGGAGCTCCTATTCTATTTGTAAAGAAGAAGGATGGGACTCTCCGGATGTGTGTAGACTATCGTGGATTGAACAAAGTCACTAGAAAAAATAGATACCCTCTACCATTCATATCAGAGCTCTTGGAACGCCTTGGAAAAGCAAAATTCTTCACGAAAATTGATCTTTTGAGGAGCTTACAACCTTGTCAGGATCAGAGAAGGAGACGAATGGAAGACAGCATTTCAACAAGGTATAGGCATTTTGAATATGTAGTTATGCCATTCGGTCTTACAAATGCTCAAGCTGTCTTTCAACATATGATGAATGATATCTTTCGAGAATATTTAGATGATTTTGTTGTAATATACCTTGATGATATCTTGATATTCTCCAAAAATCTAGAGGATCATGAAGATCATGTAAAGATAGTCCTAGAGAAACTAAGAGAAAAAGGATTATATGCGAAATTGGAGAAGTGCTCTTTCCATAAGACATAAGTGGAACTTTTAGGGTACAAAGTATCAGATAAAGGAATTTTTATGGACCCTAAGAAGATTGAGACAATCCTTGATTGGCAGCCACCTTCATGTGTTCGAGATGTACAATGTTTTGTGGGGTTTGCCAATTTCTACAGGATATTCATCAGAGATTACTCCAAGATAGTGACACCTCTTACCAAGCTTACAGGGAACTCCAAATTCTCATGGACCGAAGAAGCAGAGAAGGCCTTTTAGACCTTGAAATCAGCATTCACTACCGCTCCAATTCTAGTTCATCCTGATTCTAGTAAGCCCTTCTTCCTTGAGACAGATGCATCGGACTTTGCTCTAGGGGCCATTCTTTCCCAATATGGAGATGATGGACACCTACATCCAGTTGCATATCATTCAAGGAAGTTTTCCCCTCCAGAAATTAATTATGAAATTCATGATAAAGAACTTCTTGCCATAGTAGACGCGTTTGATACCTGGCGTCACCATCTAGAAGGAGAAGCTCATAAAGTCATTGTGTATTCAAATCACAAGAACCTAGAGTATTTTATGACCACCCGGATTCTCAATAGAAGTCAATCTCGATGGAGTAACTTTTTATCCAGATTCGACTTTGTCATCACATACCGTCCAGGACGTCATCAATGTCAGTCAGATGCCCTGTCCAGAAGATCTTACCTTGCACCAAAGAAGGGTGAAGAGGCCTTTGATCAACAAGAGAGTGTATTACTCAAGCCTGAGCATCTCCAGTTAGCAGCTATCTCTTCAAGCCATCATAAAGATTCAGCCTTGAATCAGTTGATCCGTGAGAATCTACCACAGGATGAATTGTTTTGTAACGTTAAGCAGAAGAAGTAAACGAATTTCAGGAAAAGGATGGTTTACTACTCTATAAGAACCTATTATATGTCCCTCCAGGAAAGCCCAGGATCCAAGTACTTCAACAACTCCATGACAACCTTGCAGCAAGACATTTTGGAGTGAATAAAACAATAGAACTCATATCAAGGGACTTTTGGTTGCCTCAGATGTGGAAGGAAGTCAAAAAATACATTCGAACCTGTGATACTTGCAATAGATCTAAGGTACCCCGACATAAACCTCATGGGCTCTTGCAACCTCTACCTATTCCAGAAAGGCCATGGGCCTCATTGTTTATGGATTTCATCACAGATCTACCAAAGTCAGATAAGTATGATACCATTCTTGTTATTGTGGATAGATTTGCAAAGATGGCACACTTCATTCCAACTACCAAGGCAATCACAGGTGCAGCCACTGCTAAACTTTTTCTAAGGTATATATTAGGCTTCATGGATTGCCTGATGATATTGTCAGTGATCGAGGTCCACAGTTCATATCCAGCTTTTGGAACAGTCTTTGCAAGCTCCTTGGTGTTCAAGTTATGTTGGGAAAGATGGATGGATGCTCCAAGAGACTGAGTAGGTACTGCTAAGCCTGCTTTGTACCTTCCCTCTTTTGCTTCAGAGTTGATAACTAGACTTCCTTAGCTTTCCAATGACACAATAAAATGTCCTATGTACTTTGGAAATGATGTGTGTAATGATTGAATCAAAATAGATAACTTTGGAAGTCACAAACTCAAGAAAACCTTCTATTTATGTCTTGACACCTGCTGGGAATTTTGCTCAGTATGACCAGCACAGTAGGAATTGGAAAAATTCCTTTTAGGGGTATCTAATTAGCTTAGTAAGCTACCTATTCCAAGTGGAATGATGCAAAATGATAAACTATGCTAAGAGAAATCAATTTAGCAAGTTAAGCTATACCCCCGACTTTTTAGGACTGTAGCAGAAAATGACCAGAGATCATCTCGACGCGGATTTCTCCAAAATGGCTGAAAAGAATGTCTTCAAATTTTGACAGCATGTAGATAACTTCAAGCTGAATCCAACAAGCTTTGAATCACTAGATTTGATGAAGAATTGACCAAGATATGCCCTTGACAAGTTGACAGACTTTTGAGTAGACTAACAGAGAACTCAGAGATGGACAATGTGAATGTATGTATTAATGAACATTTGTATACAACTCCATTGGCATGAATAACATTGCCAAATGGTGTAGAGAGGTGTGGACTTGAGTGTAGACCTCACACACACTCAAAAATCAGTAATGCTAGGCTCGGGAGTGCTCTCTCTTACCCGCGACTTTTCATGTCCATTTTTATAGGAATGAGTAAAAAATTTGCATTCAAATTCAAACTTTTGGCTCCCTATGATCAAGCTCCTAAATGCTTGGAGATATTTTTTCAATCAAACAACTAATTTTTCCACGAATCCTTTTGGTAGGTGATTACAAGAGATTCCAAGTCAATTTGACTTTTACAATGAGGTAAAGTGGTAATTAACCACTAGCATATGTTCCTATGCTTCTTCATGTATGTATAGACTTCAATGCATCCTTTGAGCCAAATGTGTAGGCTTGTGATTTACACCAACAGCTCCCCCTCAAGCCAAACATTTTGGCTTAAGTCTTCATCTTCAATCTTCAAGTATATCCTGCAATCCAATCATGGATTTGAACCTGCAAAGTTTGGTTCCATCCAAAGCTTTAGTTAACAAATCTGCACATTGCATGTTGGTTGATACATAGGTTAGCTGAATATCCTTGCTTATCAACTTCTCTCTCACATAATGATAATGGACCTCTATGTGTTTAGTCCTAGCATGATAAATAGGATTAGCTGCAAGGTGAAGAGAACTTGTATTATCTCCAAAGATAATTGGTGACCTAGTATATAATCCCAATTCTGTATACAAAAGCTTAATCCATATTGCTTCTTGTGTTGCATTAGCCAGTCCTCTATACTCTGCCTCTGTGGAAGACAAAGCAACAGTAGGTTGCTTCTTTGAAGACCATGAAATTGGTTTGTCACCTGCAAAAGAAATATATCCAGAAGTGCTCCTCCTATCATCCTTGCATCCTGCTCAATCTGCATCTGAGTAAATTTTGATATCAATATCTGAAGTGTAAGGGAAATACAAACAATGGTTCTGTGTACCCTTGAGATACTTTAGGATTCTCTTGGCAGCCTCTAAGTGAGGTATCCTTGGCTTGTGCATAAATTGACTTAGCACACTAACTCCATATGCAATATCTATCCTTGTTAAGGTAGCATAGTTCAAGCTACCCACCATACTTTGATAACCTGTAATGTCATTGACTTCATCACCTTCATGGGCACTTAGTTTTAGGTTTACTTCCATTGGAGTGCTTGCTACTTTGGCGTCCTACAAGTGAAACTTATTCAACATGTCCTGTATATACTTTTTCTGAGTAATATATATCCCTGAATTAGTGTAGACTAATTCAAGTCCCAAAAAATACTTCAATAAACCAAGATCATTGATCTTGAACTCCTTCATCATTTGACTTTTGATATATCTGATTCCATTGATATCATTACCTCTAATGATAATGTCATCAACATAAACACAAAGGTATATTACCTCTGAATTACTTCTCTTGATGAACAGAGAAGTATATGCCTTGCTCATGACAAATCCTTGGTCTTGGAGATATGTAGTTAACCTGTAATTCCATGCCCTAGGTGCCTGCTTCAATCCATATAAAGCCTTTTTCAATTTGCAAACATATGTTACCTTCTTAGGATCCTCATAGCCAGGGGGGTGTGACATATATACTTCCTCAGAAATCCATCCATTCAAGAAAGCATTCTTGACATCCAATTGGTACATATTCCAATTTTTGGATGCAGCCACACTTACCAACACTTTGATTGTTGGCATCTTGGCCACAGGTGAGAATGTCTCCTCATAGTCAATGCCTTGGGTTTGTGCAAAACCCTTGGCTACCAATCTGGCTTTGTACCTATTGATTGTGCCATCAGAATTTCTTTTAAGCTTATAAATCCATCTGGATCCTATTACCTTCATTGAGTCCTTCTTAGGTACTAACTCCCATGTGTCACTCTCCTTGAGTGCATCAATCTCCTCATCCATAGCTTCTTTCCATTCTGATTTGGTTATTGCTTCTTCATATGATCCTGGTTCTTCATTTGACAAATCTTTGGCAAGATAAACAGAATGTTTAGTAACAAGAGATGTATCATACCCATATTTGATAGGTTTCTTGCTTTCTCTTTGTGATCTTCTAAATGGTTCAGTTGAAGATTCAGGTACTTCTTCAAGCTTCTTCATCTTCATTTTGCCCTTGGACTTCCATGCCTTGAACTCTTCAAGGTTGATAGTATCTTCATCATCTGTACTTGAGTCTTCATTCTGAATAGGTTCCTCCTTTGTGAGTTTTGGAAATTCCTCTTCCAAATCATAGGGTAGTTTAACCTTCCTGCATTCATTTTCATACCAAGAATCATTTTCATCAAAGACAACATCTCTGCTTACCATGAATCCCTTATTGATGAGATTATAAAACCTGTAACCTTTTTTATTTAAATCATACCCAATAAAAATACATTTTTCAGCCTTTGGGTCTAGCTTACCTCTTATCTGAGAAGGAATGTGTACATATGCTACACATCCAAATATTTTGCAATTGTCAAGTGAGGGTCTCTTACCATGCCATGCTTCATAGGGTGTCATGCCATCAAGAGACTTAGATGGTAACCTGTTTATGAGGTAAGTGGAAGTGGAAACACTCTCTTCCCATAGATAATTAGGTAACTTTTTCTCATTAAGCATAGATCTAACTGTCTCAGCAATTAATCTATTTCTTCTCTCAGCTACCCCATTCTCTTCAGGAGAATACCTTGTGGTTATCTCTCTTTTGATGCCTCTCTCCTGCAAGAAGTTTTCAAATTCATTGGAGAAGTACTCACCTCCTCCATCTGACCTTAGCCTCTTCAAATTCCTTCCTGTCTGGTTTTCAACTAGTGCAAGATATTTTTTAAAGCAATTAAATACCTCATTCTTGTGCTTCATAAAGTATAATACAGTCCATCTGCTATAATCATCAATGAAAGACATAGTACCTTGATCCTGAGACTGAGGGGTCTTTGCTTGGTCCCCATACATCTGTGTGTACAAGCTCTAGGTAGTCTTCATGCATGTATCCTTTCTTTGAGAAGGGTAACCTGTGAGACTTCCCAAATTGACAAGCACCACACTTATAAATCATATGTTGCTTGGATACATTAGGTATCCCAAGCATACATTGGTCCCTGCACATTTGCTTCAAGGTTCTTTCTCCTATGTGCCCTAACCTTTTGTACCAAATCTCAAGCTCTGAAAGTGTTTGATCTTTATAACTGTATAGTGCAATATTCTTTGTATCTTCTAACTCAAAAGTGAAAAGTCTACCTGATTCTTCTCCTTTAGCAATCCTCTTGAACCCATGTCTTGGATCCTCCACATATGCTCCATATTGGTTGAATCTGACTTGCAACCCTTTCTCCACAATCTGACCAACACTCATCAAATTTTTGGTAATGGTTGGTACATAGAGTACCCTGCTCAACAAATTCTGATTTCCATCACAAGTCTTAACATTTCCAACTTTAACTACAGAATGCTTTGTGTCATGACCTGTTTGGACTTGATGCTCACCTTTTGGTTCCTCAAGATCAGAGAGTAATGCTACATTGCCAGCCACATGATTTGAGCATCCTGAGTCAATGTAGAATAGGTGGTCATCATTTGTACCTGATTTTGAAGTCATGTTCATGATTAGAAGTGAGTCATCCTGCTCCTCTGTGTAGTTGTAATCCTTCCTGGATTTGAATCCTCCTTGGTAGTTTCCATTGTAATTATTGTTGTTGTTGTTGTTGTAGTTATTGTTGTAGCCTTGGTGATGGTTGAATCTACCTCTTGACTCTGAGTAACCACCTCTTTGATATCCTCTTCCTCTCTGATTCTTGTAATTCCTGAAACACTCATCTGTAGTATGATTTGATAGACCACAAATGTTGCATGGTGAGAAGTTATAAGATCTCCCCCTACCTTGCTTACCTCCTCTTCCCCTTCCTCTTGAAAATCTACCTCTCCCTGCATAGTTGGCTTGAGAAGTAGAGCCTTCATCTTCCACTTTCTTGCTTTTACCTTTATCTTTAGACTTCTTATCAGTGTATAAAGAGCAGAAGAGTTATTACCTTTGGATGTGTCTCCATTTTTGTTTAGCTTTGCTTCATGAGTAAATAATTGTCCCATGAGAGTTGTAAGATCTGGAGTGTGCATGTCCATGTAAAGATCCATAGCTGTGGTGAAGCTTTCCCATTTGTCATCAGCCTTATCCCATTGATCACTTGCCTTACAATCTGTTCTTCTTCAATCTCTTCTCCTATGCTTGCTAATTGATCTGCTACATCTTTAATCTTGGTCACAAATTCTGAAACAGCTTGCTTAGGTTTCTTCCTTAATGTTGTGAACTCAATCCACAACTGATTTTTCCTAGCCCTTGTGTTGGAGGAAAAATATGATGACAAGGTTTCCCAAGTCTCTTGGGATGTCTTACAATTTCTAATATGTGGCAAAAGAAAATCAGATATAGATTTGAGTAAATAAGACCTTGCCAATGCATCCTTAGCACACCATGTGTTGAGTTTTTCATGTTCTTCCTTGGTTGGTAATCCTCTTGTTTTGAATGAGGGCAATTCCTCATCTCCTGAGATGTATCCATAGAGACTTCTTCCTTGTAAGTAGGTCTTCATCCTTAGAGACCATGCTTGATAGTTGTTCCTGTCCAATTTATCAATGAATGAAGGAAAACCATCTCCCATTTTACCTTGACTTGCTCTGATACCACTGTTGGGAAAGATGGATGGATGCTCCAAGAGACTGAGTAGGTACTGCTAAGCCTGCTTTGTACCAGCCCTCTTTTGCTTCAGAGTTGATAACTAGACTTCCTTAGCTTTCCAATGACACCATAAAATGTCCTATGTACTTTGGAAATGATGTGTGTAATGATTGAATCAAAACAGATAACTTTGGAAGTCACAAACTCAAGAAAACCTTCTATTTATGTCTTGACACCTGCTGGGAATTTTGTTCAGTATGACCAACTCAGTAGGAATTGGAAAAATTCCTTTTAGGGGTATCTAATTAGCTTAGTAAGCTACCTATTCCAAGTGGAATGATGCAAAATGATAAACTATGCTAAGAGAAATCAATTTAGCAAGTTAAGCTATACCCCCGACTTTTTAGGACTGTAGCAAAAAATGACCAGAGATCACCTCGACGCGGATTTCTCCAAAATGGCTGAATAGAATGTCTTCAAATTTTGACAACATGTAGAATAACTTAAAGCTGAATCCAACAAGATTTGAATCACTAGATTTGATGAAGAATTGACCGAGATATTCCCTTTTGACAAGTTGACAGACTTTTGAGTAGACTAACAGAGAACTCAGAGATGGACAATGTGAATGTATGTATTAATGAACATTTGTATACAACTCCATTGGCATGAATAACATTGCCAAATGGTGTAGAGAGGTGTCGGCTTGAGTGTAGACCTCACACACACTCAAAAATCAGTAATGCTAGGCTCGAGAGTTCTCTCTCTTACCCGCGACTTTTCATGTCCATTTTTATAGGAATGAGTAAAAAATTTGAATTCAAATTCAAACTTTTGGCTCCCTATGATCAAGCTCCTAAATGCTTGGAGATATTCTTTCAATCAAACAACTAATTTTTCCACAAATCCTTTTGGTAGGTGATTACAAGAGATTCCAAGTCAATTTGACTTTTACAATGAGGTAAAGTGGTAATTAACCACTAGCATATGTTCCTATGCTTCTTCATGTATGTATAGACTTCAATGCATCCTTTGAGCCAAATGTGTAGGCTTGTGATTTACACCACCAAGTTAAACTATCTACAACAAATCATCTACAGACTATGGACAAACAGAACGAGTGAATCAAGTCCTGGAGCAATATCTCCGTTGCACTAGCAACTATCATCAAAATGATTGGTTTGAGCTTTTACCCTTTGCAGAGTTTGCTTATAACAATAGTGTTCATTCATCTACTAAGCAGACTCCCTTCTTTGCTAATTATGGACAACATCCAAGGATGGATATACAACTGTCAAATCATGTCAAGAACCTAGCTGCCAGAGACAAGGCCCAGTACCTGATGGACATTCACAAAGAACTCAAGGAAGAGATCCATAAAGATCAACAACAATATAAGTACTATGCAGATCAACATCGTGTCCAGAATCCATCGTATCAAATTGGGGATAAAGTATGGTTACTAAGAAACAACTTGCAAACTTCAAGGCCTTGTGCAAAGTTAGATCATCAAAGATTTGGTCCATTTACCATCTTGGCCTTGAAATTTCAAAAGAACTTTCGTTTCAAAGTTATTAACTACTTTACGAGAATTGTTAAAAGGGTTTTTAATTTTATCAAAACTGGAATCAAATAATTTAATTAACTTGGTGAAATATCAAAAAACAAGAGTACAAGAGGAAATTAAAGATCTTCTTAAAAAACTTAAGTCTAATTCAAATATACAAAACAAAATGGATGAATTTTTTCGAAATATGATGTCTGAATCTCAAGGACAGAAAGTAGTAGAGGCAATGCTTAAGGAAAAAGGAAACTTCACTGGGGTAAATACGACTAATATCTAGATACATTTGAAGATATAGCAAAATTGCATGGTTTGCCTATATCTAAGTGGGTAACTTATCTAAGGAGGCTTACCATAGGATCAGCTATAAGTGTAATTGAACCTCATAGTAAGCTTGGATGGGATGACTTTAGAAAACAAATGCATAAGGAGTTCTACCTTGAAGATTATAGTCAGCATAGTAGAGAAGGGTTCATGAAATGGCTTAGCACTCCTAAGACTCAGATTTCCCTTACACAATTGCACGGTGAGTTTATGAAAAGGTTTTCACAGTTGCCAGAACAGGATAGGATTGCACTCACACCTGACATAGTCCTATATTTTCTAAAGGTATTACCTTCTGATATTAGAAGTGAAGTTGAAAAGAGGCTTGAGGAACCCGGAAAAAAATATGGCCTTATGGATGACAAGGGAGCATTAAAACAAGTAGTAGAGGCTGTAGCCCAAATGAAACATAGACAAACATTACTTTATGATATCAATCTAAGTTTCCCACCAGTATGTCCAACTACTCTAATTCCTAAAGTTAGTATTAATCCTAGTACAATTAAACAAGCCTCTACATCAAAAATTCAAAATATTATTTAATAAATTAGATAATATGATGCAAATGCATACAAATATGTCTAAAGCAGTAGCTACACTTCAAAATACAGTCTATTCATTAACCTCTCAAGATAGGACAATTTTGGGACCCCAATTTACTAATGCCCCTCAAATAAATCCAATGCCTATAGCACCTTTTATGACTCAGTCAATAGCTCAAAGAAATGAACGGAAGGACTCACCCACTCGACGATGTGTTTGGTGTGACTCTACAGAACACATGTCCTACGCTTGTGAAGCTTTAAAAGAAGCAGAGGAAAGGAAGCTAGTAATAAATATAGATAAAAAATTATGTGATTACCGCATCCACCTTCCATTAGTTGTAAATTGGGAAAAAGGGGATATGCAAAAATTATATGAAAATTTATCTGAAGCTCAAAAAAGCTCTTACGCGATTAGGTTAGAATGTGACGAGAGTGATTTAGAAGATGAAAAATCTAATGAAACTAAAAATTATTCAATTGAAGCACTAATAAAAGCTAGGGACGACATAATGCAAAAAACAGCATGGGACTCATCCGTCGATCATTTCTCGATCTTTTCACATATAGCAAATATGGAATAGAAGAGAAAACGAGATGAAACTCAAGATGTAGAAGAAACCAACCGAAAGGTAACTAGAAAACAGTTAAGGGAAGAACCTAAAAATGTTTAGTTTAAGGAAAACAAAAATTTGGACTCAAATGAACAAAAAAGAAGAGAAATAAAGGAGGGGAAACAACATGAAGTATCAAACAAACTTTTAGTTTCAAAGCCTAGTGAACAAACAAAACAAAGTGAGGAAAAAACAAAGAAACCTAAACGAATCCCTAAAGCCATTTTAACCTCAGAATTAGAACAAAAAAATGATGCAAAAGAAATACTTTACGACATACTTTTGAAAAGTCAAGTGACTAAGTCACTCGAACAAGTATTTTCTATAGCAAAACTTGAATTTAAAGATAACTTTATAAAAATGATTAAGAGAAAAAGATTCCCACTTAATACTGACATTGAAATGCAAGAAAATGTAGATGTGTCCCATATATCAAAAGATCTTCTTTCTTCTGACTCTGAAGATGAGGAAGAAAGTGAAGGTCATGTCAATAAAAAATTTCTAGGTCCGATTCTCCCAGATAATGTAAATGAACAATCTCAAAGTATTTATAAAAAGAGTTTTTGGGCTAGAGGAACGCCTGAAATAAAAGTAAACTTAGGAGATTAAAAAAAGTCGTATATAGCCTTAGCTTTATTAGACTCAAGTTCTGAAATTAATGGAATTTCAAAAGAATTGTATGATAAATTTAAATGGCTAATAGATAAACAACATGGATGGATAATGAGAACGGCAGAATGGATGCGGTGCACTTTTAGGAGCTTGTGCAAACATCCCAATTTTAATAGGAGGAATAATTGAAACATTTCATTTTTTTATTCAAGATAATTGCTCTTACGAAATCATTTTAGGACAACCGTTTATTTGTGAATCACGAAAGGAAACGAAAGTAATGGAAGACGGCTCTGCATATGCTAGAATCAGGTCAAAAGATGATTTGCAATCATTACAAGTTATGACTGTAAATCCAAACGACACCAGAAATCGGGAACAAATTAAAAAAAAACCAATCCGATGACAAGAGAAGTTGAGCGAGAGTCATCTACCTCTTTGTGAATCTGGGACTTATTTTGATCAGAATTTTTATTAGACATCACTGTTGAGCGGGACAACCGCTCAACAGTGGTAACTGGTTTGAAATCTCGCAAAAATGTATACATAAATTGGAAAGTTTTTCTGTATATTTTACATCCTCAAAATTACATTTTTTAAAATAGTAAAGATATTCCCAGGAAGATAATGAAAAAACATAAAAAATATTTTCAAAGTAAAGGTTATATGTTTTTTGAAACATATAACCTTTACTTTGAAAATATTTTTTATGTTTTTTCATTATCTTCCTGGGAATATCTTTACTATTTTAAAAAATGTAATTTTGAGGATGTAAAATATACAGAAAAACTTTCCAATTTATGTATACATATTTGCGAGATTTCAAACCAGTTACCACTGTTGTCCCGCTCAACAGTGATGTCTAATAAAAATTCTGATCAAAATAAGTCCCAGATTCACAAAGAGGTAGATGACTCTCGCTCAACTTCTCTTGTCATCGGATTGGTGTTTTTTAATTTGTTCCCGATTTCTGGTGTGGTTTGGATTTACAGTCATAACTTGTAATGATTGCAAATCATCTTTGACCTGATTCTAGCATATGCAGAGCCGTCTTCCATTACTTTCGTTTCCTTTCGTGATTCACAGTTATTCCTCCTATTAAAATTGGGATGTTTGCACAAGCTCCTAAAAGTGCACCGCATCCATTATCTTCCGTTCTCATTATCCATCCATGTTGTTTATCTATTGGCCATTTAAATTTATCATACAATTCTTTTGAAATTACATTAATTTCAGAACCTGAGTCTAATAAAGCTAAGGCTATATATGACTTTTTTTTATCTCCTAAGTTTACTTTTATTTCAGGCGTTCCTCTAGCCCAAAAACTCTTTTTATAAATACTTTCAGATTGTTCATTTACATTATCTGGGAGAATCGGACCTAGAAATTTTTTATTGACATGACCTTCACTTTCTTCCTCATCTTCAGAGTCAGAAGAAAGAAGATCTTTTGATATATGGGACACATCTACATTTTCTTGCATTTCAATGTCAGTATTAAGTGGGAATCTTTTTCTCTTAATCATTTTTATAAAGTTATCTTTAAATTCAAGTTTTGCTATAGAAAATACTTGTTCGAGTGACATAGTCACTTGACTTTTCAAAAGTATGTCGTAAAGTATTTTTTTTGCATCATTTTCTTTTCTAATTCTGAGGTTAAAATGGCTTTAGGGATTCATTTAGGTTTCTTTGTTTTTTCCTCACTTTGTTTTGTTTGTTCACTAGGCTTTGAAACTAAAAGTTTGTTTGATACTTCAAGTTGTTTCCCCTCCTTTATTTCTCTTCTTTTTTGTTCATTTGAGTCCAAATTTTTGTTTTCCTTAAACTGAACATTTTTAGGTTCTTCCCTTAACTGTTTTCTAGTTACCTTTCGGTTGGTTTCTTCTACATCCTGAGTTTCATCTCGTTTACTCTTTTATTTCACATTTGCTATATGTGAAAAGATCGAGAAATGATCGACGGATGAGTCCCATGCTGTTTTTTGCATTATGTCGTCCCTAGCTTTTATTAGTGCTTCAATTGAATAATTTTTAGTTTCATTAGATTTTTCATCTTCTAAATCACTCTCGTCACATTCTAACCTAATCGCGTAAGAGCTTTTTTTAGCTTCAGATAAATTTTCATATAATTTTTGCATATCCCCTTTTTCCCAATTTACAGCTAATGGAAGGTGGGTGCGGTAACCACATAATTTTTTATCTATATCTATTACTAGCTTCCTTTCCTTTGCTTCTTTTAAAGCTTCACAAGCGTAGGACACATTGGATTTATTTGAGGAGCATTAGTAAATTGGGGTCCCAAAATTCTCCTATCTTGAGAGGTTAATGAATAGACTGTATTTTGAAGTGTAGCTACTTCTTTAGACATATTTGTATGCATTTGCATCATATTATCTAATTTACTAAATAATATTTCAAATTGTAGTTCACTAGGAATTTTTTACGTAGAGGCTTGTTCAGTTGTACTAGGATTAATACTAACTTTAGGAATTGAATTAGTTGGACATACTAGTGGGAAACTTAGATTGATATCATAAAGTAATGTTTGTCTTTGTTTCATTTGGGCTACAGCCTCTACTACTTGTTTTAATGCTCCCTAATCATCCGTAAGGCCATATCTTTTTCCGAGTTCCTCAAGCCTGCTTTCAACTTCACTTCTAATATCAGAAGGTAATACCTTTAGAAAATATAGGACTATGTCATGTGTGAGTGCAATCCTATCCTGTTCTGGAAACTGTGAAAACCTTTTCATAAACTCATCGTGCAATTGTGTAAGGGAATTCTGAGTCTTAGGAGTGCTAAGCCATTTCATGAACCCTTCTCTACTATGCTTACTATAATCTTCAAGGTAGAAACATTTGTTTTCTAAAGTCATCCAATCCAAGCTTACTATGAGGTTCAATTACACTTATAGATGATCCTATGGAAAGCCTCCCTAGATAAGTTACCCACTTAGATACAAGCAAACCATGCAATTTTGTTATATCTTCAAATGTATCTAGATAATTAGTTGTATTTACCCCAGTGAACTTCCCTTTTTCCTTAAGCATCGCCTCTACTACTTTCTTCCCTTGAGATTCAGACATCATATTTCGAAAAAATTCATCCATTTTATTTTGTATATTTGAATTAGACTTGAGTTTTTTAACAAGATCTTTAATTTACTCTTGTACTCTTGGTTTTTGATGTTTCACCAAGTTAATTAAATTATTTGATTCCAGTTTTGATAAAATTAAAAACTCTTTTAACAATTCTCGTAAAGTAGTTAATAACTTTCAAATGAAAGTTCTTTTGAAATTTCAAACTAAAAGTCGTACTATTCTAAAATAGCATATAACAGATTTGAAAAAAATTTCTTGATATTTTAAGTTCTCCTAAAGACTATTTTTTAAGTCCTACTAAAATAGCAACAAACAGATTTTAAGTTAAGTGATTATACCTGACTCTTGATGACGAAGCTAAAGTGCACGTGATAAATTTAAGTATACATTGTTGAGGAAAAAAATGTCTAATACAAAAAAAAAAACTAAATGTTGTGCGTGCATACGTAATTTTCTTTTCAAGTTATTGATGGTAGGGGTGGCGAGACGAAGCCTACTTGCCTATTCGCGTGGAGGCGCTCAGAGTGTAAGCCCAACCCTCAACACCCAAGGAATTACAAGGTTTTTGGGTACTTCCACTGCAAGATGAACCACTACAAGATGCTTCATCCGTTTATCCTAAACAAAACTATTGCATATGCAAAAAGAAAAAGAAATTATACATGTCCTGCCGTGCCGTGATTTCACGTCGGGTTCATAAATGCGGGAGCGATTCGTGACAGCTGGTGGATCAAGTCAACCATCTCGCTAACGGTGTACGCGCGGTGTCTATGGCAAGGCACGTATTTAAACTAAGGACCATATGGAAGTGTGTTTCTATACATATTAATCGCGTCTTTATAAGATGGAAGGATCATCTCTTCGCTAGTTACTCTATCTTTAACAATTTCAGTTTCGTTTGAATCTAATTAGGAACAATCAGTATTTCTATTTACGAGTGGAGGAAACAGAACTTCACTATTTTCAGGGTCGAGTAAAACAATTGAAGTCAAAGGTAACGCTCTAGACAATCGACGATCATAATCTAGCGAGTACAAAGTTTCCTCTATGACACAATCCTTAACTAATTCTTTATTAATTGTATTATTTACTGTATTTTGTGAAATATTAACCTCTAGTGGGTGTGAAAATTTGGGCATGAAGAGAGAGCTTAGTGTTCCATACAGCCCCTCTTCTAATGGTGTGGCTGAAAGGTATTATCGGACTCTTTGTGAGAGGGTGAGATGCACGCTGTCCAGAGCTAATCTCCCTCATATATATATGCAATCGATCCCCTCACACGTCCTTGAAAGGTGACATCCCTGAAGAGGCTCTTAAAACTGCAGTACATATATGTAATCGATCCCCTCACACGTGCTTGAAAGGTGACATCCCTGAAGAGGTTTGGTCAGGCAAACCTGCTTCATATGATCACTTACGCGTCTTTGGCTGTGAAGCTTTTCTACACATAAGACCTGAGTTGAGAAGTAAAGCTTGATGCTAAATCCATTAAAGGCCTCTTCATGGGTATGGTGAAGAAGGTGAAATGGATTATAGGA
>CM035427.1:59043416-59323416 GCA_020310875.1 Ceratopteris richardii | reverse complement strand
TTTATGTTTGAAATGGACTGTAATTCACATTTCTCATCTTTAAATTGATGTCCATTCACCGTATTTCATGGCAATCACAGCCATGCTTGAAATTAGCAAGGTATAAACATACACACATGCAGAATGCTATGGAGTAAGCCTAATGTGTGACAGAGTGTCATTTGCATAATCACTGTATTGTGATATTCATGACTAAGTCAGCTTGTCAAAGGCCGCAATTCACATGTGCAATGCAAAAGGCAGGTGCCATTATTAGTCAAGACTATGAATCACGATCAGGCAGAGCGTTTGGATCCAGCAACCCATGGTACAGCTACCGCATAAAAACCAATAATGAAGAGAAATAGCGAAATGGGAGAAAGACAGATGTATAAATAAGAGGGGGGATACTCTACCAGGGCATAATTGATGAGCTCTTTGCATGCGGCACCCACGTTATGAGAGAGAGGAAAAAGACCTCTAAAAGGAGCATCGATTTCCCCACCAGATTCTATCATAGTTATCTTATCTTATTATGAATGATTGTTATTTCCTTTTAATAACTGCTATCAAAAATTGAGAGTACAAAACAACCACAACATTAACAATGCTCTGTGTCTCGTTCCCTCCCTAGGCAGTCCCTTTGAAGAACTCGCTTGCCTTCCTTCACCTATGTAATCGAGGGGTCCCCTGAACCCTTCCGCCCGCAGTGCAATTAGTGACAAACGAGCTTCCTGTGTCGATACAGCATTGATACACAATGGTTTCATCTATAATACCATACCCCGCCCCCCCAAAACCCCTTTTTTTTTTAAGAAGTATCTTTCCATCCACTCTTGTTGATAGCTTGAATTAAATTAATTGAAAGTACAATGTGAAGGCAAAGTAGCCATGAGACCCCCCGAATGTCATATGAGCAAAGGTAGAATGTCTGGCACCTACTAAGAACAAAAAGAGCTCAAAGGCATGCTAAGGAAAGGAACTAGGTAGGGATGGCCTTAAAGAAAGATGAGAAAAGTTGTTTGAACTAAAGTAGGCCCTACTACAATGAGAACAACACTTGCCACTATTGAAATAGTCCAAACGAGAGTGTCTCAAGGCCAACAATTCTCAAAAGGGAGCTGGTTTTAATATCTCATCATAGCAAATGATGAGAAGTGTCCTTCCAATGCACCCAATAGAAATACCCCAAGGGAGATTAATGATTCACTCCATTGAGCTAGGGATGCCTTAAAGCAAAATGAGAAGAATAATTTGAGATGAAGTAGGCCCTATTGCAGTGAGCACGACCCTTGCCGCTATTGACATAGTCCAAACGAGAGTGACCAACAATTCTCAAAAGGAAGCTGGTTTTAATATATCATCATAGCAAATGATGAGAAGTGTCCTTCTGATGCACCAAGAAATTGAACCCATGTCCCCTGAAGGGAGACTAATGATTCACCCCATTGAGCTAGGGATGCCTCAAAGCAAGATGAGAAGACTTATTTGAGCTAAAGTAGGCCCTATTGCAGTGAGCACGACAATGTGAACTCACGCAGAGATAAACACAATCTCTTGGGGTTTTTTTGTTTGTTCTTTAGAATTTACAGCTATAAGGGGAGTAGATTGTAAGTTAAATCTCTCTTCACAATCATTAAGTAGATATGGGCCTTTGAGTTCGATGCCTTTTTGCACGATTGCAACACATGTAGTATATGAAACACAAAGAAAGAGAGATGTGTCCATGCATGTGCATGCTGAGAACATCGAAACTATAGGAAAAATTAAAATGACAAAAAATAGAGAAAAAGACAAGTACCTTAAACAATATTAAGTACAATCTCCCCCATATGCTTCATTAGATTTTCCCCAAAGTGTGTGTTAATCCAAAAATAGCTATTTTTTTACGATTAAAGCAAAAAAACAAAAAGTTGTTTGCTATTTTTACAACTAGAGCCATAAGAAGCTGTTCATATATCTATGTAAAGTAAAATGTGAACATGCCTTATTACAAAAAAATAATAATAAATCTTCGAATGATTAACCCTTCAAATACAATGGTTCTTTTTCAAAATATATAATTTCAAGCGGCTATAAGAAGTCCATACCCTCATGATCCTTGATTTTCTCACCAAATCACAAAACACCTTAAATTCCTCTATTTAATAAGCATAATGCAACGAGTGTCACATAAATCAATTGACCTCAATTGATATGGATGATCAATCACATACCACATTACTGAAAAATATTAAGCATTCTCTATCTGATAAATAATATGCATGCATGGAATTTTCAAGAAATTGACTTAGTGTGCTTTTTAATGAGATACAGTAATAAAGTGATCATAATGCATCCTAATTTATGCCTTTTGTGTCCAGTGATATTTTTTGATAAAATGAGTTTTATATTTTACTATATAAAAATATCTAGGATATTGAATTCGTGGTCATGTTGTAGTTACATTGTAGTCTTAAATTTTTTCAGGTACTAAAATTTTAATATCTTCATCATGTAATGGTGGTTATTGACAATCGAACTAAAAAGAGGTGTTTCTTTGAATGCTTTAAGAGCCTTATATGAAATGAATTATGAATATTTCAATTGGATGGTATCTCTTATTGAGAAGAATTTTGATTAATTGTTTATATAATTTAAAGTGGACCATTTAGGATGATGATCAATGATTTTTCACCTACACTTTAATTATGTGTCATATGTTGGGTGGCTGAAAGAGTGACGAAGCACAAATAGAAGTACACACAAGAACAAAGAAGAAGATCAACACACAAAGAAACATGATGTTCTGAAGAGCTCTCTCTTGATAGAAGATGAACAATGATCTGTAACATGAGAATGAGTGAAGTGAGAATTATAAGTGAATGAATGTACAAAGATAAGTGACCCGTTAGGGTTATAAGCATATATACAAGTCAACGAAAAAAAACTCCTAAAGAGGGAAAAAAGTGCACCAGTGGTCCTAGTGTGTTCACACACATCACTATCAAAACATATCAACAAATCCCCTCTAAGAGTGATGTGATGAACAGGGAGCTGGCACTCATGTATAAGGAAGTGCCAAGCTATGTAGAATCAATCCACAAAAGGAAGCAAGTCCAAAGCTTTGTGAAAGCTTCTAACTTCTCCCTAACATAATGCTTCTAGGCATAGCCTTTGTGAAAAGCTCTGCAACGTTCTCCTGTGTGGGCACATATGGAAAACTGATCTCTTTGGTAGAGAACCTCTCCCTAACATAATGATAGTGCACCTCAATGGGCTTTGTGCGAGCATGGAACACAGGGTTCCTCGCAATGGCCAATGCGCTCTGACTTTCAGTGAAGATAGTGGTGGCAGAAGACTGACCAACAGCCAAACCAACCAAAAGGCATCTCAGCCACACACACTCAGCAATCGCTATGAAAGCTTTCCTATAATCAGCCTCACAACTAGAAGTAGCCATAGTAGGCTACTTCTTGCTCAACCAAGATATGCATGAGGTATCAAGCATGAAGCAAAAACCACTAGTGGACACATAAGTGTCATAGCAACCAGGCAAGTCAGAGTAAAAACAAAAGCATGTAAAAATGGCGGTAGTGATCCCCCCTTGGGATCAAAAAATCCAAGTAGCTGGGTACCACTCAAGTAGCAAAGGATGTGCTTAATTGTCTGCCAATGCTTGACACCTGGGCACATAAACATGCTCATCCATGAGACAACAAACTAAATATCAGGCCGAGTTATGAATAAGTAAATCAAGCATCCAACAACCTGCTGATAGAGGACAACATCAAATGCATCTCAAGCATCATGAACACTCAATCATAAACATGTTTCCATAGGAAAGGCAATAGGTTTGCAATCTTCAAGGTCAAAACACTACAATAATGTATCAATATATTTTGTTTGACACAGAGTTATTCCACAACCAACTCCCATGGATTGAATGCCCAAATAATGATGCAAACGCCCCAAATCTGACATCTCAAATGAGGCATGAAAATCATCCTTAAAATCAGTAATATGCTTCTCATCAGGACTTGTGAGCAGTATGTCATCAACATAGACAACAATGATCAGAAGCGCATCATTTTCACGCTCAACATATAAGGTGCTCTCTGTTGGACTGATCTCAAAACCATGTGCAATCAAGTAGGCATGTATCTTTTCATAATAAGCATGTGGTGCTGGCTTCAAACCATATAATGCCTTTTTCAACCTACATACTTTGTTTTCATGCCCTTTCTGCACAAAACCACGAGGCTAAAGTACATACACTTCTTCATGTAGGTCACCATTCATAAATGTTGTTTTAATTTCTAACTGATGTACATTCCAACAATGATGAGATCCAAGTGCATAGACGCTAGAAACAATATTCATTCGGCATGTGGAAGCAAAGGTCTGATCAAAATCAATGCCTCTTTCTTGAGCATAACCTTTCGCAACAAGCCTAGCCTTATACCTATCAATTGTTCCATCAGACTTACGCTGCAGCTTGTATACCCACTTAGTGTTAATGGCCTTCTTGCCATAAGGAAAATCACATAAAGACAAGGTATCATTCTTCATAATAGCATCATATTCTGATTGCATAGCAACCATCCAATTTTCTAAATTTTGTGCTTCATCAAACAAAATAGGATTCTCATCAAAGAGACTAGAGGTAGCCATTGAATAGAAATCTGATGCAAAAGAAGCACTATGAGAGCCTGTGACAAGTATCATATGACAGAGGAGCGTCTCATTTGCTATCTCATAAAGTCATGGCCACTGACTAAAATACTTTGATGAAAAGAAATGATTGTATCTCGAAAAGTTGAATAGAACTATCCTCTCGAGCTCTGTTAGATCTATACCTAGCTTCAAGGCGCTTGTACTGGTGAACCAAAAGTTGTATATATGTTTGGCACAAAAGGATGCAATTGCATGCGAAAGCAATGTGATAGTGCATTTAAAGGTCAGAACGAGCTCAGATCACGATTTCGACACCATAGCGCAAAGCTATTTTGAACTCCTAATGGCCTTGAGTATGCTCATCAATTTTTGTGCGATTTTGAGACTTTGATTGGAGGGGTGTTGACGATGACCTAGATGAAGCGATGACCTGCTTTTACCAATTGTTGGAGTTTGAGGTCTATGGAAGCACATGAACAAGACAAGGAAGAAGAAGAATCTTGGATCACAACACACAATACTCAATGTATTACTAAGTGAATGTACAAAGATAAGTGAATCGTTAGGGTTACAGGCCTATATATAAGTCAAGGGGAAAAAACCTCCTAAAGAGGGAAAAAAGTGCCCCTGTGGCCCTAATGTGTTCACACACATCACTACCAAAATATATCAACACTCATGTATAGAGAAAATGGTTCACATCAAAGCTACCTGAGGGACACATAAGTGTAACAAACCTCGTGGAGAAAATGATTTGAACACATATAGGGAGTGATAGATTAGCCCCTGAAGGAGTGTGATGGCGATGCACCACAGTGGATTCTCCTTTGCAAGAGCTTTGCAATGATGCCCTCATGATAGAAACCAAGCGCTAGATGACTAGCATGATGCTTCGCAAAAATATATTGAATATGTTGATTTATGCAATACACAGAGAGCACAAACTCAAATTTCCTAGGTTTTATGAAATGTGATCGAACATTTTTTTGGATGGCTAGACCACTATGTATTTGGTTAAGGAACATATAGAAAGGTTTCCCTCTCATTTGTCCTTTCACGTGGACACTAACAATAACAATATCCCAAAAAAGGCCAATATGGCCAAAGTGAACTATGGGAAAAAAATATAGAATGATAAAGGATACTTGAGTGCAAGTATGCAAACTATACCTCCCACACGATGGGCATGTTACATAATGTACAAGTAATTATGCAAGATCATGAATCAAGTAAACCCCATAAAGTGACAACAGTGTTGAAAGTTATCATATGGTAGAGCTTTAGTCAAATCATCTGCAACATTATCTCCAGTATGAAGGGCTTTGCTATGCAGAACAAGAGGAGAAAGGAGGAGATGGAGGGAGACAAAGGAGAGGAGACACACACACACATGTGTGGGAGCCTCAAAACCCACATAATGATCTCTATTGAGGGAATGCTCTATATATGATGTACATACATGAATATGGGGGTAAGTCACATGACCCTTACATCCCCAATGGCCAATGCATCCATATCCATCCATATGTGGTCGGGCATGAAGGGATTCGATGGCGATCCACCATGGTGCACTCTCCTTTTTGAGAGCTACACGACGATATCCTCTAAGTAGAAAATGGAGCTCCTAAGGCCGCACACGGTACTCCGCACAGAGACTGCAGAATACACAGAAAACACACTACATAGGGAGCATAAAGACAGACTTCTTAAGTCTTACAAAATGCAGTCGAACTTACACTCTGTGACTGACCAAGCCACTATGTGTTTTATTAAAGAACATATACAAAGAAGTGTCCGGTGGCCATTTGGCCTTTCACATGGACACTAACTGGAACAATCTCCCACTAAAGGCCAATATGGCCAAAGTAATCATGGGAGAAAAAATAAAGAATGATAAAGAATACCTGAGTGTAAGTATACAAACCATACCTCCCACCTGATGGGCATGTTACACAGTATACAAGTGACTGTGTAAGATCATGAATCAAATAACCCCCATCAAGTGACAACAGTGTCGAAAGCTATCATGTGGTAGAGCTTTAGTCAAAGCATCTGCAACATTATCTTGAGTGTGAACCTTCTCAAGAATGATGTGCTCAGTGGCTAAGCAATCTCTTATGAAGTGATACCTCACCTCAATGTGCTTGGTCTTTGCATGATAGACCAGATTCTTAGCCAAAGCAATGGCACTCTGACTCTCACTGAGCAAACGAGGTACATGTTGAGATAAACCCATATCACAAGCAAGACGAGAAAGCCACAATGCTTCCTTACATGCCTCACTTGCTGCAACATACTCTGCTTCTGTGGTGGAAACAGTTGTACATTCTTGAGGACGAGATCCCCAAGAGATAGCACCTCCAGCAAAATGAAAAATGTACCCTGATGTAGACTTATGATTGTCTACACAACTAGCATAGTCAAAATCTGTGTAACCAATAATGGATGCTTTCCCTCTACCTAAGCATAGACACTTGTCCTAAGTGCCACTCAGATATCTCAAAATCATCTTGACCACTTCCCAATGTTTCTTGCCAGGATTAGACATATATCTGCTCACAACTCCCACTACAAATGCAATGTCTGGTCTCGTAGCTACCATAGCATACATGAGACTACCAACAGCAGACTGATAGGGAATTTTGGTCATGAATTCCTTTTCCTCATCTAATTTGAGGCAATCATCCTTGCTCAATTTCACATATGTATTCAATGCCTTTCCACCATGCATATTGCACCTATGAAGTACTTTGGATATGTACCCACTTTGAGACAAGTATATGCATCTTTTACTCCTATCACGAGTAATGCGCATGCCAAGAATATGTTTGGCATCCCCAAAATCCTTCATATCAAATGTCTGGCTCAACTTCTTTTTGAGAATTGACAAATCATAAGAGGACTTCCTAGGAATCAACATATCATCGACATAAAGTATCAAGCATATCAAGCTTCCATCTGAGCATCTCTTTGTGTAGAGACAATGATCCTCATTGCTTCGAGAATAGCCTTCAAACTCCATAAAAGCATCAAACTTTTGGTACCATTATCTAGGGGCCTGTTTAAGTCCATACAAGCTCTTCTTGAGCTTACAAACTAGACTTTCCTTGCCAAGAACTACATAACCCTCTGGTTGTTCCATATAGATCTCATTTGTAAGATCTCCATGCAAGAAGGAAGTTTTCACATCCATTTGGACTAGCTCTAAGTCCTCCATTGCAATGAATCCAAGCAACATGCGCAGGGTAGTCATCTTGACCACTAGAGAGAAGATTTCCTCGAAATCAACACCATGTTGTTGCTTAAAACCCTTTGCAACAAGTCGTGCTTTTTACTTTGGAGAAGCACTATCTGATGTGAATTTCAGCTTATATACCCATTTACATGGTAAAGCTTTCCTGCCCTTTGGCAAAGGTACTAAATCCCAAGTACCATTTTTGTGAATAGAATCCAACTCACTCTTCATGGCACACTCCCACTTGACATGATCTTCTATCTACATAGCCTCTTTGTAGCAAGAAGGCTCATAGGCATCTGTTAGCATAACAAAATCTAAACCTGGAACATATCTATCAGGTGGATGTGAGACACGTGCAGAACGTCTCAATGGTTGCTGAACAGTAATATGAGTAGACTGATCTGAATGGAAATTTTCTTTAACATTCCTATGTGCAACATTTTTATGCATGCTAACTGGAGGACTAGTATCCTCAAACACCACTCTTCTCATTTTAACCTCCTTAATGGGTTGTTTATGCATCTTAGACTCATTGAAAATGACATCACTACTTCTGATCACAGACCATGTTTTAGGATCCCATAAGTGATATCCAAATTGTCCTTCTCAACCATATCCAAGAAAAATGCATTTCTTGGACTTATGGTCCAACTTTAGTCTAAGATTCTTGGGTATATGAATATTGACAACAATTCATGTGATTAACCTTTCACCTAGTACTGCCAAAGGTCTGAAATTGGCATGAGAGTTATGGATAGGGAAGCCACCATATTATGATCCTCTTTGAGTTTCTAGGTGTGAAGCATATGTTCATATACCCAAGAGTCTTAGACAAAAGTTGGACCATAAGTCAAAGAAATGCATTTTTCTTGGATATGATCGAGAATGATAATTTGGATATCGCTTATGTGATCCTGAAACACAATGAGTGATCAAAAGTAGTGATGTCATTTTCAATGAGTCTAAGATGCATAAACATCCCAATAAGGAGGTTGAAGTGAGAAGAGTTGTGTTTGAGGATACTAGTCCTCCAGTTAGTTAGCATGCATAAAAATACTGCACATAGGGACGTTCAAAAGAATGTCCGATTAGATCATTTTGCACATGTTCTTGTTCAGCAACCATTGAGATGCTCTACACGTGTCTCATATCGACTTGATAGATATGTTCCACGTTTAGATTTTGTTATGCTAACATATGTCAGTGAGCCTTCTTGCTACAAAGAGGCTATGCAGATAGAGGATCATGTCAAGTGGGAGCATGCCATGAAGAGTGAGTTGTATTCTATTCACAAGAATGGCACCTGGGATTTAGTACCTTTGCCAATAGGCAAGAAAGCTTTACCATGTAAATGGGTATATAAGCTAGGATTCACATCAGATAGTGCTCCTCCAAAGTATAAAGCACGACTTGTTGCAAAGGGTTTTAAACAAAAACATGGTGTTGATTTTAAGGAAATCTTCTCTCCAGTGGTCAAGATGACTACCCTGCACATGTTGCTTGGATTCCTTGGAAGGGAGGACTTAGAGCTAGTCCAAATGGATGTGAAAACTGCTTTTTGCATGGAGATCTTACATATGAGATCTATATGGAACAACCAGAGGGTTATGTAGTTCGTGGCAAGCAAAGTCTAGTTTGTAAGCTCAAGAAGAGCTTGTATGAACTCAAACAGTCCCCTAGACAATGGTACCAAAAGTTTGATGCTTTTAAGAAGTCCCAAGGCTATTATCAAAGCGATGAAGATCATTGTCTCTACACAAAGAGATGCTCAGATGGCAGCTTGATATGCTTGATACTTTATGTCGATTATATGTTGATTGCTGGGAAGTCCTCTTATGACTTGTCAATTCTCAAAAGGAAGTTGAGTCAGACATTTGATATGAAGGATTTGGCAGATGCCAAACATATTCTTGGCATATGCATTACTCGTGATAGGAGTAAAAGATGCATATACTTGTCTCAAAGTGAGTACATATCCAAAGTACTTCATCGGTTCAATATGCAGGGTGGAAAGGCATTGAGTACACCTTTCCCCACAGATGTGAAATTGAGCAAGGATGATTGCCCCAAATCCGATGAGGAAAAGGAATTCATGACCAAAATTCCCTATCAGTCTGTTTTTGGTAGTCTCATGTATGCTATGGTAGCTACAAGACCAGATGTTGCATTTGCAGTGGGAGTTGTGAGCAGATATATGTCTAATCGTGGGGAGAAACATTGGGAAGCGGTCAAGATGGTTTTGAGATATCTAAGTGGCACTAAGTACAAGTGTCTATGCTTAGGTAGAGGGAAAACATCCATTATTGGTTACACAGATTCTAACTATGTTGGTTGTGTAGACAATTGTAAGTCTACATTAGGGTACATTTTTCATTTTGCTAGAGGTGCTATGTCTTGAAGATCTCGTCTTAAAGAATGTACAACTGTTTCCACCACATAAGCAGAGTATGTTGCAGCAAGTGAGGCATGTAAGGAAGCATTGTGGCTTTCTTTTCTTGCTTGTGATATGGGTTTACCTCAACATGTACCTTGCTTGCTCAGTGATAGTCAGAGTGACATTGCTTTGGCTAAGAATCCGGTCTATCATGCAAAGACCAAGCACATTGAGGTGAGGTATCACTTCATTAGAGATTGCTTAGCCACTGAGCGCATTATTATTCAGAAGGTTCACACTCTAGATAATGCTGTAGATGCTTGACTAAATCTCTACCACATGATAGCTTTCGACATTGCTGTCACTTGATGGTGGTTACTTGATTCATGATCTTACACAGTCACTTGTATACTATGTAACATGCCCATCAGGTGGGAGGTATAGTTTGTATACTTACACTCAAGTATTCTTTATCATTTGCTATTTTTCTCCCATAGTTACTTTGGCCATATTGGCCTTTAGTGGGAGATTGTTACCATTAGTATCCATGTGAAAGGCCAAATGGCCACCAGACACTTCTTTGTATATGTTCTTTAATAAAACATATAGTGGCCTTGTCAGGTATAGATTGTAAGTTCAACCGCATTTGTAAGACCAAAGAAGTTTGTCTTCGTGCTCCCTGTGTACCGTGTTTTTCTGCATATTCTGTAGCCTCTATGCATAGTACCGTGTGTGGCCCTAGGAGCTCAGTTTTCTACTCCGAGGATATCATCGTGGAGCTCTCAAGAAGGAAAGTGAATTGTGGTGCATCATTATCAAAATACTTCAGTTGTTGAGCTGGTGAAAGGGTGATTCAGTCCAAGGTGAAAGTGGTCAATTGTGGAGTTGGTCAAAGGTCAAAATGGTGACTTTACAAGTGATGCATAGGTGGTGCAAAATTGCAAAGTGGCACAGAGGTGGTGCACAATTGGTCGAGAACAAGGGTGCATAGGTAGTGCACAAACAGTTTATTCACAATGGTTTTGCAAGAAAAGTTCAATGCAAGTTATAGAATGGTCCTTTTGAAAGTTTTCAAGGTTTTTAAGTGTTATGAAAGGTTCACGTGAACCCTCCCTTATGCACACATTTTGAAGAGTTGAAGGTCAAAAGTGAAGTCATATGAAGAGAACCAATATGGAAAAGTATATGTATCCTCCCCCCTCCCCGTTTAAAATTTTGTTTTCTCCTAAAGTCACTACATGACAAGATAAGGAGTCATTGGAATTACACATTAAATGATCCTTGGGACATTAAAGTGAGCACCAAGATACACTATGAGTTAGAAGCAATGTACGTAAGTGGGATTGATGCACACAATGAAGCATTAACATTCTTGGAGTTAGACTAAGAAACAGAGAGCATAGTCTACACTAGAGAAAAAGAGAAGAGCAAGAGACACATTGAACAAGTGTGATGCAAAGAAGCAAAGTGAGAGAAAAGTGTGCAAGGAAGGTGAGCAAGTGTGCAAAGAGAGTGCGAAGAGAGTAATTAAAAAAGGCAACCAAGGTGGAACAAGGTACCAGTGAGGAGGTGCTACATGTTGACAAAAGGTGGTCCTTTCCTCCAACCCTATTGGAAGCTTGAGTGCAAGGTGTGCACAAGAGCAAGCTAGTGTAGAGGATGTAGGTCTGGTATAGAGAAGATAAGGTTGATTGCAGAAGAAATACTAGTATCTTGTAAACTTGTGTGTGTGTGATATTTGGGTTTAAGCACTCTGTGCAGACAACATTTTGTCTTATTCTAGATACATTCATTGTATTTTTTCCTTGTAATCAAGATACAAAAGCTTTCGATGCAAGTGTTTTACTTCTTCTTCTTCTTCTTCCTTCTCCTACAAATACTCAAGTCCCTTTCCACTAAAGAATCCCCCAACAAATACCAACCATAGACTTTATATAGATCCCCTCACTCAAGATTGCTCCACATATGTCATCATAGACCATTTTACCACCAGGTGCACTATTGCTAATACCTGTGCAAAACATATCCCATGATAATGAAGAGGTGCATGGCAATAAGACTAATTTCATTTCATTATCCATCTATATTTTCTAAGCCTATAATCGAGAGAATATAACATCAAACCCATTTAGATGAGCATCACCACTATCTGTGTCCTTCATGTAAAGGTCATATAACTTTCTCATCATATACACTTCATTTGATGTTGTTTCTTTTTTGTATGTATTGCATAACTTCTTCCAAAGCTCCTTTACACGCTTAAAGTTCAATACTATAAAGTAAACATTATCTACTAGGTGCAATCAAATGGAAGAGCTATCCATTTTATCTAGATCATCCCAAATCATCCATATCAATAGGCTTCTTTGAGATTCCATTTACTTGCTTCCACTAGTTCCTTTGAATCATCATATCTTCAATATGATTCTTCCATATAGCAAAGTTTGTGCCATCAAATTTTTGAATCTCAAAATGGTCTTTGCCCTACAATTTATAGCTCCTCTTTAGAACATTGGCACTAGACCTTGATCCACTAGATGTGTTTGAGAGTTTTCATGCCATGATGATGGAGAACTAATTACAATGATAATGGATCTTGACTATCCCGAACACCACTAAGGCTCAAAAAAGGATGACCAAGTGTGTTAGATGCTAGGAAAAAATCAACAAAATATTCCCCATAAAAATGGATCAATTAACATCAATGGTCAACCAAAAGGATTATGTGAGAATGTATGTGCTCACACCAATAAGTCTCTCAAGGAGTAAAATCCACCATTGTATAGTTGAAAAACTATAATCTAGAAAACTTTTGCTAAGATTTTCCTATAAAAAATGAGCATATGAACAATGTTAAAGACTCATAAAACCATGAATATTGACATTTAAACCTACATAGTGAATTGCCAACTCCATCGCATATAACCACTTAGAAGCCAACTAGGCTTATCGAGCACCTATGAACAAATAGCATACATCTCCTATGGTAAGGCTGGGTCACTAAAGAGATCTTGACATCTAGGTGTCTCCCAGTTAAGAAAACCTCACCACAATCCTCTTTATCAATGTCAAAGGCTTTATGAAAAATGTAACTACTATATCAATGAGCACATGTAAGTACATAAGCAATATCCATAGAAGCGTACATAGTGTGTATATGTTCAGTATATGTAGTAAAATAGCATTGAAAAGCTGAATTTACAACACAAAAAATAGCCAAAAACACCTACAAGTGTATGTCAACTCCATTCTTTAGGTTAAAAAATATTGCATAAACTTGTGGTGGCTGCTCCCACCACAATTGAAAACCTTCCAAGAAACTTGTAAGAAGAGTCAAAAGCTGAAATTTCAACAATAAAGTTGAATGTAAACTACCAAAAGACACAAGCTCAAGTTCCTCTAGCTTCAAGATTGATCTTTGGACTAATCTTTCCACCAGTATAGTCAAAATTATCCCAAAAATGCAAAATTAGCTTCTAATTTTCCCCAATTTTATACCAAGTTAAACTCTTATAAGATCGATGTAGAGAGCCCAAAAAGACATTTTAAAGGCTCCAAAATAATGCTAACCTTAAGTATCTTGACTCCTACAATCACCAAGCAACTAGGGCTTAGTGGTAGGAAAACCTATTGTTAAGCGATCCTTGGGGAACACTACTAGAATGGGTGACTGCCAGGGAAGTGCTAATACTTTGTCTTCTTTGATCGTTGAAGTCCTTCCTCGCATGTAGCCAACTATGTTCTATTCTAGATTTGCAAGCAAATTGGGCTCAGAGAATTGGGATTATCGATGATACATCAGTACTTTTCTATTTTCCTACAAAATGATAGACTATTCTACACTAGTAGTACATCATGCTATAGTACAAAAAAAAAGAGAGAGAAATGTGCACGCATAAGATAATAGACAGATTGATAGAATGGAATGTACTATCATCCCAATTACTTAGAGAGTTGCAACATATATAATGTTGCCATATTCTTATCAATTTGGCAAATAACAATTATAGAGTTATTATTAGTCCTTGGAAGTTCTAGGGAACTGAATATTTACATGAATTTTTGGAATCGGTACCGTCGACATCCTAACACTGGTATGCACATTGGACCAGACCCATCATCATTGGCATCCAAATCATCATTGGCATCCAAGATAGGATGCATAATTCTATCTAAATCATAAAGGGATTCATCAAGATGGACTTACAAATCATCATTGAAATCCAAGATAGGATGCATAAGATGATAAGTATTACAAATCATCATTGGCATCCAAGATAGGATGCATAATTCGATCTAAATCATAAAGGGATTCATCAAGATGGATGTAAGTTGGGCAATCACATCCTTAGCTTCATAATGGAATTCTTGTGCAGAATAGTTTGAAGATCCCAATTCACCTTTTTCATTTGGAAAGAACAAATAGTGAATAAACAAGCCACATCTGACACACTTCATACTATCATCTTGTAATCTTTGAAGAAGCAAGGACAAATAGTAGATGAACATGCCAAACTAGGGAGCTAAATACGACCCTGATCATTACACCATGGATCCTTCATCTGTTCGTTGAATGTGGGAAAGCTCATTGAATCTTTGGACGACCATGATTTAATTGATTTCGATGAAGTTCCTCTCATCTTTTAAGTGCTTATTGCAATCAAAGTTCCTTGTGCTACCTCTGAAGAGCTTCTGCTACTTCTCGTTGGTGTCTTTTCACTTCTCGTTGTGGTGCTAGTCACCTTTGCTTTGTTCGACCTCGATCATTGCTTCTTCTTAGGGATCTCAAGCTTGTTCCTCATGAAATTCGAAGAAGTAGCTCATTCTTGGGCCTTCCTATTCCTTTTCTCCTCAGCATGTTGGAAAACTTCTCTAACAATATCAACGTTCCATTATTTTTCGTTCTTGATATTCTTTTGTCTCATCGACTAGTTCCTTGGACTTCTCATGGTGCTTCAAATCACTCAGGAAGTTATTTAAAAACAATTCCACGACCTGTCCAACATCAACCAATGGCCTTGTTGGGATAAGAACATTGAAGAAAATACCTAATTTTGTATCCAAGGTTTGTGCCTTCTTGGATACTTGGAACAAGTGATGCACTTCCTTCTTTAAATTTCAAAAGAGATTTTTGACCAATTGCCATTGACCCCTCCCTCCATCGCTTCAACCAACAGTGAATATAAAGTTTTAGAAACTCCATATTGCTTGGTCTGAAGATTGAAGGCCAGTGTCTCCAAGGGCAATCCAAGTTTCTAGGGTGATTGGTCGAGAAGTCGTGCATATTTGTATTCACTAGAGCAAGGTTTTCCAAAGACTTTCTCCGTTTCCACTTGGGGAACCAACACAATTGGAGTAGTAATACCATCATTGCTCAATGTTAGGCATGGGTAATATAAGCTCCATCGAGTTGGACCCTAGTTTCTTGATTGATGTCCAACTCAAATGATAGCAGGTTCTCCCCTTCGTACTCCATCTACTCATTCATCTGCAATAGAAAATAGAGTGCCATGAGATGCATAGGAATCTATTGCTAATCCATCATGGCATAAGCCAAGAGACCACAATTTGTAAACCACTTTAATATGTGCTTGGTAATTGATTAGGTATGTGAAGAATATGCGATCAATGAACTTAATTTGATTAGGCACAATCGTTTCTATCATGGTGGAAATCTTGTTGTTACAATGAAGTGTATTCTACTAAGTGTTGAAAGTAATCAAGACATGGAGGGCATACTCAATTGCCAAGAATGGTGCAACGCAAATAAGAACTTGATGTTTTATATATGGGATTGTCTAATTGAAGAGCCTGCCTCAAAGCAATGGGAAGTGATCCTCTCTGTGTCATCATGCATGTGAAAATCTATGAAGCACAATCTCTCAAGCCAACAACCATACTACATGATGTTATGCACAAAAACATTGTATGGAATTGAATGCATTACATTCCGTCATTTTAATTTTTTTTAAAAATACTAATAGTATGTACATGCAGGATGCTTAGTCCCAAAAGAGGCTAATTCCAATACGGCCAAAATTTGGATCCATTGACCAGGGTCTGGAGCACTTCACCACCCAAAGCGGCTAAATGGAACGTGGTCGGACCTACCTCAGAATGAATTCGGAAGGGACCCATCCAACATAGTTTGAATTTACTTGCTTGCCACTTCATTTTGGAATGAAAGAAAAGTACCAAATAACCAATTCAAAAAATGGGAGTTTTCAAATGGCCATCATGCCATCGAATTTTTCATTCTTGGACCTCCTGCATACGAATGAAACTAAAAATTTCATTGGAGTGATAGCTTCTAATCCATAGATTTTTGGTGCAATTAGCAAGCCTAAGTGCATTGCTAAAACCTTAAGACTACTCATCCATTTATCCCTTCACAAGAAGGTACTACATGTGAATCTATGCTAGTCATTTTGGGCATAGTTACTTTCGATAATTATAAAACCAAGAGATTAAGGAATCTCATCAAGTTAGGGAGCTAAGCCCAGGAATCATGTGGTAGGAAGAATAAATTCAAATCATCCCGAAAATGTAGGATCACTTTTAGGAGAGGGAAAATTCAAGTTAAAACTCAAATTATGAGTATCAATAGACATACTTTTATTCACGAGAGAAGAGAGCTATTTTGAGAGACATTGAGCTATTTCTATGAGCATACATTGAGCTCAACTCATGATGAGTAGTCTACTACACTTCCCTTGTATCCTATGTTCATTAACATATAAACTTTGATACATTTCTTCAAGTACATCTTTGTCTACTGTTCTCTATTGCATCTTCATCATTATAATGATTTTGTGGTATTGATTTCTCTGAGTGTATATGTTGGAGACCTCTAAATCTCCAAAGGCTTGATCTATACTGATTTAGGAGCACCTCTATATCAGTTATAGACCAAACTTTACACAAATGTTACCTTAATTTATCAAGTCATTCACTATCACTTCTCTGAGTGAAAACTTTTCTTCTTCAATAAGTTTGCTTCAGGATTTAACTTCATTACCTACACATATCTTCAAATTTCTTCAATATAATGATGCACATATCTCCATGCTACCTTTGCACAATCATATCAACCATTAGACCTTCAAAAGAATTATTAAAAAATTAAATTTGATCTTTAAGATCAAAGGTATTTCAGAAACTATTGTCCTGAACAAGCGACTTTGACATAGTCAACTTCTAAGGTTGATTTCTCACAACACAAGCCTCATTTTGTTAAATGCTTTTAGCCATATCTTCATTACCTTCTAGCTTAGATTTTGAATGCTTAGTCATCAAAAAATTTACAATGTGCACTGAGATCTAAGCAAAAGATTGACACGAAAAAGTGTGCGACTCTGAGAGGTCTACCTGCAAGACTTTACATATACATGTTCGTATTGATCATACACACAACCTGAAAGGAATAAGACCATGAAACTTTGAACATAGTTTGATTAGCTTCTAGATTAGATGTGTACAAAAGATTTTTTGATCCACTTGATCAGATTGAGAGAAATCAGAGAAAGACTTGATGCTAACTCCTGAAGATTACTCTCTACACATCTATCTCATTTTCACTTGGCTTATAATGACTCTCTCACTTATTTCTTTACATCATTGACTTATATACATATGATTCTAGACTCATCCCGCATCTATTACATTATTCCTTATTATTCTAATGATCATCTAAACTCATAGTACAAGAATTTCCATCTGTAATGTACATATGTATACAAGCTACAATTTTGAGATCTCTTTACTATCTTCAATGACTTCTTTGGCTTCATTCTGATTCTTGAATTGCTTCAAGTTCTTTATAATCATCAATTTGGGATTGCTTTGTTCCAACAACTCCCCCTCAATCGCTAATTGTGATTATACGATTCTTCTTTATTCCTGCCATCTCTTTAAACTTCTGCAACTTAGGTCCATCTAAGCTTTTTCTCAACATATCTGCAACTTGCTCTTTTGTTGGTGTGTACAAGACTTCAATCTCTTTTCAAGTACCTTTTCTCTCAAGAAATGATACTGAATCTCTATGTGTTTAGTCCTAGCATGAAAAACAGGATTAGCTGCCAAATATAATGAACTCATGTTGTCTCCAAAAATATTTGGAGTACTCTAATCAATTCCAAAACTCTTCAATAAGGTCTTTAACCATATCACTTCTTTTGCAGCTTCTACCATTCCTTTATACTCAGCTTCTATGGATGACCAAGAAACTATATGTTGCTTCTTTGAGCACCACGAAACTAACTTATCTCCAATATAATAGAGATAACCATGAGTAGACCTTCTATCATCTGAATTACCTACCCAATCTGCATCACTAAACACTTTGATTCTTGTATCAAAGGTAAAACCATAATACAAACCTTCACTCAGAGTTCCCTTGATATATATGAGTACCCTTTGAGCTGCAATCCAATGAGTTTTCTTTGGACAATGCATAAATTGTGATAAAACACCCACTGTATATGATAGGTCTGGTCTTGTCAAGGTAGCATAAATCAAACTACCTACCAAACTCTAATATTTCTTCATGTCATTAAATTCTTCACCTCCATATCTGCTCAAGTTATGATTTACCTCTAATGGTGTAGTTGAAGGCTTGCAATCTTCCATATTGAACTTAACCACAAGATTCTTCAAGTATCTCTGTTGTGTAACATATACTCCATGTTGAGTATACACAATCTGCATTCCTAAGAAATAGGACAAGTTTCCCAAATCACTTATCTTAAACTCCTTCTCTATTTGCTTCTTAAGCTCCTTAATTTTTTGAGCATCTGTACTTGTGACAATAATATCATCAACATAAATACACATGTTTATATACCCATCTTCACTTGCCTTCACTAGCAAGCTATAATCTGCTTTTGAAGCTTGATTTCCACATTCATTCAAGAACTGAGCAAGCCTTTAATTCCATGCTCTTGGAGCCTGCTTCAAACCATACAAATCTCTCTTGAGCTTACACACATAAAATGATCTAATTGAATCCATGAAACCTTCTGGTTGCTCCATGTATACTTCATCTGCAATATATCCATTCAGAAATGCATTCTTCACATCTAATTGTGAAAACTTCCATCCTTTACAAGCACCAATAGCAATTAGAGTTCTAATTGTAGTCATCTTAGCAAGTGGACTAAAGGTTTCATCATCATCTACCCCATAAGTTTGGGCATAACCTTTAACCACAAGTCTAGCTTTGTATCTAGACACCTCACCATTTGCAAACCTCTTTGTTTTATACACCATTTTACATCCAATTACCTTCTGGTTCTTTGGTCTTGGCACCAATTCCCATGTCTCATTCTCAAGTAGAGCATCATGCTCTTCTTGCATTGCCTTCTCCCAATTCTACTTTCCTTTATCTTCTTCATATGTGGTTGGATCTTCTTCTATCTTCACAATATAAGCATAATCTTTTTTTGTTAAGAAAGATGTATCATAGCTATACTTGATAGGTTCTTTTCTTTCTCTCAAAGGTCTTCTGACCTCTACACTTCTTGAAGTTTCAGCCACATTTGATTCTGGATCAAATCTTGGCCTATCTTCATCATTGCCCTGCAATTTACGTTTACAATCAACATCATCAATATCTTCTTCATACGCGTTTGCCTTGGTCTTCCCTTTCCTTTGTATTTCTTCAACATCTGCATAATCATTTGTTGACCCTGTATACCATGTGCTTTGTTCATCAAATGTAGCATCTTTTGTAACAAGAAATTGCTTTGTAGATTGACTCCACAATTTGTAACCCATCTGTCTATCATCATACCCAATAAACACATACTTCTTTGCTTTGGGTTCTAACTTATGTCTTAATTGTGAAGGAACATAAGCATATGCTAAACATCCAAAAACCTTACAATGATCAAGAGTAGGTTTCTTACCCCGCCATGCTTCATAAGTTGTTCTACCATCCAAAGCTTTACAGGGTAACCTATTCACAAGATAAGTTGCCGTGTTGATAGCTTCTACCTATAAATAATTTGGACAATTCTTCTCTTTCAACATTGATCTTGCAAACTCTACAAGAGTTCTATTTCTTCTTTCTGCAACTCCATTTTGTTGAGGGGAGTACTTGCAAATTACTTCTCTTTTTATACCTGCATTCCACAAATAATCATCAAACTCTTTAGAAAAATATTCTCCCCCTCCATCTGATCTCAACCTCTTGAGCTTTTGTCCTGTAATCCTTTCTGCATAAGCATGATAATGCTTGAATGTCTTGAACACTTCTAATTTTTCATTGATTACATAGAGTGTAATCCATCTTGTTGCATCATCAACAAACAATACATAATATCTGGATCCATTTATGCTATAGTCCCTTGAAGGACCCCACACATCTGTATGAACCAACTCAAGCATATTTGAGTACTTGTATCCTAATTTATTGTATGAACTTTTGTGTCCTTTACCTAATTGACAAGCTTCACACTTGTACACCATGGGTTGACCAACATTTGCCAATCCAAGCACTACATCATTCTTTGACATTTCCTTTATGGCTCTCATTAAAATGACCTAAGCTTTTATGCCATAGGTCTAACTCACACATATTTTGACTTCCATAAGTAAACAATGCATGTCCTACATTACCTTGGACCTTGAGAGTAAAAATTCTTCCTTCTTTTTTACTTGCAATGATGCTTCTATATCCCTCATTTGGATCTTGCACATAAACACCATCATTTGTGAATCTGACTTCACATCCTTTCTCCACAATTTGTCCTACACTTATCAAGTTTTTAGGAATAATAGGAACATAAAGTACCTTGCTTAAGAGTGTGCTTCCACGCTTTGTCTTCACTGATCCAATGCTTTCCACTTTATGCTTGGTATTATCTCCTGCTTGAACTGTATGTCCACTCACCTTTGCTTTCATATCAGTCATCAATGATATGTTGCCACTCAGATGATTGCTACATCCTGATTCAATATAGAATACCCTTTGATCTTCTCCTATTGCTTCATGTGTGGCATTCAAGATGAGAGTCATGTCATCCTTCTGATTTAATGCATAATTATAATAGTTGTTATTGTAGGACTGAGGTTGAAAGCTTCTTCCACCTCCTCTAGCATATGAAGTTCTACCACCTCTTCCTCTGAAGTTACCTCTTTGATTTTTGCCTCCTCTACCTCTTTGGTTGAAACTCTTGATTGTTATACCAACAATCATTTGCCAAATGATTTGTTCTACCACAAATCCAACAAGTTCTAACATGATCTTCCACCATTTTGATTGTTATACCAACAATGATTTGCCAAATGATTTGTTCTGTCACAAATCCAACAAGTTCTAACATTATCTTTATTCTTACCTCCTCTTCCTTTACCTCTTGAATTCATCTTTCCTCTTGTGAAATTAAATTGGCTTGAAGATCCTTCATCATCAGTTGATTGCTTCCCTTTGCCATTCTTTTCTTGTCCTTGGATTACATAGCTTGACTTGCACTCCTATCATTATCTCCCTTAATGTCCTGCTCAAAAGCTAGCATGTGTCCTAGCAATTGATTAAGATCAGGAATAAAATGATCTAATGACAATTCTATGGATAATATGAAAGGCTTCCATATCTCATCTCCTCTCAGACCTGTAAGTATTTGTCTTACCAACTTATCCTCTTCAATATCTTCATCTACTGCTCCCAATCTATCTGCAATATCCTTCATTCTTGCCACATAATCAGAAATTGATTGTGAGCTCTTCTTCTTGAAGGTTGTGAACTCTGCCCATAATGAGGACTTCCTTGACTTGGTTTTATTTTGGAAATGCTCTTCCAAAGCATTCCACACATCTGTTGCACTTTCCAATCCTCTAATATGAGGTAGAAAATCATTTACAACCATGTAAATGATGCTCCTAGCTTGAGCATCCTGCTTCATCCAGTTCTTCAAATATGCAAGCTCTTCCCTAGTTGGAACACTAGGATCTTCAAACTCAGGCTTTTCTTCTTCTCCTGTGATGAATGCCATCAAATCTTTGCTCATGAGGTGTGCCTCCATCCTCATGGACCAAGTTGGATAGTTCTCCTTATCTAGCTTATCAATCTGCAAGCTTTCTCCCATCTTTGATCTTCTGTGTCTGCAATTACTAAGATTTATGGTGATATAATGTACCTTTGATATGAAGCTTTAATCCTTCTTGATCCTTTGAACTTGTGATTTGTTCTTCTTTAGGTTTTCTTCCAAACTTCACTCGTTGCTCCTTCAATTCACAAGATCTTTGATATCTGCAATAGTCGATATTCTCCCTGCTTCTTCTTCACATTGATTTGATCTTTTTACTCTGATACCACTGTTGGAGACCTCTAAATCTCCAAAGCCTTGATCTATACTAATTTAAGAGCACCTCTATATCAGTTATAGACCAAAATTTACACAAATGTTACCTTAATTTATCAAGTCATTCACTATCACTTCTCTGAGTGAAAACTTTTCTTCTTCCATAAGTCTGCTTCAGGATTTAACTTCATTACCTACACATATCTTTAAATTTCTTCAATCTAATGATGCACATATCTCCATGCTACCTTTGCGAAATCATATCAACCATTAGACCTTCAAAAGAATCATTAAAACTTTAATTTGATCTTTAAGATCAAAGGTATGTTAGAAACTGTTTTCTTGAACAAGCAACTTTGACATAGTCAACTTCTAAGGTTGATTTCTCATAGCACGTCCATTTTGTAAAATGCTTTTAGACATAGCTTGATTACCTTGTAACTTAGATTTTGAATGCTGACTCATAAAAAACTTTACACTGTGCACTGAGATCTAAACAAAACATTGACATGAAAAAGTGTGTGATTCTGAGAGGTCTACCTGCAAACTTTACATATACATGTTTCTATTGATCATACACACAACCTGAAAGGAATTAGACCATGAAACTTTGAACATAGTTTGATTAGCTTCTAGATTAGATGTACACAAAAGATTTCCTGATCCACATGATTAGGCTAAGAGAAATCAGAGAAAGACTTGATGCTACCTCTTGAAGATTACTCTCTACACATCTATCTCATTTTCACTTGGCTTCTAATGATCTCTCACTTATTTCTTTACATCATTGAATTATATACATATGATTCTAGACTCATCCTGCATCTATTACATTATTCTTTATCATTCTAATGATCATTTAAACTCATATTACAAGAATTTCCATCTATAATGTACATATGTATACAAGCTACAATTCTGAGATCTCTTTACTGTCTTCAATGACTTCTTTGGCTTCATTCTGATTCTTGATTTGCTTCAAGTTCTTCATAATCATCAATTTGGGATTGCTTTGTTCCAATATGCACTCATTTTCTATAACTTAAATTGGGTTAGCTAGATTGAAGAGCCTAATATGTGTTTATAAATTCTCATCAAGTTTGGTTCAGAGGATCTCGAGATATGAAGCATAGAAGATGACTATGTCTACATACCTTCTAGATCTTGAAAAGTCAGGATGAGCCTCCTGACTTGTTAGAATCATTTCTCAGTGTATGGTATAGCTAAATTAATGAAATAACTTGCTTTACTTAGGTACACACTTCAATTAGATGTGTGAAAAATCTCTTTGGCCAATTCATACTATGTTGTGAGCCCTGAGCACAATATTGAGCACTTCTACTCCCAAAATAGAAAGTTTCTTCACACTCTTGCATATTCAAGTTATGTGTTTTAATGCAAACATTTGAGAATGATGTTCCAAATCACCTAGTGGTTCCAAATGCATTATTGTGAAGCTAAACGAGTATGCTAAGTATCCCTAGATTTAACATGTTAGGTGTAAAGCAGCTTTTGTGCAACACCAACTCATCTCTGGAACCTATCTCTCCATCTCCTCATAGTGGTATCAGAGCAATAACAAATCAACATGGGAGATGGATTTCCTTCATTCATAGACAAATTGGATTGAGCTAACTACTCAATTTGGTCACTTAGAATGGAAGCTTATCTTCAAGTGAGAAACCTCTATGGCTACATATCTCGAGATGAGATGATGCCAATCCTTAGAAGCAAAGGACAACCAACTCAAGAAGAACAAGAGAGGTTAATCACATGGTGTTCAAAAGATGCTCTAGCAAGGTCATATATTCTTAACTCAATCTTTTATTTTTTGCTTCCACATATTAGGAATTGCAAGACTTCATAAGAGACTTGGAATGCTCTTGAACATTCTTTTGATCAAGTACCAAGGCAAGGAAGAATCAACTATGGATGGAGTTCACCACACTCAAGAAGATGCCCAAGCAAAGTATGACTGATTTTGTCACCAAAATAAAGGACATAGCAAATCAACTTGGAAGCATTAGAGAAATCATTGATGAAGAGCAGATAGTAAGGCAAGTGATCAATGGAATAAAGGCAGATAACAAATGGGAAGCTTTCACCACATCCATGGTTCTCTACATGGACATGCAAGTCTTGACTTCAACACCCTCATGGGAGAATTGTTCACACATGAGACAAAGCTTATGAAGAATGGAAAAAACTCAAAAGGTAACCAATCCTCTACTCTCTATATAGATAAGAACAAGAACAAAGATAGCAGAGGTAAAGGTAAAAAGTCTGATGATGAAGGTAGCACCTCTCGAGCAAACTTTGCAAGTAGAGGTAGAGGCTCAAGAGGAAGAGATAGAGGAGGAAGACAAGGCAGGGGGAGAGCTCAAACCTCATCTCCATGTGCCATATAAGGCTTAACTTATCATATTAGTGAGAATTGTTTAAGGAATCCTAGAAACCAAAGAGGAAGAGGTTACAACAGAGGAGGCTATGGAAGCTCAAGAGGTAGATTCAACAACAATGGCTACAACAACAACTCATACAAGAAAAATAATTATCAAGGAGGATACATAGGAAGGAGAGACTACAACAACTATGCAGATGATCAAACTCAAGAGGATTCATTACTTCTAATGAACATGACCATGACCATGAAGCAACGTAAAGCAGATGAACATGTATTCTATATAGACTCAAGTTGCTCAAATCATGTAGCAGGGAATGTATCTCTACTCTCATACTTGGAGGATCCAAGGAAGAGACATGAAGTCCAAACAAGAGATGACACAAGGCATCCAGTGGAGAAAATAGGCAATGTGAAGACTTCACATGGTAATATGAACTTATTGATCAAGGTATTGTATGTGCCAAACTATCACCAAAAACCTCATAACTGTAGGTCAGATTGTTGAAAAAGGATTGCAGGTCAGATTCACAAAGAATCGAGCATTTGTTGAAGATCCACATCAGGGATTCAAGAGGATAGGAAGAGGAGAAAAGTGAAGTAGACTATGTACATTTGAGCTTCAAGATACCAGAAACATTTCATTGTTCAATTATGGTAGTCAAACCCTATCAGAGTTGGAAACTTGGCACGAGGTTAGTTCCTATAGGTGAAAGGGATTTGAAGAAAATTAGTAGGGATCAAAGTGTTGTTGGTCTACCAAACATATCCAAGAAACACATGGCATACAAATGGTGCTTGGTGATTTGGCAAGTCTCACAGAGAACCATTCACAAAGAAGGGATACATTCATGGAGACCCATTGGAGGTAGTCCATACAAATGTATGGGGACCAAGCAAGGAGCCTTCAATCTCTGGATCCAGACATTATGTATCATTCATTGATGATTGTAGTGTTCTCATGTTTCAAGAAATACCTAGCACTTGTAGAAAATCAAACAGGTAAGACTTGGAAGAGGCTAAGGTCAGATGGAGGGCGAGAATATTTCTCCCATGACTTTGATTCTTGTCTCCAAGAGAAAGGAATCAAAAGACAGATTGCAACTAGGTATACTCCAAAACAAAATGGAGTGGCAGAAAGGAGAAATAGAACCATAGTGGAGGCTCAAGGTCAATGCTAAATGAGAAGAAGTTGCCCAACTACCTATGGGTAGAGGCTATTGAAAGACTCTTGTAGCCCATGGAAATTGTATATTCCACTGCTCGAGTTACTATTGAATTCACAAGTTCACCTCGATATAGGGGTGTTTCGATGATCAGAGCAATCGATTCTTAAAACTTCAGAACCCCTGCTCGTTGTTGAGTTCCCTTCAAAAGTATTCCTTGCATCTATTGACAATGATTCATGCTTGTGGACAGCTTGCAGCCAATCGACTGCTATAACTGCATCTTCCTGGGAAAGATTTGGCTATAGAATGCCATATCTAGGAGAAATCATGTTCTTGTTGTACCTAACAAATGTTTCCCATGCTTCATGATGAGTTGTCTTCAAACTAGCCCATAGGATAAGCCAAGAGTAATGACATCGATCTTATGTTGCTCAGCTTCTAGTTCCATGTGAAGCACCATGGTTATGTCTGATGCTGCTTGCTTTGCCTCTCCCACATGTGAACCAACTCCTCCACACATGCTTTAGCCACATCTTTATGTACACCCACATCTACAATATACCTGCTGGGGAAATACATCGTCGTGGTAATCATCAAAAGGACCCATGCTATCGCTGGGAAGAACCTTAGGGGGAAAGACAAGATAGTTGCAATGGCCATCCCTAAAAAGGAGACAACGTGCCCACTTCTTCCCATGTGCTTGCTATCTAACACAAGAAGGCTTGCCTTGCGATGGATTGTGTAACACGATGTTTGAGGGATCTGAACTGGCGAAGGAGCATGTTCCACCCCGTGTTTTCACTAGAAATATAAACACATTGTGATTGCATTCGAAACGGTAAAGAGGGTATTCCTGAAGAGAACGCTTCCAGCATGTCTGCACTACCCCATTTCCTCCCAAATTGCCATCACAATCCCTGGTACATGAAGTAGAAGCCTTGAGCAGAGATGAAGAGTTTGGCATGATCTTGTCAAGGCGAGTATCGGTCCCCCTTCCTCTCCCTTTGCCCCCGGTGAATTGGATCACGGAACCACCAGTACATAGATACCTGGTGCATGTAGGTACAAGCAAAGCGCTAGGAGTATATGTGGTTGCCTGGTTCGAGATTCTTCACCTCTATCCCGATTGGGAAGAAAACCCACACTATCTCCCAGACATGTCTATTTGACAGGGATCAACACATTTATGAGAACCATGCATGGTGCAACCGCACCCGTTCTTTGCTTTTAGGCTAAGATGGCCACATATTTTGCTAGGACTATCGTCATAGAAGCCGTTGGACACAGAGTACCTATTCACTACTAACGGAATGTGCATGAGGTTTTTAGGTTGTGTGCTCCTTGCGTTCCCTATGCACGAGATCACTCCGTCAAATACTTGTGCTATTTCTCCATTACCGTGTTCGACAACGGGAGAACACCAGTGATCATATGGTAATGTAGACAATCATGCAGGTGTTCGACACAAATACATGCTCAAGATGACAAATCAAAGCATCGTTCAGAAATAAACAAATGTACGCTATGATGTTCCAAGTGTGCACAGAGGGACACTGAAGAAGGACTTCAGAAAGACTCTAACCTCTTCTTCCTGACCTCTCACCATAGCTCACACAGAGCGAGCTACAGAGAGAGGGAAGGGAAAACAAGGGACCCCAAAGAAAAGAAAACACCAAGAAAAAATGAGACCCAACTTTTTCCAAGGTGCCTTGCCAAGATGCATGCCAGGCATAAATACCCTTCATACACTCCTGACATCCCCTGCATTTTCTCATTAATTTGAAAACACTACACTTTTTACATGTGCTTCACATGGAAAAGTCAAGAAGCACATGCAATATAAGGCTTGCAAACCAGGGGTCAAAGGAAATCCAAATTTTACATCAGGTGGCTTAGGCCCATAATAGTGGAAATACCAGGGAGTCTTACATACATACGGGAGGGTAAAATACAACGTCAAAATCCATCATCAAAGTGGGGAATATGTGATCAAAATAGGATCAAATCAAGGGGTAATTACAACAATCATCTATACCAAAATAGCATTCTGTCTGCAAATTTGGAGGTTAACAGCTATATCCAGAACCACCTATCTAATCAATAGACTCCCATCAAAGGCATTAGATGGGATGACACCATATAAAGCATGGAATGAAAGAAGACCTAACCTTGATCATTACAAGATTTTTGGGTGTATAGAATATGCACACATACCTTCACAAATCAGAGGCAAATTAGATCCAAAGGCAGAGAAGTGCATCTTTATTGGCTATGACCTTAATAAGAAAGGTTTTAGGTTATATAATCGAAGCAATAAAGGTTTCATTGTAAATAGAGATTTTGTGTTTGATGAAAACAAATCTTGGTTTGAAGATGATTTCACGAAAATCAAACTTCCCTATGACCTAGAGGAAGACTTTCCAACATTATCAAAGAAGAATGAGCTTATGTTACCGTTAGTGTCCATGTGAAAGGCTAAATGTCTAGGAAACACTTCTTTGTATATGTGCTTTAATAAAACATATAGTGGCCTGGTCAGTCACAGACTGTAAGTTCGACTGCATTTGTAAGACCTGAGAAGTCTATCTTTGTGCTCCCTGTGTATGTGTTTTTTGCATATTCTGTTGCTTTTATGTGGAGTACTGTGTGCGGCCTTAGGAGCTCTATTTTCTACTCTAAGGATATTTTCATGGATCTCTCGAGAAGGAGAGCGCATCGTGGTGCATCATCATTGAATTACTTCACTAGTGTCGGAGAAGTTTGACGCAAAAGCTTTGTTCCTTTTGTGCGAGCGAAGCGAGCACCCTCCCCCCCTCAGCTTTCTCCAAGGCTTATGACTAAGGCGACGACCAAGGCATACCTTGTCATCCAAGTCACCGTTGGTGGTGTTGGCTACGTGTGAGGGAGGACCTCAATGATCAAGGAAGATAGAGGTTCTCGTACTTCTTAAGAGGTCACCCATCCCAATACTATTCCCCCAGATCTCACTTAAGTGTGGCAATCTCTTGCCACTAAGCTACACTCTTGTGGTGTCTGAAGAAGGGGAAAGACTAAGGTTGACATTACCTTGAACATGTTTTGGTCCCTCAAAGCTTTATCTTTGCTTTCAAAGCCTGTTTTTGAAGCATTTTTGGGGTGTCTTTTGGAGCCATTTTGTAGTAATCTTGCACAGAGTTCTCTTCACACAAGTCCAAGAACATCAAGAAGAGTGTTCTTTGTACTTCTCCGACAATAAATATCAACCTTTGGGGCTATCGTTTCATCCACACTCATAAATCTATAGGTTTCTCGAAAGCTTTTTTAGTTTTGGTGGGAGCAGCCACTGTAAATTTTTGCACGTTTTCTGAGCCTAAAACATCAGAGTTGACAGACACTTGCACGTGTTTTTGGTTAGTTTTTGGGTTGTGCATTCAGCCTTTTAGTGTCATTTTACTACATATATTGAGCACATACACACCATGTATGCTTCTGTGGATACCACTTATGTACATCCATGTGGTCATTGATATAGCAGTTATTTTTTTTGCATAAAGCCTTTTACATTTGATAAAGAGGGTCGTGGCGAGGTTTTCTTAATTGGGAGACACCCAGATGTTGGGGTCTCTTTGATGATGCAGGTGGAAGACTTACCTAGCCTCGCTATAGGAGATGTATGATAGTTGTTCATAGGTGCTCGATAAGCCTAGTTGGCTTCTATTGGGTAACCAATTATATGCAGTGGAGTCAGTGATTCACTATGCAGATAAACATGTCAGTACTTGAAGTTTAATGATATTTTGACACTGGTCATATGCTCATTTTGCAGAGGATACTATGACAAAATTTTTCTAGATTTTTGCTTTAGTCAACTATACAGTGGTCGATTTACTCCTTGACACACCTATTAGTTGGTGTTTGGACTCTTCTAGCTCCATTATCATCTTATTCAGTTCTCTACCATCATGGCATCAGAGGTCTCATGCACATCTAGTGGATTGGGGTCTAGTGCCAGTGTTCCGAGGAGGAGCTATAACTTGCAGGGCAAAGACCATTTTGAGATCCAAAAATTTGATGGCACAAACTTTGGTCTATGGAAGAATCATATTAAAGATATGTTGATTCAAAGGAGGCAGTGGAAGCCAGTAAATGGGATTTCAAAGAATCCTGATGACATGGATAAAGATGATTGGGATGACTTAGATGAAATGGCCAGGTCTACCATTCACTTGCACCTGTTAGATAATGTTTACTTTACATTATTAAATTGTGAAAGTGTAGAGGAGCTTTGGAAGAAGTTATGCAATACATATGAAAAAGAGATGACATCAAATAAAGTATATCTTATGAGAAAATTATATGACCTTCGCATGAAGGACACAGATAGCGTTGGTGCTCATCTAAATGAGTTTGATGATATATTCTCCCAATTACAAGCTCAAAAAATGGATATGGATGATGAAATGAAAGCAATATTGTTGTTATGCACCCTGCCATCATCATGGGGTATGTTTTGCACAACTATTAGCAATAGTGCACCTGGTGGTAAACTCGTCTATGATGACATATGTGGAGCACTCTTGAGTGAGGAGATTCATAGAAAATCTATGGTTGGCACTCAGAGTGGAGATGCACATAATGTTTGTGATTCTTACCAAAGAAAGAATCAGCAACGTGGCAGGAGCAAGAACAAGGAAAAGAATGATCAACGGAATAAGAGTAGAAGTGAATCAAGGAAGAGGGATATCGAATGCCATTATTGTCATAAGAAAGGACATATGAAGAAAAACTGTTATGCATTAAAGAGTGCTAAATGTAAAGGACAGAATGTTGATGGGCATGTTAAACAATTACTTGCACCATCTACTTCGACTATGAAGATTGAAGAAATTAATGCTATTTCTAATGATGCTGATGTGTTGACACTTGATAGTACTGTTCCAACTGAGGCTCTTGTGGCTGATTCTCTTTCCCACACATGGTTGCTAGATTATAGTGCTTCTTTCCATGTGAAACCACATAGAGAATGATTCTCTAATTATGCAACAAAGTCTCTTGGTATCGTGAGACTTGGTGACTCTTACCAGTGTGATCTTGTCGAGATTGGAGATGTGGTTGTGCAGTTCATTGATGGTTCAAAATTTACTATGCATAATGTATGCCATGCACCTTAGTTATCATGTAGTTTGATGTCAGTTGGTCAACTTGATGACCTTGGTTACAAGGTGTTCTTCTATGCTCAGTCCTTTTGTATATCAAAGGGCAATATGGTTATTGCAAAAGGAAGCAAAGTTGGCTCATTTTATCCTTTATTTGTATCACAAAAAGAACACTTGTTAGCTGTTACTGAAAAACCTATGGCTTGTATTTGGCATGGTCGTTATCTCATAATGGAATGGAAAATCTTTCTCGTTCTGGCTGCTTACCTGTGTTATCTTTCTTTGACTTTTCATTTTGTGAGCATTGTCAATATGGAAAGCAAACCAGAAATGTGCATAGAACACACATTGACTCTTCAATTCAGCCTTTAGATTTTTTCATACAGATGTGTGGTCCTATGCCCACTAGGTCCTTAGGTGGTTCCCTTTACTTTGTCACTTTCATAGGTGATGCTACTAGAAAAGTCTGGGTATATCCTATCAAATCTAAGGATGACGTATTCCCTACTTTTAGAAAATGGCTTGCTTCAATCAAGACTGAAAAAGGAGCTAAGCTTAAGGCTTTATGTTTAGATAATGGGGGTGAGTATACAAGTACAGAATGGTGTAGTTGAAAGGATGAATAGAACTATTCAAAGTAGAGTAGCTTCTATGTTGCATCATGCAAACCTCTCACAAGGCTTTTGGGCAAAAGCAATATTGACTGTAGTTCATGTGATTAACCTTTCACCTAGTACTGCCAAATGAAAGTGGCACAAGATTTATGGATAGGGAAGCCACCATATTATGATCATCTTCGAGTTTTTGGGTGTGAAGCATATGTTCATATACCCAAGAGTCTTAGACAAAAGTTGTACCATAAGTCAAAGAAATGCATTTTTATTGGATATGGTCGAGAAGGACAATTTGGAAATTGCTTATGGGATCTTGAAACTTGGTCAGTGATCAGAAGTAGTGATGTCATTTTCAATGGGTCTAAGATGCATAAACAACCCATTAATGAGGTTGAAGTGAGAAGAGTGGTGTTTGAGGATACTAGTCCTCTAGTCAGCATGCATAAAAATGCTGCACATAAGGACATTCAAGAGAATTTCTAATCAGATGAGTTTGCACATGTTCCTATTGAACAACCATTGAGACACTCTACATGTGTCTAACATCGACCTGCTAGATATGTTTTAGGTTTAGATTTTGTTAGGCTAACAGATGCTGGTGAGCCTTCTTGCTACAAAGAGGCTATGCAAATAGAGGATCATGTCAAGTGGGAGCGTGGCATGAAGAGTGAGTTGGATTCTATTCACAAGAATGGTAATTGGGATTTTGTACCTTTGCCAAATGGTAGGAAATCTTTACCATGTAAAGGGGTATATAAGTTGAAATTCACATCAGAAGTGCTTCTCCAAAGTATAAAGCATGACTTGTTGCAGAGGGTTTTAAGCAACAACATGGTGTTGATTTCGAGGAAATCTTTTCTTCCATTATCAAGATGACTACCTTGCGCATGTTGCTCAGATTCGTTGCAATGAAGGACCTAGAGCTAGTCCAAATGGATGTGAAAACTGCTTTCTTGCATGGAGATCTTATAGATGAGATCTATATGGAGCAACTAGAGGAGTTTGTAAGCTCAAGAAGAGCTTGTATGGACTTAAAGAGTCCCCTAGACAATGGTACCAAAAGTTTGATGCTTTTATGAAGTTCCAAGGCTATTCTCGAAGCAATGAGGATCATTGTCTCTACACAAAGAGATGCTCAAATGGTAGCTTGATATTCTTGATACTTTATATCGATGATATTTTGATTGTTGGGAAGTCCTCTTATGACTTGTCAATTTTGAAAAAGAAGTTGAGTTAAACATTTGGTATGAAGGATTTAGGGGATGCCAAACATATTCTTGGCATGCACATTACTCCTGATAGGAGTAAAAGATGCATATGATTGTCCCAAAGTGAGTACATATCCAAAGCACTTCACAGGTTCAATACACAGGGTGAAATGGCATTGAGTACACCTTTACCCACATATGTGAAATTGACCAAGGATGATTGCCCCAAATCAGATGAGGAAAAGGAATTCATGACCGAAATTCCCTATCAGACTGCTATTGGTATACTCATGTATGCTATGGTAGCTACGAGACCAGACATTGCATTTGAAGTGGGAGTTGTGAGTGGCTTTCTCATCTTGCTTGTGATATGCGTTTACCTCAACATGTACCTCGTTTGCTGAGTGACAGTTAAAGTGCCATTGCTTTGGTTAAGAATCAGGTCTATCATGCAAAGATCAAGCACATTGAGGTGAGGTATCACTTCATTAGAGATTGCTTAGCCACTAAGCACCTTATTCTTAAGAAAATTCACACTCCAGATAATGCTGCAGATGCTTTGACTAAAGCTCTACCACATGATAGCTTTCGACACTATTGCCACTTGATGGGGGTTACTTGATTCATGATCTTACACAATCACTTGTATACTCTATAACATGCCCATCAGGTGGGAGGTATAGTTTGTATACTTACACTCAGGTATTCTTTATCATTATTTACTTTTTCTCCCATAGTTACTTTGGTATAGCTTGTATACGTACACTCAGATATTCTTTACCATTCTTTATTTTTTCTCCCATAGTTACTTTGGACATATTGGCCTTTAGTGGGAGATTGTTACCATTATTGTCCATGTGAAAGGCCAAATGGCCACTGAACACTTCTTTGTATATGTGCTTTAATAAAACATACAGTGGTGTGGTCAGTCAGAGACTATAAGTTCGACAGAATTTATAAGACCTAAGAAGTCTATCTTTGTGCTCCTGTGTACTATGTTTTCTACGTATGTTGTAGCCTCTGTGTGGAGTACTGTGTGCAACCTTAGGAGCTCTTTTTTCTACTCGGAGAATATTGTTGTGGAGCTCTCGAGAAGGAGTGCATGGTGGTGCATCACCATTGATCTACTTCAGCTTACACTTGAAGCATGAAGTGATTCTGAAGATGAACAAAAGACTCCAAGAACTAAAATCAATTTGTGGAAGTCCAAAGGCAAAGCCAAAGTGTATGAGATGAGAGATGTGGCAGAATCATCTCAACAAACTATAAAAAGGTCTACTAGAGAGAAAAGAAAGCAAGAAAGGTATGGTTATGATGCTTCTTTGTTGATATATTTAGGTAGTGATGTGTATGAACACACTAGGACCGTCGGGGCACTTTTTTCCCTCTCCGGCTTGTATATACGCCTATTGCCCTAATGGGCTACTTATCTTTGTACATTCGTTAGTAATACATTCAGTATTGTGTGTTGTGCTCCAGGCTTCTTCTCCTTCCTTGTGCTGTTCGCGTGCTTCCGCAGAGGTCTATCTCCAACAATTGGTATCAGAGCAGGTCGTCGCTTCATCTAGGGCGCCGTCAACACTCCTCTGATTGCAGTCTCAAAATCGTATGAATTTTGGTAAGCATACTCAACATATTTCCGAGATCAAAACAGCTTCGCTGTGTGTGCCGAAATCGCGATCTGAGCTCGTTTTGGCCTCCAAATGCACTATTGTAGTGCTTGTGCAGGCTATTCTATCTTTTTGTGCCAAAGGTATATACCAGTTTCTGTTCACCAGTATAAGCGTCTCGAAGTCTGCTACAGGTCTAGCACAATTCATCTGGGCAATTCTGTTCAACTTTTTGAGATACAATTAATTTTTTGCATCAAGGTATTTTAGTCACCGGCCATGGCTGAAAGCAGTGATGTATTCCGTATGTTGGCTGTTGAGGATAAGTTGGATGGTACCAACTACCCGTTATGGGCTTATCTGATGTGACATGTATTGGTTGCAAAAGGACTACAAAACATTGTGCAGGGTGTTGAAAAAACATCCTATCACACCTGAAGGTGTCGAAGATGATGATATTCCGCATATTCCTGTTCGTGCTGCGGTTTCTGCTTCACCTACTGTAGAGCATATTCGTTGGGATGGCAAAGATGCCTCGGCACATGCATTGATAGCTTTGTCTATCAAACGTGCCATTATTCCTCACATTCGCTCTTGTAGGACAGCTAAGGATGCTTGGGATACACTTACCACATTGTACCAAGCTAGGAATGAGGCTCGTGTTGCTTACCTCCGAAAACAGTTGGAGAGTGAGCGCATGAATGAAGGTGATTATATGGACAGTTTTCTAACAAAGATCAAAGACTTGATGGAATAGTTGATTTCTACTGATGAGGTTATACCAGATAGCTCACTTGTGCAGACCGTTCTGAATGATCTTCCTGATTCATATCAGAGTTTTGCTTCTACTCTTCGGTTAATGATGAAAGGCAATCCAAATGCCTTGTCATTTGAGGAGTTAGTCTCTGTCCTATTGCAGGAAGATCAGTCCAGGCAGAACAGGTCCATTATGCGTGTTGGAGGTCAAGCTTTCCTGGCTAGTCAGAAGGGCAAAGGAAAATGGAGCTCTTCAACTAGTAAGCAGAAATCTACAAATGCTGCACATTCGGAGAAGGAAGATAAAGATGAGAAGAAATCAGAAAAGCAGAAATTGTTTTGCAAGTACTGTAAAGAGAATGATCATATCATAAAGGACTGTCCAAAACTGGCTGCTAAAGAGGCAAAGAAGAAAGAGGCTGGAATGATTGTTGCAGAGGCCTCTACACCAAAAATAGAGTCTAGTAATCTTGTGCAGGAAGAAGAATGGGCGTTTACTACTATTTGTAGTTTTGACCCATCTTCTCATGAGAAGTGCAAGTCTACAGTAGACTCAGATGTTTGCCAGTACTTTGACAGTGGGGCGACCAAACATATTACCTCGTAGCAGAGTTTCTTCTCTTCACTCGAGCCTGCCCCTACAGGGAATACTGTTACATGCACCAACAACTCCTCTTATCATGTTATGGGAGTTGGTAAGATCATTTTGACTACTGCTGATGGTAGTTCTTTCAATTTGTCAGATGCTTTATTTGTGCCAGGGATCAAGAAGAACCTATTATCAGTTTTTGCATTAGCCAAGATTGGCTTGGTTGTGAAATTTGTTGATGACAGGTGTACAGTTCATGATCTATCAAATGGCGATGTGATTATTGCTTCTGACATTTTATGTCATGGGCTTATAAGCTCATAGACTATGAAAGATCTGTGAATGATTCGGCATGTGCAGTACATGATTCTCAGGCTATGTCAGATGCAAAGCTTTGGCATGCACACTTTGGTCATCTCAATTTTACTAGTTTGCTACGCCTACAAAAATATGAAATGGTGTCCTCTTTGCCCAAACTTGAGGCACCTGGAAAACATGTTTGTGAAGGCTGTATTTTGGGTAAAATGCAGTGTTCCTCATTTCCAAAAGATGGTTCAGTTCGGGCTTCTCAGAAATTGCAGCTTGTACATAGTGATGTCTATGGTCCTATGGAAACACCTTCTTTTGGAAATTATCTTTACTTCGTGACTTTCATTAATGATTTTTCCAGGCATGCATGGGTATATCCATTGAAGGCAAAGTCTGAAGTGTTCATGTGCTTCAAACAGTTTTTGGTTTTGGCTGAAAATTTGTCAGCATGTAAAATGGGCACCCTCCTTTCCGATCGAGGGGGGGAATATATGTCTTCTGATTTTAATGCATTTCTGGCTGAACGTGGGATAAAACACCAGTGTACAGTGCCGTATACACCTCAACAGAATGGATTTGCTAAACGAAAGAACAGGTCAGTCATGGAGATGGTGAGGTGTATGGTCAAAAGTTAGGCTTTACCACATAGTTTCTGGCTTGAGGCTGTCATGTATGCTACAGATGTACTGAACAGGTGTCCCACTAAAGCATTGCAGTCTATCACTCCATATGAGGCTTGGCATGATCGCAAGCCATCTGTTGCTCATCTGCGTGTTTTTAGTTGTTTGGCATATGCACAAGTGCCTGAACAACATCACAAAAAATTGGATGATAAAGCAGTAAAATGTATTTTTGTTGGGTACAGTTCTGAAAGTAAAGGCTACCGTCTGTATCATCCACATACTAAACGCATTCTAGTTATTCATGATGTTGTTTTTGTGGAAGATGCTATTCAACCATTGCTTTCATGTACTAAGGAGAGATCTGTTAGCTCCAAAGACATGTATGATACTTTGCTGTCTCTTTTTACAGGTGGATAGTCTAGTGCTCTTCGCAATGAGGCAAATTCTCAACCTTTGTAGGTTTCATATGATGATGCAGATCATTCCATTTTTTATGCAGATTTACATGATGCACTAGTTGATGAGAGAGCTGATATTGAGCAGGCAAAAACTATGCCAAAATGGCTGGTGTAGACTTTGCGTGATAACAAATTAGATGCACCTTTGTCATATCGTACTTGTTCATGCTCTCATAGTGCCTCTTTTGCATCAGATTGCTATGCTATGGCTTCATCTAGTCTCTGTGATGAGAATGAGCCTGTTTTGTTTGATGAAGCACAAAATTCAAAAAATTGGATGGCTGCTATGCAATCTGAATATGATGCTATAGTGAAGAATGGTACTTGGTCTTTAAAAGACTTGCCTCCTGGAAAGAAGGCCATTGGGACTAAGTGGGTAGACAAGCTGAAGCATAAGCTTGATGGTACAGTTGATAGGTATAAGGCTAGACTTGTTGCAAAGGATTAAGCGCAGGAAAGAGGCATTGATTTTGATGAGACCTTTGCAGCTACTTGCCGAATGACTACTGTTCATAGCATCTGTGCACTTGCAGCTCATCATGGTTGGAATGTACATCAGTTGGACATTAAAACAACATTTCTGAATGGTGACTTGCATGAAGAAGTGTATGTTTTTCAGCCCCATGGCTTTGTGTAGAAAGGGCATGAAAACTAGGTGTGCAGGTTAAAGAAGGCATTATATGGTTTGAAGCAAGCACCACATGCTTGGTATGAGAAGATACATGCCTATCTGATTGCACATGGTTTTGAGAATAGTCCAACTGAAAGCACCTTATATGTTAAGCGTGCTAATGATGTGCTTCTGATCATTGTTGTCTATGTTGAGAACATGCTGCTCATTGGTCCTATTGAGAAGCATATTGCTGATTTTAAGGCTGATTTGCATGCCTCATTTGAGATGTCTGATTTGGGGCATTTGCATCACTATTTGGGCATTCAGCTTATGCAAGTTGATGGTGGAATGGTTTTGTGTCAAACGAAATATATTGACACATTATTGTAGCGTTTTGGCCTTGAAGACTATAAGTCTATTGCCACTCCTATGGAGATAGGTTCACGATTGAGTCTTCATGATGTTGGAGATGCATTTGATGTTGTTCTCTATCAGCAGGTTGTTGGATACTTGATTTACTTATGCATTACTCGGCCAGATATTCAGTTTGCTGTCTCACCGACGAGCAGGTTTATGCATTGCCTAGGAATCAAGCATTGGCAGGCGGTTGAACGGATTTTTCACTACTTGAGTGGTACTCGTCTACTTGGGTTGTTTTATCCCAAGGGGGATCACTGTTGGAGCAAGTCTATGACAAGCCTAAGTATTGGCTTGAGTCCCACAAAGTCATAGAAGAAGCCTTAAAATGAAGACAATGTAAAGTTCACTTGTGAACTACCTCTTGTAACTTTTGAAGACTTTACTTAATGTAAAAGTGAAAGAATCTTAAGTGGTTGAGTCCACTTGATCAAAAAGGGAAAGAGGAGCGACAAATTCGTAATTTTTGGTAGATAGAGAATCAAATCAATCACTAATTGATTGGAGAGTGATTGAGGCAAGTTAGCCTCCCAAACTCAACTATAAATAGATGGTAGTTTTAGTCGTGGTTAGAGAGACCTATGTGAAGACCTCCAAGAGCTGAGCTTTATGCCATATCAAGGTGTGATTCCAAGGCACACATATGTATCAGTAAGTCCATTGTATTGTACAAGCAATATACTTTCATTTTCATGATCATTTGAGTTCATATTTCCATGTTCTTGTGAAGTGTACTACTCACTGCCATATCTCTCAGTTTTCTTAGTCACATTGCAGAGATGGTTTCTCTGAGCTTGGTGCATCATTTTCAGTGACTTAACTTGTTAAAGTTAGCTCTATAAGTCTACTATATGCTCACCAATTTTCATTTCATTTGGGTGTTTCAATCTTTAGTTATGTTTAGTTGAAGTCAACAGTGTTTGTTCATTTTCACTTCTCTGTTAGGTACCCGACTTTTTTACTCATCTTGTCAGAGCTAGTTCTTAGTGTGTACTTACCCAAATTCAATGATTTAAAGCTTTTTGGATTCAACATACTGTCTAATATAAGCATACAAATGTTTATAATCATTGGATTCTTAAATCTGGAGTTATGTTCATTTTTCTACTCAGTGGTCTCATTACTATAGCAGCCCGTGAAAATCGAGATGATATCATCAGTTGTTAAACATCATTCTCAGTGTGTGGTTCATTATTTTTGATGAGATTACTCTTTAAAGTTATCTCTTTAAGTTAACTAGACTTCCCCAAGAGGAATTAAGCTAATTTCTGCTGTGCTCAGAGAAATATGCAAAACACTGGACAGGTGTATGAACCAAAATAGCACGTTCTTCACCTCTGAGCTAACTCCAACTTATCTGTTTTGATCTATCTTTTTGAGAGCGATCTTCCAAGGTACATAGGGTGTCTAATACATCCATTGGAAAGCTAAAAAGGCCCACCATATACTCCTGGAGTTCATTTGGCTGGTGTAGATCAAGGATTTTGCAACACCTCTTCATCTTCAAGCACATACCTATCCATCTCTTCACAGTGGTATCAGAGCAAGGATAGCAGATGGATTTCCTTCATCAATTGACAAATTGGACAGAGGTAACTACTCAGCTTGGTCACTAAGAATGGAAGCTTATCTCCAAGGTAGAAGCTTATATGGATATGTGGCTGGAGATGAAGTTATGCCAAGTTTCAGGAACCAAAGTCAACCAAGACAAGAAGAGTAAGAAAGATTGAGCACATGGTGCTCCAAGGATGCACTTACAAGGTCTTATCTCCTCAACTCTATCTCGGATTTTTTGTTGCCTCACATTAGAAGTTGTAAGACATCTCAAGAAGTGTGGGATGCACTTGAAGCCTTCTTCTCTTCAAGTACTAAAGCTAGGAAGCATCAACTATGGTTGGATTTCACAACTCTCAAGAAGGCTCCCAAACAAAATGTGATTGATTTTGTCACAAAGCTCAAGGACATAGCAGATCAGTTGGGAAGCATTGGAGAGGTAATAGATGAAGAGAAAATTGTAAGGCAGGTCATCAATGGCTTGAAGGCAGATGACAAGTGGGAAGCATTCACCATAGCTATGGATTTGTACATGGACATGCATGTACCTGATTTCAATACACTCATTGGACAACTACTTACTCAAGAGGTGAAGCTTATCAAAAATGGAGAAAGCTCTAAAGGTAATCATTCTTCAATTTTATACACTGATAAAAGCAAGTCCAAAGATAACAAAGGAAAGGCAAAGAAAGTGGATGATGAAGCAGGTACATATCAAGTTAACTATGCAGGTAGAGGAAGACATGGCAGAGGTAGAGGAAGAGGAGGTAGACAAGGCAGGGGGAGATCCCAAGACTCCAACCCATGTTCTATTTGTGGACTAACTAATCATACAACTGAAAATTGCTTTAGGAATTCCAGGAATCAAAGAGGCAGAGGATACAATAGAGGAAGTTATGGATACTCAAGAGGAAGGTTCAACAACTATCACGGCAACTACAACAACTACAATCATTCAAACTATCAAGGAGGCTACAAAGGAAGGAGAGACTTCAATAACTACATAGAAGACTCAAACAAAGAGGATTCATTATTGATCATGAACATGGCTATGCCACAAGGTAAATCTGGTGAGCATGTTTTCTACATAGATTCAGGTAGTTCAAATCATGTGGCAGGAAATGTGGCACTCCTATCAGATTTAGAAGATCCAAGGAACAAGCATGAGGTACAAACAAGAGATGATACAAGACACCTTGTGGATAAAATAGGAAATGTCAAAGCACCTGATGGAAACATCAACCTCCTCAGTAAGGTACTCTATGTCCCTACCATTACAAAGAATTTGATAAGTGTTGGGCAGATAGTAGAGAAAGGGTTGCAAGTCAGGTTCACAAAAGCAGGAGCATTTGTTGAAGATCCAAGTCAAGGATTCAGAAGAATTGCAAAAGGTGAAAAGGCAGGTAGATTGTTCACATTTGAATTACAAGACACTAGAAACATTGCTCTCTTTAATTATGGTAGTTAGACACTCATAGAATTGGAAGTATGGCACAAAATGTTAGCACATATTAAATTTTTGGATGTATTGCTTTTGCTCATGTTCTTTCACAGGTTAGAGGCAAGATGGATCCAAAGGCAGAAATGTGTGTATTTATTGGATATGACAACAATCAAAAGGGCTACAGGTTATACAACCCTACCAACAAAGGATTCTTGGTAAGCAGAGATGTAGTTTTTGATGAGAACAATTCATGGTATGAAGATTCATGCAGGAAGGTCGATTTACCATATGATCTTGAAGAAGATTTTCCAAAGCTTGGTAGAGAACAACCAAAGATTGAAGAACAAGACACCTCAGAGGATGATGAAGAATCTCAGATGGAAAAGATCAAAGCATGGAAGTCTAAAGGTAAAGCAAAATTGCAGGAACTTGGACATGAGGCAGAATCATCACATCATGGCCTAAGAAGATCTATGAGGGAAAAGAAAAAACCAGAAAGGTATGGGTTTGACACCTCATTAGTAACTAAACATTCTATCTACATAGCACATGACATAAACCAAGAGGAGCCATCATCATTTGAAGAGGCCAAAGCAAGAACATAATGGAAGCATGCAATGAAGGAAGAGATTGAAGCACTTGAGGAAAACAACACTTGGGATTTGGTGCCCAAGACTTCATCCATGAAGGTAATAGGCTCAAGATGGGTCTATAAACTTAAGAAGAATTCTGATGGTTCCATTAACAGGTATAAGGCAAGGCTTGTAGCAAAAGGCTTTGCACAAACTCAAGGAATTGATTATGAGGAGACCTTCTCTCCTATGGCAAAGATGCCTACTATTAGGGTTTTGCTTAGTATTGCCTCTTCCAAGAATTGGAAGATACTTCAACTAGATGTAAAGAATGCATACTTGAATGGTTGGATAACAGAAGAGGTATATATGGCGCAACCACCTGGTTTCGAGAATCAAGTTTATCCTGATTATGTGTGTAAAAAACTTAACAAAGCATTGTATGGTCTCAAGCAAGCTCCAAGAGCTTGGAATTTTTAGACTTGTTTCATTCTTGCAGGACAAAGGCTTTCAACCAAGCAAGACAGATCCTTCACTCTTTATTAAAAAGAGTAATTATGAGATCATCTACCTATGTGTATATGTAGATGATATTATATTGACAGGAAATGATGCAGATGGTATGAAGAAGATCAAAGATCAGATGAGAGAAGAGTTCAAGATAAGTGATTTGGGTTCACTTACCTACTTCCTAGGTTTGGAAGTTGTCTACAAAGATCATGATTTGTTTCTCACTCAAAGAAAGTACATTAAGGACATGTTGGTAAAATTCAAGATGCAAGATTGTAAGATTGCAGGTACTCCAATGGAGGTCAATCACAAATCAAGCTCACATGAAGGTGAACTCATAGAGGACATCACATCATATCAAAGTCTAGTGGGTAGTCTCAACTATGCCACATTGACAAGAGTAGATATATGTTACAGTGTGAGTGTGCTAAGTCAATTTATGCACACACGAGGGAAACCACATATGGATGCTGCCAAAAGGATTCTCAAGTATATCAAAGGAACCATAAATGAAGGACTTTATTATCCTTATGTATCTGATTTAGGTTTGAAGCTATTTTCTGATGCAGATTGGGCTGGCTCCAAAGAAGATAGAAGGAGCACTTCAGGTTATCTTACCTTTGCAAGTTCAAAGATTATTTCATGGTCATCCAAGAAGCAACCCACAGTTGCTCTCTCTTCTACTGAAGCTGAATATAGAGGTCTTGCCATAGCTACACAAGAAGCTATGTGGATGAAGACATTATTCAAAGATCTTGGATTGGAGTTTGGAACTCCAACTATTTATGGTGACAATATGAGTTCTATTCATTTGGCTGCTAATCCTATTTTTCATGAAAGGACAAAAAATATTGAAGTTCATTATCACTATGTACGAGAGAAGGTTCTAAGCAAAGAGATTCAAATATCATATGTGTCCACTCATCAACAATGTGCAGATATTCTAACCAAAGCATTGGATGGTACAAAGCTTTGCAAGTTCAAAGCCATGATTGGTTTGCAGGTAATCTTCGAAGATTGAAGAACTCAAGCATACTTGGATTGAGGGGGAGCTGTTGGAGCAAGTCTATGACAAGCCTACGTATTGGCTTGAGTCCCACAAAGTCATAGAAGAAGCCTTAAAATGAAGACAATGTAAAGTTCACTTGTGAACTACCTCTTGTAACTTTTGAAGACTTTACTTAATGTAAAAGTGAAAGAATCTTAAGTGGTTGAGTCCACTTGATAAAAAAGGGAAAGAGGAGCCACAAATTCGTGATTTGTGGTAGATAGAGAATCAAATCAATCACTGATTGATTGGAGAGTGATTGAGGGAAGTTAGCCTCCCAAACTCAACTATAAATAGATGGTAGTTTTAGTCATGGTTAGAGAGACCTATGTGAAGACCTCCAAGAGCTGAGCTTTATGCCATATCAAGGTGTGATTCCAAGGCACACATATGTATCAGTAAGTCCATTGTATTGTACAAGCAATATACTTTCATTTTCATGATCATTTGAGTTCATATTTCCATGTTCTTGTGAAGTGTACTACTCACTGCCATATCTCTCAATTTTCTCAGTCAGATTGCAGAGATGGTTTCTCTGAGCCTGGTTCATCATTTTCAGTGATTTAACTTGTTAAAGTTAGCTCTATAAGTGTACTATATGCTCACCATTTTTCATTTCATTTGGGTGTTTCAATCTTCCGTTATGTTCAGTTGGAGTCAACAGTGTCTGTTCATTTTCACTTCTCTGTTAGGTACCCGACTTTTTTACTCATCTTGTCAGAGCTAGTTCTCAGTGTGTTCTTACCCAAATTCAATGCTTTAAAGCTTGTTGGATTCATCATACTGTCTAGTATAAGCATACAAATTTTCATAATCATCGGATTCTTAAATCTGGAGTTATATTCATTTTTTTGCTCATTGGTCTCATTACTGTAGCAGCCCGTGAAAATCGGGATGATGTCATCAGTTGTTAAACATCATTCTCAGTGTGTGGTTCATTATTTTTTATGAGATTACTCTTTAAAGTTAGCTCTTTAAGCTAACTAGACTTCCCCAAGAGGAATTAAGCTAATTTCTGCTGTGCTCAGAGAAATATGCAAAACACTGGACAGGTGTATGAACCAAAATAGCAAGTTCTTCACCTCTGAGCTAACTCCAAGTTATCTCTTTTGATCTATCTTTTTGAGAGTGATCTTCCAAGGTACATAGGGTGTCTAATACATCCATTGGCAAGCTAAAAGGGCCCACCATATACTCCTAGAGTTCATTTGGTTGTTTTAGATCAAGGATTTTGCAACAGCTCTTCATCTTCAAGCACATACCTATCCATCTCTTCACAATCACTACTGCCAGATTTGCATGCTTTTTCTGACTCTGATTGGGCTGGTTGCTATGACACTCGTGTGTCCACTAGTGTTTTTTGCTTCATGCTTGGTAGGTCATGTATATCTTGGTTGAGAAAGAAGCAGCCTACGATGGCCACTTCCTGTTTTGAGGGTGAGTATAGGGCAGCTTTCTGAGCGGCTATTGAGTGTGTGTGGCTCAGATGCCTTATGGCTGATTTGGGTGCTGGTCAATCTTCTGCCACCACCATCTTCACTGACAGTTAGAGCGCATTGGCATTTGCGAGGAACCCTATGTTCCATGCTCGCACTAAGCACATTGAGGTGCATTATCACTATGTCAGGGAGAGGTTCTCTGCTTGGGAGATCAGCTTGGCATATGTGCCCACATAGGAGAACATTGTAGACCTTTTCACAAAGGCTCTGCCTAGGGAAAAGTTTAAAGCTTTCCGCAAAGCTTTGGGCTTACTTCCTTTTGTGGAGTGATCTCCACATAGCTTGGCACTTCCTTATACATGAGTGCCAACTTCTTGTTCACCGCATCACTCCCAAGGGGGATTTGTTGATATATTTGGGTAGTGATGTGTGTGAACACACTAGGACCGTCGGGGCACTTTTTTCCCTCTTTATAAGGTTTTTTTCCCTCTGCTTGTATATACGCCTATTGCCTAATGGGCTACTATCCTTGTACATTCTCTAGTAATACATTCAGTATTGTGTGTTGTGCTCCAAGCTTCTTCTCCTTCCTTGTGCTATTTGCGTGCTTCTGCAGAGGTCTATCTCCAACATTCTTTAGTCACCAAGCATTCAATATACATAGCACATAACTCAAATTCTGAAGAACCATCAACATATGAAGAAGTAAAGAAGAAGCCATAATGGAGGAATGCCATGGAAGAAGAAATAGAATCTTTGCAAGAAAATCAGACTTCAGAATTGGTACCCAAGAAACCATCTATGAAGGTCATTGACTCAAGATGGATTTATAAGGCAAAGAAGAATTTTGATGGCTCAATTAATAGGTACAAAGCAAGGCTAGTAGCCGAAGGGTTTGCACAAAGCCAAGGTATTGATTATGAAGAAACATTTTCACCTGTTGCAAAAATGCCCACAATTAGAGTACTCACGAGTGTTGCATCTTCCAAGAATTGGAAGATATATCAAATGGATGTTAAAAATGCTTTTCTAAATGGTTGGATTTCAGAGGAGGTATACATGGCTCAAACTCTTGGCTTTGAAGACCAATCATATCCTGAATATGTATACAGGTTAAGGAAAGCATTGTATGGCTTGAATCAACCTCCTAGAGCTTGGAATCATAGAATTGGCACTTACTTGCAAGATAAAGGCTTTATGGTAAGCAAGGCAGATCCTTCCCTCTTCATTAAGAGGAATCACTTAGAGGTCATATACCTTTATGTATATGTGTATGACATAATCATTGCAGATAATGATGCAAATGGAATTAGGAAAGGAAGAGTTCAAGATTAGTGATCTTGGCTTACTCACATACTTCCTAGGCTTGGAAGTGGTATATATAGAGAAAAGTATGTTCCTTACTTAGAGAAAGTACATTGGAGATATGCTCACCAAGTTCAAGATGGAAAATACAAAGGTTGCAGGTACACCTATGGAGGTAAATATGAAGCTAAGTGCTCATGAATGTGAATTAATTGAAGATATTACTAGCTATCAAAGCTTAGTTGGAAGCTTGAATTATGCTACTTTAACTAGAGTAGATATCTACTATGGAGTTAGTGTGCTAAGTCAGTTCATGCACACCCGAAGGAAGCCTCACATGGAAGCAACCAAGAGGATTTTGAAGTACTTGAAGGGCACAATCAATGAAGGGTTATACTACCCTTATACTTCTGATATAGATGTTTAACTTTTTTCTAATGAAGATTGGACAAGCTCTAAAAATGATAGGAGAAACACATCGGGTTATCTTACTTTTGTAAATCCTTTGAAAGAAGTTGAGGTTAGACAACACCGCTACCATTCTTGCTCTAAATGCTTAGCAAATATTTCCAATATATTCATAACTCCTCTTGACCATACTTGCTAATTGGATTCTAAGAAGGAGGCTTCCTCATCCTTATCTAGTCCTTCTAACATATGAGGGGTTTTGCTAACATAGGCTTCTGATCCTTGGGAGAAATCTGCTTATCATCTAAAATAACAGAGTATTTCTTATTTTCATTGTAGAAAGATGTTACTTGAGAACCCCAATCCTGTTGAACGTTTATGTTCTTTAGCTAGGGGTGACCAAGGAGTAAATTGTAATCTACCTGTTGATCCAATGATTCAATAACCACAAAAGTAATGAGAAAAGTGGCATCCTAAATACAGATAGGGATATCCTTAATTAGTCTAATGGGTTGTACATGGGATTGACTAGCCATATAAATATAGAAAAGTGCCAATTGTAGATCGATCCATCCTAGTTGATGACAAACAGGTAAGGTATTTGACTCCAAACCACTATCAATTAAAGCACAAGAAATAGGTTTACATTTATACCAAATTGCCATTAAGGGGATGACATACGCAACCCATTTGTCTTCCTTAGTCTCAACTTGATTTATTGATAATGCCAATTGCACATTGAGAGAGGGTTGAACTGTAACTTGTTCCTCAGAGAAAAGAGTAGCTTTAAAGGGTAGAGCCAGATTTCATAGGTCACCCAAGGGTAATTGTATAGAAGATTTACAAAGTACCTACCAAGATTCTATAGTGGTAGGAGGTGTAGGATACAATGGCTCACAAGTCACAAACTTTGGCACACTAGGAAAAGTATTATTCGCGTTACCCATTGTATCCTCCATAGCCATGGTATCATCAATGTGTGTTGAACCCTCCATAGACCCTTGTTCACTCGAAGTAGGCACTTGATCCGATTGTACCTGTGATAAAGAAGAAATTTGATGAGCTAGGGCAAACTGGGTCAGAATCTAGGCAACCCACACAAAATCTTGAGTATATATTTGATGTTGTTCTTATACATTAGGATGAAGGGAAGGTCCCTGTTGGTGGTACTACTTTCCAGAACAAGTAATCACTAGGGCTGCAAGGTCTTCAAAACTGAGGGAGACTATATTAGTCATAGGAACTTTTAGCTTTGCTTCTTGTTTCCATTGATCATATTCTTGAGATTCTTGACAATTGGCTATGACATGTCCAAATTCCATGCAAAATAGGCACTACAAAACTTTTCCCTATGAAAAATTGGCTCCATCCTTTCGATTGTGATTGAAAAACCACCTACCATGTCGAATACCATGGTAAATTATTTTACCTTGTCGTGATTGTGATGATGATACATCACTTCCCCTAGTAGTACCTATATCCCCCAAATGAATGTTATGTACATATGGGGTAGGTAACCATGATCCAAGATGCATCAATTCTGGTTGGACCTGATTATTGGTCACACCTTAATGTGCGAGTTGTACATACAATTTTTAGTATTATGATTCATCACATTACATATAGCATAACAAACCTGATTTAAGGCACAATTCACCACAATGTGGCCAAAATTCCTTCACTCTGTACAATACATTTGACTGAATGCATCGGTAGGTCCTTCCAGTGGTGTTATCTAAGGAATTGTAGTTTCGAGATGTGTTGTAACAACTTTCAAATTTCTTTCCAACTACTCAGTTGCATCAATAATATAATATAACATTCTTGTCCCATCCAAGACATAAAGAAAAATTTTCTCCTTAAGGATAGGGTTAAGACCATCCATAAACCATCCTCTTAACACATCATTCGGTGGTCAATCTTATGCAAAAAATTAGCATAGAGTACTCTGGAATAACAATGCATACTTCACAACTGTTTATGTAGATAATTGGACCACATACTACATTGTCTTAGCCTTCTAAATCTTCTAAAAAATGTTGTGCACATAGCATCATATGTTGCAAAATGATTCTGCATAAATTCTGTTAACCATCAAACCGCTTCACCATACAATGTAGCTTGAGATACTTGACACTTTTGAGTATCATCTTGCCTGCTTTTGAAGAGGTCATTCTATGGAATTCTTGTGTAGAACATTTCAGGGATCCCAAATTTGCCTCCAATGCTACTTCCGCCACCTTGGCCTTAGCATAAAGTTATGGCTCGTAGTGGTAGCTTTCACAAGTTGTAAGCATAATTTCTAGAACTACTAATCTTTGGCTTCAACCTGTTCAGGAAGTTGTGCATATTTGTATTTTTCGGAGAAGGGTTTACCAAAGACTTTCTCCATTTCCACTTGGGGAACCAACACTACCGAAGCAATAATACCATCATTGCTTAATGCTAGACACTGGGAAATATAAGCTGCATCGAGTTGGACCCTAGTTTCTTGATCGATGAATAACTCAAACAATAGCAGGTTATTGTCTTCCCACTCCATCTACTCATTCATCTACGATAGAAAAGAGAGTGTCATGTGATGCACAAGAATACACTATAAATCCATCATGGCATTTGTGATTCTACGTCCACAAGAAATTGGGTTAAGGGAATTGGGATTATCGATGATGCATGAGTGTTTTTCTGTTCCCGTACCAAATGATAGAATATTCTACACTAACAAAACATCATTCTATAGTACAAAAAAATAGAGAAATATGTAGGCATAAGACAATAGATAGATTGTCATAATGGAATGCATTATCAGCCTAGGTACTTAGAGAGTTACAACATACATAATGCTACAATGTTCTAATCAATTTGGAGAATAATATTTATAGAGTTGAAATTCGGAACAATTATTATTCCTTGGAAGCTATAGGAAAATGACTATTTACATGACTTTTGGGAATTTGCACCATTGGTATCCTAACACAATGACACAAATGATGACTTTGATGAATCGGATGACAAGGTATGCCACGGTCTATGCCTTGGTCACCACCTTGTAAGCTCTAGAGGAGAGCACAAAGAACCATCTGATGTGTGGGTGGGTACTCTCTCCACTTACATAATAGCAAAAACTATTTGTTTCGGAAAGCTTTGATATTAGTGAAGGGGTGTGATGGTGATCCACCATGACAGATTCTCCTTCACAAGATCTTTGCAATGATGCCCTCAAGATAGAAGACTGAGCTGTGGGCAACAATGTGATGCTCCACACAAACCTATAAAAAATATCGACTACACAATAAATAGAGAGCACAAACTCAGATTTCCTAGGCTTTGCAAAATACGATAAGATCTTGAGTCTGTGGATGACCAGACTCCTATATGTTTTATTAAAGAGCATATAAAAAAGTTTCTAGCATCCATTTGGCCTTTCACATGGACACTAATGGTAACAACCCCCACTAGATAATAAACCTAGAGCTTTGCAAAATGCCTCAAACTTTTCCCATGGAAGAGCTTTGGTGAATATGTTTTCCAAATTATCTTGTGCAGGCACATATATCAAATCAATATCTCCAACATGAAGGCACTCTCTAACATAATGATAATGAACCTCAATGTGCTTTGTGCATTCATGAAACACATGACTTTTGTCAATTGCCAATGCACTGTGACTATTAATGAGAATATGTGTAGGTGTATCAATCTCCATGCATAGATCCACCAATAGGTGTCTCAACCATATACACTCCACTGACTATCAGTGAGAATATTGTAGGTGTATCAATCCCCATGCATAGATCCACCAATAGGTGTCTCAACCATATACACTCCACTGTAACTATGTTCCTTGTACTCAGCTTCACAACTTGATGTGGCCACTCTAGGCTTCTCCTTACTCAACCAAGATATGCATGATCCTCCAAGGAAAAATCATTTACCACTAGTGGGCACACATGTATCATAACAATCAACCCGATCACTATCTGTAAAAGCATGCAAGCATGGGTGAGATTCTCTTCCATAAAAGAGACCCAAACATAAAGTGCATTTAAGATATGTAGACACCCGTTTTACCAGTTGCCAATGCTTAGTGCCAAGGCTATTCATAAATCGATTCACTATATGTCTTCCCTTGTGTTACATGCATATATCAAACATCCCAGAACTTGCTGATAAAGAAAAGTATCAATGCATCATTTACATCCTCAATCAAGAACCTAGATCCAATTTCCACTAGTGTTGAGATAGGATTACAATCCTTAAAGCTAAAACACTAAAGTATTTTCACAATATACTTTGCTTGATGTACAACAATCCCCCCTCAATAGATACAACCTAGAATGCCAAGATAATGTAGTATTTTGATAGCGATACATCTCAAAGGACTCTCCTTCTCGAGAGCTCCATGATGATAACCTCAATGTAGAAAATCGAGATCTAGACATGACACATAGTACTCTGCACAGAGCCTCCAGACACAAAAAACACATAACACGAACACAAATTTCTTAGGTGTTAAAAATTCGATTGAGCTTATAGTCAATGGGTTACCAAACCATTATATATTTTATCAAACAACATATACAAAAGTGTTCAATGACCATTTGGCCTTTCACATGGACACTGATAGTAACAATCTCCCACCAAAAGCCAATATTGTCAAAGTGTTTATGGGAGAAAAATAACAAGGATAAAGAATACCTGAGTGTAAGTATACAAACTATACCTCCCACCTGATGGGCATGTTACACAATATACAAGTAACTATGTAAGATCATGGATCAAGTAACCCCATGAAGTGACAATAGTGTCAAAAGCTATCCTATGGTAGAGCTTTAGTCAAAGCATCTACAACATTATCTGGAGTATGAACCTTCTCAAGAGTAATGTACTTAGTGCATAAGAAGTCTCTAATGAAGTGATGCCGCACCTTAATGTTCTTGGTCTTTGCATGATAGACCAGATTTTTAGCAAATGCAATGGCACTTTGACTATCATTGAGCAAATGAGGTACATACTAAGGTAGACCTATATCAAAAGCAAGATGGGAAAGACACAATGCTTCCTTACATGCCTCACTTGCTACAACATACTCTCCTTCTATAGTGGAAATAGCTGTACATTCTTGAAGATGAGATCCCCAAGAGAAAGCACCTCTAGCAAAATGAAAAATGTACTATGATGTAGACTTAAGTGTCTACAAAACCAATATAATCAAAATCTATGCAATCAATAATGGATGCTTTCCCTCTACCCAAGCATAGACACTTGTCGTTAGTGCCACTCAAATATCTCAAAATTGTCTTAATTGATTCCCAATGCTTCTTGCAAGGATTAGACATATATCTGCTCACAACTCCCATTGCAAATGCAATGTTTGGTCTCATAGTTACCATAGCATACATGAGACTACCAACATCAGACTGATAAGGAATTTTGATCATGAATTCCTTTTCCTCATCTCATTTGGGGCAATCATCCTTGGTCGATTTCACATACGTGGGTAAAGGTGTACTCAATGCCTTTCCACCTTGCGTATTGAACCTGTGAAGTACTTTGGATATGTACTCACTTTGAGACAAGTATATGCATCTTTTACTCCTATCACAAGTAATGCACATGCCAAGAATATGTTTGGCATCCCCCAAATCCTTCATATCAAGTGTTTGACTCAACTTCTTTTTTAGAATCAACAAGTCATAAGGGGGCTTCCCAATAATCAACATATCATCGACATAAAGTAGCCATGAGACTGCATAAACGCATCAAAGTTTTGCTACCATTGTCTGGGTAATTGTTTAAGTCCATATAGCCTCTTCTTGAGCTTACAAACTAGACTTTCTTTCCTAAGAACTACATAACCCTTTGGTTGTTCCATATAGATCTCATTTGTAAGATCTCCATGAAAGAAATCCGTCTCACATCCATTTGGACTAGCTTGAAGTCCTCCACTACAACGAATCCAAGCAACATTCGAAAGGTAGTCATCTTGACCACTCGAGAGAATATTTCCTTGAAATCAACACCATGTTGTTGCTTTAAACCATTTGCAAAAAGTCATGCTTTATACTTTGGAGAAGCACTATTTGATGTGAATTTCAGCTTATATACCCATTTACATGGTAAAGCTTTCCTGCCCTTTGGAAAGGTACTAGATCCCAAGTACCATTCTTGTGAATAGAATCCAACTCACTCTTCATGGCTTACTCCCACTTGACATGATCCTTTGTTTGCATGGCCTCTTTCTAGAAAGAAGTCTCACCAACATCTATTAGCATAACAAAATCAAAACCTGGAACATATCTATCATGTGGATGTGAGACACATGCAAAGCATCTTAGTGGTTGCTGAATAGGAACATTTACAAACTGATATGGTTGGACATTCTCTTGAACATCCCTATGTGCAACATTTTTATGCATGCTAATTGGAGGACTAGTATCCTCAAACACCACTCTTCTCACTTCCACCTCCTTAATGGGATGCTTATGCATCTTAGACTCATTGAAAATGACATCACTACTTTTGATCACTGAGTGTGTTTCAAGATCCCAAAAGCAATATCCAAATTGTCCTTCTCGACCATATCCAAGAAAAATGCATTTGTTTGACTTATGGTCCAACTTTTCTTTAAGATTCTTGGGTATATGAACATATGCTTCACACCCAAAAACTCGAAGATGATCATAATATGGTGGCTTCCCTGTCCATAACTCTTGTGCTACTTTTAGATCTTTGGCAATGCTAGGTGAAAGGCTAATCATGTGAATTGCAATCAATACTGCTTTTGCCCAAAAGCCTTGTGAGAGATTTGCATGATGCAACATAAAAATTATACTATCCTGAATAGTTCTATTTATGCTTTCAGTTACACCATTCTGTAATGGGGTATAAGGAGCTATAAAGTATGTACAAATTCCTCTAGAATGACTGAAATGGATGAATTCATGTGAGGTATACTAACCCCCATTAGCTGAATGTAAAGCTTTGAGCTTAGCTCTTTTTTCAATCTCAATTGAAGCAAGCCATTTTAGAAGGTAGGGAATACCTCATCCTTCAATTTGATAGGATATACCCGTACTTTTCTTGTAGCATCATCTATGAAAGTGACAAAGTAAAGAGAACCACCTAATGACCTTATGGGCATTGGACCCCACACATCTGTATGGATGAGATCTAAAGGGAGAATTGAAGAGTCAATTTGCATTTTATGCACATTCTTAGTTTGCTTTCCATAATGACAATGCTCACAAAATGAAAAATAAAAAAAGATAACACATGTAAGTAGCCAAGACGCGAAGGATTTTCCATTCCACTATGAGATATGTGGCTCAAATGGCCATGCCAAATACAAGCTATAGGCTATCCATTAACAACTAACAAGTGTTCTTTCTATGACACAAATAAAGGATAAAGTAAGACAACTTTGCTTCCTTTTGCAGTAACCATATTGCACTTTGATATGCGAAAGGACTGAGCATAGAAAACCACCTTGTAACCAAGGTCATCAAGTTGACCAACTGACATCAAACTACATGATAATTGAGGTACATGGCATACATTATGCATAGTAAATTTTGAGCCATCAATGAACTGCACAATCACATCTACAATCCTGACAACATCACATTGGTAAGAGTCAGCAAGTCTCATAGTACCAAGAGACTTTGCTGCATAAGTAGAGAACCATTCTCTATGTGGTGTCACATGGAAAGAAGCAGCAAAATTTGGTAGCCACATCTAGGAAAGAGAATCAGCCATAAGAGCCTCAATAGGCATAGTACTATCAAGTGTCAAAACATCAACATCATAAAAAATAGCATTGATTTCTTCAATCTTCATGATTGAAGTAGATGGTGCAAGTAATTGTTTAACATGCCCATCAACATTTTTGCCTTTACCTTTAGCATTCTTTAACACATAGCAATCTTTCTTCATGTCTCCTTTATTATGACAATAATTGCATTCAATATCCCTCTTTCTTGATTTACTTCTACTCCTATTCCGTTGACCATTATTTTCCTTGTTCTTGCTCTTGCCACATTGCTGATTCTTTCCTTGGTAAGAATCACAAACATTATAAGCATCATTAGAAGTAGCATTGATTTCTTCAATCTTTACAGTTGAAGTAGATGGTGTAGGTAACTATTTAACATGCCCATCAACATTCGGCCCCTTACCTTTATCATTCTTTAATGGATATCAGTATTTCTTCATGTGTCCTTTCTTATGACAATACTGGAATTCGGTATCCCTTTTCCTTGATTTACTTCTACTCTTATTCCATTGACCATTCTTTTCCTTTTTTTTGCTCTTAGCACATTGCTGATTCTTTCCCTAGTAAGAATCATGGCCATTATACGCATCTGCACTCAGAGTGACAACCTCAGATTTTCTACAAATCTCCTCACTCAAGAGTGCTCCACAAATGTCATCATAGGCCAGTTTACCACCAGGTGCACTATTGTTAATAGCTATGCAAAACGTATCCCATGATGATGGCAAGCTGCATAACAACAAGACTACTTTCATTTCATTATCCATGTCCACTTTCTGAGCATGTAGTTAGGAGAATATAGCATCAACAACACTATCCGTGTCCTTCATGTGAAGGTCATATAACTTTCTCATCATATAAACTTTGTTTGATGCCATTTCTTTTTCATATGTATTGTGTAACTTCTTCGAAAGCTCCTCAGCACTTTCACAATCTAATACTATAAAGTAAACATTACCTGCCAGGTGCAATTGAATTGGTAGACATGGCCATTTCATATGAATCATCCCAATCATCTTCATCCATGTCAACATGCTTCTTTGGGATTCCATTTACTAGATTCCCTTGCTTCTCCTGAATTAGCAGATCTTTAATCTGAATCTTCCATAGAGCAAAGTTTATGCCATCAAATTATTGAATCTCAAAATGGTCTTTGCCTTGCAAGTTATAACTCCTCCTCGGAACACTCACACTAGACCCTGGTCGACCAGACATGCTTGAGACCTCTGATACCATGATGATAAAGAACTCAATAGAATGATAATGGAGCTATAAGAGTCCAAACACCACTAAGGCTAAAAAAGGATGACTGTTGCTCTAGCACAATGGTGAGAACCACGTTAAGGAGCTTCACCTCCTTAATGTCAATCTGCAGAAGAGATAGGAGTGATATGAAGATCGTGAACGTGAGATGAAGTGAGAGTGAAGGTGAGAAGCATAGAGATGCACACACACATACACACACACAATGAAGAGACAAGCAAGACACAATGGAAGGTAGGAAATCAACTCTATTACTCAAGAACACTCTTACAAGCTCAAATAGCTCTAAGCTCTTCTCTACTCAAACAAGCTAACCTAAAAAATGAGCTCTCTAGCTCTTTTTATAGATTCTAGACTAGTTTTGATCGGTTTCACATCTAGTGACCGGCATAGCTAAAAAATAGGTCCTAGATGCTTTTGAAAGGGTAAATGATGTCTAAAAAAAGCCAAAATTGGTATGCTCGTTCTACCTAAGCTCCTCAATCTTGAGGACTCCTCGGCTTGCACAAAATGGAGCTATAAATTACAAAAAGGGTTTTTCTCTGTTACATATAGTACAAAAGCGATGAAAATCACTGTTGGAGGTTTTGAAAAGTATTTATAAAATATAAGTCTTTGAAAAAATGATTTGACTGACTCCCTGCTTCTTCGTTATGCTCTGTCTTCACATGCTTCCACATCTTCTATGCCTCTGGCTACTGCCAACACCCCCCTCCCTCTCGCTTCTGTCGTCCTCGACAGAACTTGGTTGTGAGGTCCGTCCGATATCATTCTAGAGTAGTTCCTGAGCGAGGGTGTGTTCTGATATGCAAATTCCTCGGTCCAGATCTGCCTCGAGTTTCTCCCAATCAATGGGCAGCGGTTCATCTGATGGCGGGAGTCGAGAATGCGTGGAATATACCATCTGTTCACAGGCAAATAACTGAAGTAAATGCGTAGGCCTGCTGATGAACACTTCCGAATGGTATTCCCAGAAACCGATTGTGAACATTTCTTCGAAGTGTGGTTATAGCACGCCGGTAAGTACTTGATTCTACAATGCCAGGCATAACACACCCGGAGCGATGGCGTTGTACTCATATCATATGCAAGATCTAGATTACCATGCTCGAAACCCAGGGTGTTCACATGGGGTGCCTTGACGCGACGGAAGACTTTGAAAACCATTTGCATCATGTCAAATATTTTGACAATCATGTGTGCTGCTATATCATCCATATGTTTTAAGCAAGGGAGCCAGTGGCGAATCGTTGCCATTATGTATCCAATTGTTGGTGGTCCTGTGGGTGGCCTGAAATATGGGTAATTAAGCCAATCCTAGCATTGCTTGTTGTTCTGTACTTTAATGGCAAATGCCTTCTAGGAACGGCGATGTGGCACTGGTCCCCAACATGGGTTTTACTTTAAGTGTAGAGGTGCCTTAACCCAAGTGCCCATCATCTCTGGATAATTCTGTAAGAGATCCTTGTGCCAATCTGGTCGATAGATTTCTCCTTGCTGCACCTCTATTGGCAAATCATCAGGCTCAAACTGAGTAGCGTGAGAGGGTTTCTTGCCCGTTTCTTTCTCTATGGCCAACTGATATTCTGCCATTAACATAAAGTAAGGCTTGTATTGTAGCTCGTGCCCTGATATGTATCTGCGAGGGGCCAAATGAGCAAAGTAGGAGGAATGTAAAATGCGTTCTTCAATCATTGCCATCGCATGTAACTGTGCCTCTACCCTTGCTGAGTGGGTTGTTCCAAGTTCTTCTATCGTCTTCATCCATGCGGGAGTTGGAAGTTCGAAAGTCGTCTGGCCTTCGGCCGTGACTCGTCCGCCTGGGATGGGTTGAGGTTCATATGCTTCTTCAAAAGTTTCCTCCACCGGAATAGTGACTGTTTCTTCCTCTGCTAGTAGTTCCGGTGGGGAATCTGGTCTGGGGGGTGCTTCATATACTGCTATCCGTGATTGAAGAGTTGATACCTGGGCCCATAATGTGTTGAGTTCCTCTAGGATGTCAAGAGATGGGTCCGCAGGAGCTGGTAGTCCTTGTTGTATAGGTGCTCTGAGTTGGAGTAGCTTATGATCTTCTTTCAGCTTCTGATATTCCTCATTCATGCTGTCGTACTCATCTAACAATCTGACATGATCATCTAACAACATTTTCATAGATTCAGAGGGCAGGGCCTTAAAACGACTGGGGCTCAACGGTTGGTCGGGTTGATCTAGGGAAGCTTCTAAATTCTCTCTGTTCTGTTCTTGTAAGCGCTGGTTCTCTTCTTTCGCTACTGCCAAGTGTCGTCTGAGTAAGCCCATGTTCCTCGTTAATATTGCATTGCGAATAGTCTATGCCCTTAACAAGTTATCGATATCTATGGCATCCTCTTTCGTCTTTTCTTCACTTTCTAGTTCAAGTTTGTGATATGCCTCTCGTAGCTCTTGGTAGCGGGTGTTCAATGAGGCATTCTCGATGGTCAGTGAATTGAGCTGCGACTGTAAATCGTTGGTTGTCTTCTGTAGCGTCTGATAATTATTTCCAAGAGATGCAAACTCATCTCTTACTTGAGTCATGCATGTGAACATCTGTCGAAATGTGGTGTCTATAGTGGGTGATAATATTAGTGACAGAGTGAATGAAGTTGTGGTGTGTGTGGGTGTTGATGCAAAGGGTAAGGGAAATGGGGATGGGAATGTGGATGCCGTGGTTATTGTGGAAAAAAGTGAAGTGCCTAAGTATGGTTGTGCCATGAATGATGTGAGCGGTGGTGCGGTGGGCGGTGATATATCCATGTCGTTGGATGTGGTATCAAGTGCGGTGACTGTGAATAATGGCATGAGAGTGGGTGCGTGTGTGGGTGTAAATACAGGATTTACAAAAGTTGAAGAGTAATTTACAGAGGGGTTCTCTTGTACTGCTTGGTGGAGAGAAGAAAGAGGAAAGGCAGTTGGGCGGGGAGGTGAGACAGGGGAGAAGGTTAATGGAGGTGGGAATGGGAAAAGGGGTCTTGGAGGTGTGTGGAAGGATGGGGGGAAAATTGGACTGGATAGAAAGGTGGATGTTCGAGGAGGAAAACTAGGTTGGGTGGGTGCGGGAATTGTCGGATGAATGGAAGTAAAGAAGGCTTCTGCTATAGCGCTATCCAAAGATGTGGATGGTCTAGGAGAGATCGGATGTACAGGGGAGAGTGGAGATACGGGAGGTGAAAGAGGAGCGGTTGGGGTGGCGGGTACTTCGGTCACAACGGTGGTATGTACAGTAGTAGTGTGGGGCAGGGAGTCGACGAGGATAGCTTCTTCGACCGTAGATCTTTCAGGAATTAGGCGTGCTTCCCTGGCCTGTTGGGATGACTGAGTACCTCTCGGTACACGAATATATTCACTAGGTTTTGATAGTAAACGTACTCATCGGGGGTCATATTGCAGAAGGAGTTTTCGCTGCAAATATCTTAGTGCTTCATTAGATCCTACTGATTTAACAAGCTCCCGAAAACCTTTGATGTATACTTCTTCGAAACTGCCTGAGACGAGTTCCTGTTCTATGAGTGCTTGGCTCTCTTCCTCCATTAACTTCTTACGTGCCCAAACTTTTTCCATAGTGCGATATAACTTTTTGATGGCCAACGTATAAGCTGCTGCTTCAAAGGTTTCATCTTCATGCCTACTGTATCACCTTGGGAGTCATGAGTGCCCTGGTTGGCTTCATCATCGCCCTCATCATCATTTGTCTCTATTCTTTCTTCCTCGGAACTAGACACTACTTGTCCTTGTGGTTGATCCGGGGGAGTGGTTGGGTAGCTTGGACGTTCATATTCTTGAGAAAAGATTTGTCCTTTTGAAAACTGAAACTCACTTGAAAACACATCTTGCATCTCGAAATCGAATGTTGTGTCCGTCGGTTCTGCTTCCAAGTTGGGTATCGGAAAAGAAAAAGCTTCCGCACCAATAGTGGTGAGAACTTCTGCTGGAGTGGTGGTAGGTTCCTGGACTGATGTTGCCTGTGAGGTAACCGCACTAGTAGTGCCTTCTGTAATGATAGGTCGAGATAATCATATGCGAATAGGTTGTACAGTTATAGGGGCGTCCGTTGGAGACTGTTCTGGAGAGGGTTGTGGTGACGGTGATTCTGGGACCTGTAGGCATGGAATGGTTCCTCTCATGCGCTTTCCTGCTCGTCCCTTGCTGGACTTCCTAGCTTTCTTTGCTGTCCCCTTGAATGCTTTCAGCTCATCGCTTGTCATTGCACGCTTTATTGGTAAATCGTATGCCAAACACATATATACAATGCGCGTGAGAGTGCAACATCCATTGATTACCTTCTTTCTTTCCCTATCTATGTTGTGCTAAGGACAACTGATCAATTATCCAGCTTGCTAGGTCTACCGTTTGAGGTCCAGTACATGCTAAATATAAACCAAACCAGATGCGTTTGTGGGGCATGGTGAATCTGTCCTGAGCTGGAAATGCAAAATGTTGCATACATATCCTTAAGGGTTTAGATAGCTCAGATGTGATTGTTGAAATATCTTCCCACTTAGTAACATCCTCACGTTTCATAGGCTCTGGAATTAGCCTTTCTCATTCTGTCGGCGTATGCGTTCCATGTATCTTAATAGCAGCTCTAATCAAATCTTTAGACAGATAAAACTTCTTATATGGAGGATCATTTACCAAAGACGACAAAATGAATGTTCCTGGCAAATCTTTGTTCTCCAAAGCTGTCAATGTTGTTACCAAGTAGTAGCATCTGTAGGAATCCGGTTTAGGCAAAGGATCACTGAAATATTCTATTAGCTCTTGCCCAAACATGCATTAAGTCTTCTATGTTCTGTAGTCCTTCGAACTCTCTTGAGAAAAATTGGTACTTGCCCCAAATACGGTTATCAAAAGTTAAATTGGCCTCAAAAATGAAATCTGCATCCGCCAATGGGCCTGCTAAACCTTGAAACCAATGAGAGTTGCGATGAATCTTCTCAGTATATCCCCTAGGAGGATTGTGGATCGGCATGGGTCCTGGAAATCCCTGAAATTCTGGTGGTTGAGCCGTAGGATGTGGTTCCGTGAGTAGTTCACCAATATTTGCCATTGGTGTACTGGGGCCAGCTTCAGATGGTCCTTCTACCTGCATGATGAGTGATGCGAGTGTGTAGAAGATCTGCTACAAAAGATTAACACATTAGTATGGAAATTAATCATGATCCCATTAATGTGAGACTACAATCCCTTTCCATAACCGATGTGTAACCCGTGTAGCCGAGTGTTGTGATGTGGTTTATGGAATGATTGTTGCAAACTAATACAGGTCTCTAGACACCTATATGCTTCAGATGGTGCATACATTGCTTGATGAGATTGTTATTACGAGTGATGTGGGTTATAGTGTGTGGATTTGTACAAGGTTTAGGTGTGGGTGAATTATTACAAAGGTCTTGTTTAGTTGGGGTGGGAGTAATGTTAGATAAGGGGATCGGAGAAGACATCTGGATATGTTTCGGTATCCATTTCCTAAGAGTTTCTGAGCGAGTGGTATGTTTCTTTTGAGGGACAAAAGGTGATATCGGATGTGGTGGTATTGAAGGGTGAAGAGATTTCTGAGGGGTATATATTACATGGCTTGAGGGTTGGGCTAAAATACACTATTTGGGTACCCAAATCTGCGTGGGTGTGGGTCGATTCATAAGGTACTTCTTGGCGATCCAAATTTGTCAAATGTTCGTACTCGTAGAAGAAGGTCGAGAAGGCTTTGGATTTTGCTTCTACTTCTATTGAAACTTCTTCTGAGCTTCGTTTGCGTTGTTGAAATCTGTCAGTAGTATTTGTCCTTTTGGCACCCATATTTGTCTCGTGCCGCTTAGTTTGTGATACTGATACTGCAGCTTTCTTCCTTGTGTCGTTTGATATTGTCGTCGGTCTGGGTTCCTTCATCGTGGTTGACTCCTTTGTGGTTGAGGTTGAGAGGTCGGATGGACACTCTGCTTTGGAAAAGAAGGGAGGTCCAACACTTGCGAAACTTGCCCATTAGGAAGTGCTTCGTTTTGTACTATTAACCTAGGCTAGTCTGCAATAAGTGTGGAAGGATGGGCACTGCAGGGTATTTTGCCCATGTGGCTGCTGATGCAGTCCACTTGACCTGCAATTGTCCCCATTTGTCCACTGATGGTGCCCATTCGGCTGTTAATGGTCCCCATTTGTCCGCTACGGTAACCCGCCTGACCGCTGATTATGTCCATTTGACCAAGCGGTTGGGTGGTTGCCCCTTCTAATTTGCAGGAAGCCCAAGGGAAAATCTCCTGGCGTCCTTCTGATTGACAATTGTCCATCGCCAAGCCCGCATGGGTTGGTGTAGACATAACGTGACTCATCTGACCAAAGATCTTCCGGTCCTCCTTCGCATGCTGTTCATATGGTCTAGGGTTACATACCTCAGGCAGAATGCCATTAGGGAAGTCAAGCAGTATCACTCGCTTCTGATCTAAGGTTCCAATATGCAAGGCTCTAAGATTTAGGTCCACTGAGTGATCGTATAGCCAATCTTGGCCAAGGATTAGGGGTTCTATCAGGTCGTCATCATGGCACACTAGTAGCTTCACTGTCAAGGTCACTTCATGTATGAGGATAGGAAGGTCCACCTCACCCATGCAAGGGGTTTCCATGCCTCCTAGCCCTATGAGGTATGCATCAATTGGCCACATTTCTATTCCTGAGTCCTTATAGTGGGACCATCTAATCACGCTAGTCGTAGCTCCTGAGTCAATTAAAGCCTTGAGCTCTTGGCAAGGGTTGCCGTGCTCTAGCTTGACTGTAGTGAATGGTCTCCTATCCACTATGCTAGGATGAGTGCTTGATTTCACTTGACACATGGCCATGGGGTATCTGGGTGTTGTTTCCAGATGGTTATAATGTTCTCTCCCTAGTCCTTGTCTTCTTAGCTTCATGCGCTTAATGCGTTCTATAGCTTCTACCTGAGCTTCAGTACATATCCTATTTTCTTCCTCCTTACGCTTCTTTGCCAACGTGAGTCTTCTAAGCATATCCTCCGTAAGAGGTTCCTAGTATAGCCTGACTCTACAACCACTAATGTAATTAGACATTATGTCTCCTTCTAAGGTGGCTAACTGTACTGCTCCACTTTTTGAGAGTTTGTTAATGATCATAGGTCCATAACCTCACTTTTCTAACTTCCGTGCATGTTGTTTCAACATATATACTAGGACTAAATCTCCTTCTTTTAGGCCTTTATCTTTCACATGTGCATCAAAATAGGCTTTCTGTCGTTTCTTTGCCACATATATTCCTGCTGTTGCTTTTTCAGCCTGGTTTCTCCTAATCGTTCCAAGTCCATTATTCTTGATGATAATTCATGGCCGGTCCACCGATGTTCTTGTGCAACCTTAAGGGTCGGTATCAAGAAGTCCAAAGGAAGCACAACATTCTGACCAAAAACCATCTGAAAGGGAGTTGCATTGAGTACGGTCTTGTAGGCCACTCGATATGCCCAAACAGCGTGGTGTAACTGTTTGTCCCAATCTGAACGTTTGTTGTTCACGAGTTTCGTCAGTACGTTACAAAGGATCTTATTAGTGCTTTCAACCTGACCATTGGCCTGAGGATGATATGGTGCGGATTTCTTGTGAATCACCATAAAATCTTGTAACAAATATTCAATGACTTGGTTTAGAAAGTGAGTTCCTCGATCGCTCACTAACTCTATAGGCAATCCATATCTTGTAAAGACGTTTTCAAATAAGAATTTTGCAGTCGTGTGTGCATCATTCTTTTTCGTGGCTTTTGCCTCTACCCATTTGGTAAGATAATCTGTTGCAACAATGATGTATTCCGCATGTGCTCCTTTTGCAGGGGGGTTAATGGGTCCTACAAAGTCTATATCCCACTTAGAAAATGCACGTCCACCCATCATGGGTTTCAATGGCATTTCATCTCTGCGAGTAGGAAATTGAGTTCTTTGGCACACATCACATCTCTTAACATAGGTATGTGCATCCATGTGAAGAGCGGGCCACCATAATCTTGCAAAGAGGATGGCTTTGATGATCCTTAGTCTATCGGCGATCAGTATGCAAACATACGGCGACCACGATGGGATGGGGTAACAGAGCACTACACAAAGTAGATTGATGTCGGTACAAAGTGGCAAGGAATACTTACAAAAGCCTCATCATCCTGATTATCTAGATGAGTTCGTGCAATAGACACTTGCAACATTGAAGTTGGAAGATATTCCTCTTGGGGAAGCAATCACTATTACAAAAGAAGTATAGTTTTGGGTGGAAACTAGAGTTTTATCCCCCAAGCTTTTGAAGGACCTCATCTTTGAGTGGAAGGACGGTAAATTAGCTAAAGTATTATCGCATGGGGAATTCAGCGGGACCGACCAGCAGAACCACCTGCAGGAAGAAGAATACCCTCTAGAAGAAGGTCAAAGCGACGGTAGTGTAACCTCGCCAGAATTGCAGTTAGCTTTAATACCCTTACCTCAAACTACTACCTTACAGGCACTTGGTAACTCGATGGCGAACACGCACCCACTACCAGTGCTAAACTATACTCATTTTTACGAGTGAGTAGATGAAGATCCAAATGTGCACGTACAAACATTTGAGAATCAGTACTTATGTAATCATCATAATCTGCATGATAATTGGCACAAATTTTAGGTGTTTCAAGCCACATTAGTCGGCGATGCAGTCAAATGGCTTACTGAATACCCTCCCGATTACTTTTCCACATATGACGAGTTGAAGGCGGATTTCTTGGAACGATTCTAGACCGCGATGAGTATTTCGGAGTTACATTCTTCACTTCAGTATATGTTGCAAAAAGGGACGGTCGATCATTATGCATCATATTTTAGATCTACACTATGATATTTTCCGGCAGATAAGTGTCCTACAGAGGAAATGTTAACATAATTCTTTTTGGATGGACTACAACCACCCATTGAAGAGAAGATCTATATGTACACACTTGAACAATCTCGTACGTTAGATCAGATAATTGACTTAACAATCCGTATGGATCGGAAGATGTAGTTTGCCAATTTGGGCTCCGAGAAGACTAATTTGGTATTCAGGAAGGGTGCAATCCCAGAGAAGCAACTGTATTGCCTATGGTGCAGGAATGCGGGTCATATTACGATTGATTATGTGCTTAATCAGGTTTTTTGTCCTATTTGTAACAAAACTAATCACAGTCTGGAGGAATGTTGCTTTAATGCGCGGAATACCTTAGTAGCTATTGTGCAAGTAGAACGACCTTCTTGGAAAGATAATTTAAATGGGTATAAGCCCCAAGTTGTTAATAGACAATGGCTGAATAGTTAGGATGCTAGACTGGGGGGACCCTCTCAATATTCAGATTCACATCAATTTTCGGAGCAGCAGCGTGGCTTCTGCTAGAATAGACAAGAATTTGGTAGAGGATAGAGATGTTAAAAGTCAAGCTTCAAGCTAAAAATTCGTGGGGAATCTTTTATGGAAATGTGGAGCAATCAAAGGAAGCCAAAAGCCATGAGATTCCATCAAGAAAAGTCACTCAACCACTCCCCAAGTCATCTCAACTAATTCCTCCAAGTTAGGAGGCTGATTTGGAAAGGTAGTTCCTAGATTTTAGGGGCACTCTTCTCACTATAAAAGGAGCATGTATCCCGACTTCTTTTGGGCCATCTTCTTGGAGTTTTTAGCTCATGTAAAGTGAGCACTAAGTGCTGGAGTTGTGATAAGCAAGCCCCTTGCTTAAGCAACCCCCTTGCTTGCTTGCTTGTTTTCTTTTAGTAGGCATATCTATGTGTGTGCGCAGGCAGTGTTGCAACTCTCTACCCCTGAGTTGTTAGCATTGCTTCTCCCTCATATGGTATCCATTTGATGTAATTCTTATCTCATTGGATAGCTATAAGAGTCTATTTTATGCTTACCAATTCTCTGGAGCATTCTCTGAGTAAGCTGGGAGCAACATTCATTTTAGTGAAGTTGTGTGATTGATATCTCTCTCTTTGTGTAGGCTCTGTTGGAAATATTTTGCTCTCTGTTGTAAGGGCTGGTTCTCCTTCTCTATGTATCCATTTGCTATGATTTTGGTGTCATTGGGTAGCTATTAGAGTGCTCTAAAGTTGACCCAAGTTTGAGATTCATTCTCTGTATAATCTGTGAGAAAAGTTTGCTGGAGTGAAGTGAGGTCTCTACTTGACTAGCAGTTGTGAGCATTCAACTAGCTCATGTTGTAGACATTGTTTCTCTTTGTGTAAGCATCCATTTCAAGTGAAATTTGATTTGTTGGAAAGCCCTTGGTGTCTACTACAGGTCTACAAAAGCTCACTGGAGTTCTCTGCATAAGCTCTGAGTAAGAGAATTTTTGGTGTGCAGAGGTCAAAGAAGGATACCTGTGGAGGTCATTCGCGCTTCATCGTTGCTTAGGGGTTGAGATACTTCCCCCATCAGTGGTATCAGAGCATTTGGGTATCTTGGAGGTATCACATACAAGCAAGAAGACCTCTTGGAGTTGGTGGTTGAAGAGTTGCATCAACAAAAGCTTCTTGGAGGTAGCTCACATCAAGGGGGAGCTATTCTACTCAAATTTGCAAGAGCACAAGGTGTCCATCTAAGGAAAGCTTTGGATTGAGGTAACCTCAGAGCCTCATTTTCATTTTACACACATTGGAGCATTAGCCAAGGGCTAGGTCAAGTATCAAAGACTAGATATGGGAGACTTCAACACTCAAATTGAAAAGCTAGACAAAGGTAACTATCAACCATGGAGATTTAGGGTCTCCAACTATCTTATGGGCAAGGGCCTTTGGGGGTTGATTAGTGGAAGTGAACCAAGACCTAGGTTGGATGAGAATCCAACCAATGACCAGAGAAGGGCCTTTAGGGAATGGAATGAAAGAGACAAGAGGGTTATCTTTATTCTTTCTCAACACATTAGCAATAGCATGATCGGCCATATCCAAGACCTGGATTCAAGCATGAAGGTATGGGAGACACTTGAAAGGCTTTATTCAACAAGCACCAAAGCAAGGAAGATCCAACTCAAGAATGAGCTCAACAACCTTAGGAAGAGCTCAGGGAGTAGCATAAATGACTACATACTTAAGGTCAAGGAGTTATCAGATGCATTGGGATCCATTGGAAGCCACGTAGACGATGACGATCTTGTGGCTTATACTCTCAATGGTTTGAGAGATGATGAGAAGTGGAAAACCTTTACCACTTCAGTTTATGTAAGGGATAATCTTCCCGATTTTGAGCAATTGGTTGCTCTCATGGTCACCGAAGAAATGAACATAGGTGGAAGTTCAACTAAAAGCAAAGATGCACAAGTTTTCTATGCAGGTAATCAAAGGGGCAAAGGAAGACAAGGACAAGGAAGGGGCAAAGGAAGGTTTGGAGGAAGGCAAGGCCACTCAAGAAATCAAGGACATGACCAAGGCACCTCATCACAAAGAGGGAGAGGAAGATCAAGAGGAAGAGGAGGACGACATCAACAAAACAGGAATCAAGATGGCGAAGGATGTTACATATGTGGCAAGTTTGGCCACTATGCTAGAGATTGCTACCAAGGAGGAAACCAAAGGAACTATAATCAAGGTTCTTCATACAAAGGCCAAGGTAATTATGCTTCTACAAGTTCAGAAAATGACAATCTCTTGATGATGCACATGAATGGGAATTCAAGCAAAGTAGATAACACTTGGTATATTGATAGTGGATGTAGCAACCATATGAGTTGCAATGCTTCTTGGTTTACTAATCTACATGTTCCCAAAGGTAAAGGACATGTAGAAACAGGTGATGATACAGCCCATGAGATCTCCCATGTTGGAGATGTAGCTTTGGATGACAAGGAGGAAGGAAGATGTCTCAAGGATGTCTTGCATGTACCTACCATCACAAAGAACTTGGTGTCCGTTGGGCAAATGGTTGAAAGAGGCTATCAAGTAAGGTTCAACAAAGGTGGATGCTTTGTGGAGAACCCTAAGCAAGGTTACAAGGTCATAGCAAGAGGAAAGAAGCAAGGGAGACTCTTCACTTTGGAGGTAAATTCTCATTCTATTCAACATGTCTACTTCACATATGGAAACAAGAGGATTTCGGAGTTGGACTTGTGGCACAAGAGGATAGGTCACATCAACATACAAAGAATGAAGGAAATGCAATTCAAGAGGCTGGTTGAAGGTCTTCCCAACTTCCAAGGACAAGGTATGAAGCATTTATGTGAATCTTGTCAACTAGGGAAGCAAGCGAGACTTCCATTCAAGAAGAGTGGCTACATAAGCCAACATCCATTGGAGTTGATACATACAGATGTGTGGGGGCCAACGAAAGAGCAATCCATTGGAGGTAACAAGTACTTTGTCACTTTTATAGATGATTGCACAAGGATGGTTTGGGTTTATTTCATCAAAAACAAATCAGATGTGTTTACATGTTTCAAAGCATTCAAGGCAATGGTAGAGAAGGAAACAGGTACATATATCAAGAAGCTAAGGTCCGATGGAGGGGGAGAATATTTCTCCAATGAGTTTTCTGATTTTTTAATGGATCAAGGCATCAAGAGGCAAGTAACATGCAGGTACACACCCCAACAAAATGGAGTAGCAGAGAGAAAGAATAGATACATTGCCGAGATCGCTAGAGCAATGCTTAATGAGATGAATGTACCTAACATGTTTTGGAGTGATGCAGCAAATACCGCCGTGTATCTAATGAATAGGGCTCCTACCTCAGGGATCCATGGCTTGACACCATATCAAGCCTATTATGGTAAGAAACCTGATCTTTCCCACTTGAAGATATTTGGATGTACTTGTTATGTACATGTGCCAAGTGAATTGAGGCACAAGCTACAACCAAAGGCAGAAAAGTGTGTGTTTCTAGGATATTCAAATGATCATAAAGGTTACAGGTGCTTCAACCCAAACACAAAGGACTTGAGGATATCAAGGGATGTAGCATTTGATGAGCTACTCCCTTGGTATAAGAAGTATGATTGTATGCAGGACTATGAAGAAGAAAAGCATGGACATGATGAAGAACAAATCGACCTAGAGCTAAGCGGCCCAAGGTGTTCCATCAATGAAGATAGTTCAAGCATGAACTCACCATGGAGGGGGAGATCTTCATCAAGCTATGAAGCACAATCAATCAACAAAGGCAAAGCAACATTGGTGGAGTTGGATGAAGAAGGTAATGAAGTTGAAGATGATGAAGGACACATGATGGAGAAAGAAGCCACGTCAAAGAAAGAGATCAAGTTCCCAAGGCAAAGGAGGTTTATTCCTCCAAAAGGTGAAGAAAGGAAGTCTTCTAGAGTTAAGTATCCAACTCAAAGGTTTACTTATGATTCATACATGGCAACACATTATGCATATATGAACAAAGTAGTAGAAGATCATGAGCCCGATTGCTATGAAGATGCAAGCAGGTACACCGAATGGAAAGAGGCAATGCAAGAAGAGATCGACGCACTTGAGGAAAATCAAACATGGACTCTAGTGCCCAAGAAGGAGAACATGAAGGTAATAGGTAATAAGTGGGTGTATAAAGTAAAGAGGAATTCAGATGGATCTATTTCTAGGTTCAAAGCAAGATTGGTGGCCAAGGGTTTTGCACAAACCTATGGAGTGGACTTTGAAGAGACATTCAGCCCCGTGGCAAAGATGAGCACCATTAGGACACTCATTGCAATGGCTGCTAGCAAAGGATGGAAGCTCTTCCAATTGGATATCAAGAATGCCTTTCTCAATGGAGACTTGGAAGAAGAGGTATACATGGAGCAACCACTAGGTTTTGTTCATAAAGAGTTTCCACATCATGTTTGTAGGTTGAAGAAGGCACTTTATGGCCTAAAGCAAGCTCCAAGGGCTTGGAACCAAAGATTGGTGGACTATTTGATCAAATGTGGTTACAATCAATGCAAGGCGGATCCATCTCTCTTCATCAAACAAAGAGGAGAACTTGTGGTCTACATGTGTGTGTATGTAGATGATCTTATCATTACAGGTAATGATACAAAGGGCATTGAGGAGATCAAGGCAAAGCTTGGAAAGGAGTTTAGGATCTCTGATCTTGGAGATCTTAGGTATTTTCTTGGCATTGAAGTTGTATACAAAGAAGAAGGTATTATGCTCATACAAAGGAAGTATATTCTAGACCTACTTGAGAGGTTTGGGATGCTACATTGCAAGCCTATTTCAAATCCCATGGAAGTTAATGTAAAGCTAAGCTCCATTGATGGAGAGCCATTAGAGGATGTAACTTTGTATCGATCTATTGTAGGCTCTTTCAATTATGCCACAATAACCAGGCCCGACATAGCATATGGAGTTGGAGTGTTATCACAATTTATGCATAGTCCAAGGACTACACACTTGCAAGCTGCAAGAAGAATGTTGCGATATCTCAAAGCCACTATAAATGAAGGATTGTTCTACTCATTTGATGATGATATGCAGGTCAAAGCTTATTCCGATGCCGATTGGGCCGGTTCGAAGGAAGATAGAAGGAGTACAAGTGGTTACCTAGTCATGCTAGGTAGCAAGATCATCTCATGGATTTCAAAGAAGCAACCCACGGTGGCATTATCTTCCACCGAGGCTGAGTATAGAGCTTTGGCTCAAGTCACATGTGAGCTAATGTGGATTAAGAAGTTATTTATGGAGCTTAATTTGCAGGTTGACACATATCCAATTTTTTGTGACAACATGAGTAGCATTCATCTAGCATCAAATCCTGTCTATCATGCTAGAATCTATTGAAGTGCACTATCACTTCATAAGGGAAAAGGTGATATCCAAGGAAGTTTCAGTACATCATATTGGTACCAAGGACCAAGTTGCGGACATGTTTACAAAGGCTTTGGATGGGATGAAGATTTCAAAATTCAAGCAATGCATCAACATGAAGGAGCTTGGATGAGGATGAAGAATTGAAGCTTGAGGGGGAGTGTTAAAAGTCAAGCTTCAAGCTAAAAATTCGTGGGGAATCTTTTATGGAAATGTGGAGCAATCAAAGGAAGCCAAAAGCCACGAGATTCCATCAAGAAAAGTCACTCAACCACTCCCCAAGTCATCTCAACTAATTCCTCCAAGTTAGGAGGCTGATTTGGAAAGGTAGTTCCTAGATTTTAGGGGCACTCTTCTCACTATAAAAGGAGCATGTATCCCGACTTCTTTTGGGCCATCTTCTTGGAGTTTTTAGCTCATGTAAAGTGAGCACTAAGTGCTGGAGTTGTGATAAGCAAGCCCCTTGCTTAAGCAACCCCCTTGCTTGCTTGTTTGTTTTCTTTTAGTAGGCATATCTATGTGTGTGCGCAGGCAGTGTTGCAACTCTCTACCCCTGAGTTGTTAGCATTGCTTCTCCCTCATATGGTATCCATTTGATGTAATTCTTGTCTCATTGGATAGCTATAAGAGTCTATTTTATGCTTACCAATTCTCTGGAGCATTCTCTGAGTAAGCTGGGAGCAACATTCATTTTAGTGAAGTTGTGTGATTGATATCTCTCTCTTTGTGTAGGCTCTGTTGGAAATATTTTGCTCTCTGTTGTAAGGGCTGGTTCTCCTTCTCTATGTATCCATTTGCTATGATTTTGGTGTCATTGGGTAGCTATTAGAGTGCTCTAAAGTTGACCCAAGTTTGAGATTCATTCTCTGTATAATCTGTGAGAAAAGTTTGCTGGAGTGAAGTGAGGTCTCTGCTTGACTAGCAGTTGTGAGCATTCAACTAGCTCATGTTGTAGACATTGTTTCTCTTTGTGTAAGCATCCATTTCAAGTGAAATTTGATTTGTTGGAAAGCCCTTGGTGTCTACTACAGGTCTACAAAAGCTCACTGGAGTTCTCTGCATAAGCTCTGAGTAAGAGAATTTTTGGTGTGCAGAGGTCAAAGAAGGATACCTGTGGAGGTCATTCGCGCTTCATCGTTGCTTAGGGGTTGAGATACTTCCCCCATCAAGAGATTCCAACAACCTGGGCTCAGTACCCCTGGTAATCATCCAATTCAATGTCAGTTCTATCTACAATACGGTCATAGACAGTGGGAGTACTATCATGTGGTTTGGATTATGGAATGTGTCGAGTACTTTCCAGCGCTGCATGCAACAAATCTTAGCTCATCTGGAACATTTACGAGCTTCTTTTGACTCCTGTCATCAAGTGCACCTCTGTTTGAATCTGAATAAATCCACTTTTGCACTGAAATGCGGCAAACTATTGGGCCATGTAATTTAGGCAAAGGGCATTGCAGTGGATCCAGACAATGTCAAAGTCATCCTCAAAACTCCCGCTCCCAAAACTCCCAAGGAGTTATTATGTTTTTTGGGTCAGGTGCAATGGCATGGTAAGCACTTAAGGGGTCTTGCTCATATAGCCATCCCATTAAACAAGTTGGCACATGTGAAACCAGTAGATTTTGTATGGACACTCGAAGCACAACGAGTGTTTAAGCGCTTACGAAAAACGCTAGCCACAACACCGATACTAAAAGCTTCGGATTGGACGCAGTCATTCCATGTATTTGTGGATGCTTCAGATTGCGCTATTGGAAGTGTTTTGATGCAGAAGGAGGATTGAAGTTGGTTCTACTTGGTGTACTATGTGAGTCGACGACTCACTACGGCTGAACAAAATTATTCGATGACGGAACACGAATGCTTAGGACTCATCTACTCCATCAAAAAGTTTCGGCATTACTTGTTGAGTCGTCCCTTCACTTTCATGTTGATCACAGTGTGTTGTTATATCTGGTTAAACAACAGAATTTGGTAGGCCTTCTTGCTCAGTGGGTCCTGCTTTTACAAGAATTCGAATTTGATATTGTCCATCACCCTTGCGCTAGTCATGCGATTGCAAATTTTCTTTCATGCATCGATCATGGGGAACCTCTTGATGGATTTGATGATACTTTACCGAATGCAGAGGTTTTTTCAGTCATTGAAGTGGAGACCACACCTCTCACTTACCCCACATGGTATGAAGAAATGCTTAGTTTTCTAGAGACTCATGTTGCTCCATCCTATTTAAGTTCTATAGCATGGAAGAAAATTGGCCTTCATAGTCATTGGTTTACTGTTATTATGGGCCAATTATATCATAAGGATCCTACTGGCGTTTGGATGCGCTCTGTTCCTCCACATGAGGTGCATGCCGTCATTTCAAAGGCTCATGCTGGCGATGCTAGTGGACACTTCAATCATTCTATTATGGTGCAGAATTCAGTAGTCTAGCTTATGGTGGCCAACGATGTATTCCGATGTGCAACAAGTGGTCCGGAATTGCAATCCCTGCCAACGCACTAGTGAACCTCGGCCTAGCCAGCACTTTTCGTTGCAGCCAATTTTTTCCCTTGAACCTTTTCAGAAATGGGGATTGGATTTTATTGGTCCCATCAAACCGCCTACTGCGCATATCAGTGCCCTGTACATTTCAACTTGCATGGATTACTGTACTCGTTGGGCAGAGGCATGGGCAACGAAGTAAGCTACTACATGGACTATCGCCCGCAAATTACTGACTGATATTTTTCCACGTTATCACTTATCGCTAGAATTGGTTTTTGATCGGGGAACGTGTTTTTTGAATCGATTGCTTGTGGAACTTACCACAAATTATCACATTAAGCATAAATTTAGTTCTCTTTATTATCCTCGAGTGAACGGATTGGTGGAAAGTACTAACAAGGTGTTGCTGCAAATGCTGCAGAAATTGTTGTTGGATTCAATAGATTAGTGGGAATTGATGCTTCCCACTGTCCTTTGGGCTTATAGAACTGCTTATAAAGTTTCCGTTGGTAGCACACCATTCAAATTGCTTTACGGATAAGAGGCAATACTCCCCTTTGAATTCGCGGTACCCAGTCTCCGGATTGCGGTGATGAAACGATTGGTTTCGGAGGAGTCTTTCGCATATCGAATGGAACAGTTGCGATGTCTAGATGAACAACGTTATCATAGCTTTTTACTGCTCTAGGAAGTGCAAAGCCGTCGGAAGCTATGGCATGATCGTAATCTCCGGACTAAGATTTCTCGTCCAAGAGATTTAGTCCTATATTTTCATTCCAAGATGAAGTGAAAGATGGGTAAGCTGAAATTACGGTGGACATGTCCATTCCAGATTCATGAGATGTGCAGATCTGGTTCATTCAGGTTGGCTACATTAATCGGAGAAGTTCTCACTACGGTCATTAATGGGTCTAAACTCAGGCCCTATCAGTGTTCTCGCTGATGAAAAAAAATACAAACATAAATCTACAAATAAATCTTGGATCGCGGGATCTCAGGCATGATGCATAGTTTGAATATTTACATGCAAAGGTACATACAATTAACGGATGGTGACGACTGCGACGTTTCAAATCTGATGATGAGTTCTTATTTTGAGAGCCAATAATCAGTGTAGATTCGTGAGTTATGATCCCTTGATCACCCATCATGATGCAGACTCGCAGTTCGCTACACAGGCAGGCCGGGCATAAAAGGCTGCGCACTTTGCCGAATCCGGCTCATTTGGAAAATTTGCGAGCAGAGCAACTATAGCGAGCAAAGTGACTATAGCAAGCAGAGTGACTTCAGCAAGAGAAGCGCAGATATTACACAGATCTTTCATGTGTATAAACAATTAAGCAGGTGGATAGTAGCAAGATGGCACTATCACTCTCTGACTGTCACCTTCTCTACATTCTCGAGAAGCTATCATAGGAATAGAAGGAGTGGTTTGAATGCAGAAGACTCCTGCAATGCGCGATGATAGATTGGCGCAACATTAGGCCTCACCCCCAAGCAATGGAGATTTTCATGGAGATAGTCCAACAAACAGAGGGCAACGACATCAATGCATAGAATATCAGTATTTGTGTAGGACAGGAAGTGGTGCATTTGTCGGTAGAGTTAATTGCTAAGCAGTTCCATGTGGCTAAGGAGGGTATCATGGCGAGCACGAAGCCTATGGATGCTGCAGAGATTTGCATATTGCTCGGCAAACCATGTTTGGATGAATACCGGTTCGCGCAGCTCTCAGACGCCTACCTACTAAAATAGGGTATGCTGTTAACAACAATGGTCATTAACTTGCAGGCTAATCATTATGGGGTGTCCCAGTAGCTCCTTTCTCAAGCCAAGGAATCGGAGAAGACCCAGGTAAACTAGGCAGAAATTATTTTCAGGAAGCTGAAGAAGGAAGTCCGAAGATTGTTCCGATGTACCGGACGAGCTATCAATGCAGTACTACACTCCAAAGTGGGGGTAGTCTTTTCCCTTACTCTTTTCGACTCCGGAGTACTTACCTTGAGAATACACAGTATGTTCAAGCAAAGTATTTTTACAGCTTCTAAAGAAACGAGCAGCAGAGCAGAAATTTGGAGGTAACACTTTCGGGGATCAGTTGAGACCGAGGTTGATGAAGAGGAGGAATCCAGAAGGCACCAGGTGGAGGAGAATTGAAGGGAAGAAGCCGAAAGGAAGGCCAGGGAAGAAGCTGAAAGGAAGGCCACAGAAGAAGCAGAGAGGAAGGCCCAGGAAGAAGCTGAGAGGAAGGCAAGCGAGGAAGAGGCAGCACGAAAACAAAAAGAAGAGGAGAGACACCGAAAGCAACAACAAGATCAAGGTGTTCGTTCTGGTGAGTCTTTGAGCCGAATACCCATCTTATATACATTTAAAGAGTGCGAGCTGGTGGATAAATGGAGAACTAAAGAAGGTATGGTGAAATTACATCCACTTCGGTCCACTAATGTGATTTACCCTTGGATGTACAATAATGAAATTGTTCGACCGGAACTCTTGGGAGACTTAGCTCGCGGGCTGGCGTGGAGTTCGGTAAGACTTGAAGATTTTTGGAATAAATATAATGCTATGATATTGGAGAAAGATAAATGGGTTGCAGAGTGGGATCAGATGATAACCCAGATCACCCAACTACGAGAGGAGATAGAAGCTGTCAGGGTTGAGAATATTGAACATGCCAGTCTTGTCAATGAGGAGCTAGTGGATGAACTGAATGAGACGTTGAATGAAAACAATACTTTGAAGGGCACGATGGAGGAGAAGTCAAAAATTATAGCTAGATTGCAAGAGAAAATCAAACAGATGCAGAAATCGAATAAAAAACTAAAGAAAGGAAATAAAGAGTTAGCCACGACGCTGCAAAAGGCTGAGCAAGAAGTACAAAAGTTAAAAGTAAAAGTTAAAGATCAGAGTGGGGAAATGAAAAGTACAGAACCCTGATAATACATGACCTCTATAGGTTTTGTCGCTTGAATCTCCACCCCTGCTAGTGGTGTCCCAGAAGCAATAATGATATTGCCATTTGACAGATCATGACATTGTTCATCAAAAAAATTCACAACCAAGCCAATCTTGGATAAAGCTAAAATAGATAACAAATTCTTCTTGATCCCTAGCACAATTAAAGCATTTGACAATGTAAAAGAACTACCATCAGTAGTAGTCAGAATGATCTTACCAACTCCCATGATAGGATAAGAAGAGTTATTGGGGTATGTGATAGTATTCCCTATAGGGGTAGGCTTGAGTGAAGTAAAGAAACTGTTTAGTGAGGTAATATGTTTGGTTTCCCCACTATCAAAATACCACACATTTGAGTCTATTGCAGACATACACTGTTCATGAGAAGATGGGTCATAACAACAAATAGTGGTAGATGCCCATTCTTCATTCTGCACAAGATTAGTAGACTTTGTTTTGGGTGTAGAGGCCTCTACAACCATTCCAGCGTCTTTCTACCTTGCCTCTTTAGCAACTAGTTTTGGACAACTCTTTATGCCATGATCATTTCCTTTACAGTATTTGTAAAACATTTTTTTCTTTTCTGCTTTCTTCTCATCTCTGTCATCCTTCTTTGATTGTGGAGAATTAGCAGATTTTTGCTTACTAGTAGAAGAGCTCCATTTACCTTTGCCCTTTTGACTAGCCAAGAAAGCTTGATCTCCAACATGCATAATGGACCTCTTCTTCCTAGACTGATCTTTGTGCAACAGAACAGAGACTAACTCCTCAAATGTTAAGGCATTTGGATTGCCTTTCATCATCAAACAAAGAGTAGAAGCGAAACTCGGATATGAGTCGGGAAGAACATTCAGAATAGTCTACACAAGTGAACTATTAGGCAAGACTTCATCGGTAGAAATCAAGTGCTCCTTCAAATCTTTGATCTTTGTCAAAAAACTGTCCATGGGATCCCCTTCACTCATGTTCTGACTCTCCAACTATTTTTAGAGGTAAGCAACATGAGCCTCATTCCTTGCCTAGTATAAAGTGGTAAGTGTATCCCCAATCATCCTTAGCTATTCTGCAAGAGCGAATGTGAGGAATAATGTAGCATTTGATAGACAAGGCTATCAATGCATGTGCCTGAGCATCTCTTCCATCCCAAAAAAATTGCTCTACAGTAGGTGTAGCAGGAACCATAACACGAACAAGAACATGAAGGATATTACCATCTTCGACACCATCTACATCACCTTTAGCAACTGTGTTTGCAGGTGTAATAGGAAATTTTTCAACACCTTGCACAATATTCCATAGTCCTTTTGCAACCAATACATGAAACATCATATAAGCACACAATGGGTAATTGGTACTGTCCAACTTTTCTTGAATAGCCAACATATGGAATACATCATTATTTTCAGCCTTGGCCACTGAGTAAAATACTTTGATGAAGAAAAATGGATGTATCTCAAAAAGCTGAAAAGAACTACCCTACTGAGTTCTACTAAATCTATAGCAGACTTCGAGATGCTTATACTAGCGAACCGAAACTTGTATATATATTTGGCACAGAAAGACAAAATTGCCTATACAAGGCTGTGATAGTGCATTCAGAGGTCAAAATGAGCTTAGATCGCGATTTTGGCATGACATAACGAAGCTGTTTTGAACTCCTAATCACCCTAAGCATGCTCAATAATTTTTGTGCGATTTTGAGACTATGAACAAAGGGGTGTCGACAATGCCCTAGATGAAGCGACAACCTACTCTGATACCAATTGTTTGATTTCAAGGTCTGCAGAAGTGCACGAACAACACAAGGATGAAAAAGAAGCTTGGAGCACAACACACAATACTAAATGTGTTTCCACTAGAATGTACAAAGATATATGTTCCTATCGTTGCCCTAATTAATCAATATCACCTATGCACACATATCCTAAGCTAGAATTGATTGAGGGGTTGAGAGATCTTCCAACCTCTCATCTCTTGCCTTGAAACTACTTTGATGCTCAAGAGGCTCTTCCAAGCATTGCTCTATAATTGTTCCTTGTTTTGCTACTCTATTAGCTCTAAAAAGCTCCAAAAACCTTGAAAAAATCCCCAAAATTAGACTCAAAATAGACCAAAATTTAATTTGCAAATGAAAAAACAAAAAATCTTGTCTATCATGATAGATAGGTGTCTATCACGATAGATGTCTCTATTGTGGTTTCACTCTGTTTTGATAGATGGGTGTCTATTACAATAGATGGGTCTATCATCTATTGTGGATTTTGGTATATTGCAATACACGGTCAGTCTATTGCAATAAATATTTTTGTGATCTATTGTAAAAGGTGTTTGTCATGATAGAGAGGTGTCTATTGTGATCGATGGTCTATCCACTGCAATAGATGGGTCTATCACAATAGATGGGTGTCTATCGTTTGTCATGGGCTATGTCTATTGCGATAGACGATCTGTCTATTATTTGCAATGGTGTCCATTGTGGTTTCTATCTATCACAATAGATGGTGTCTATCATGATACACAAAAAAAGTGAATTTTCAAGATGCATCAATGTTTTGGGATGGTGATATGGAGGTTTCTATCATGCATATGATGTAAAAAAAAGATATCAACTTTTTTCTCTATCATCATAGACAGAGGTTTTGCCTAGGGATGTGCAAACAAGACTTGTTGTATCTGATGATGTTATTGGAGCTCTTGATGAAGCTACATTCATTAAGATACACTCACAAACACACAAACACACAAACACACAAACACACAAACAAATCAAGCTGCCACCTCTCTCTCGCTCTCTTTCACAAGTGGGATGAGAGGATGAATGGGAAGGTAGGGATGTGACCAAAAACTAAAATTTTTGACAATGATGGAAATGGAAGGAGGAGGAGGGTGGAGATGGTGGAGATGATGATGGTGATGGAAAAAGTAAAGGAAATATAAAATTACCTACTTACCAATTATTCCAACATCAACACTCTATGTCTTATTTTCACATGCTCCTCCTTGAATCTTGCTCCTTGACAATGGCACCAAATTGGTGTCAGTCTAGCACAATGGAAGTACCACTATGGTGAAGGTCCACCTCATAAATGTCAATCTATGGAGATGTGAGGATGGTATGACAACCATTCGTGATAGGCATGCACAAGTGAGTGGCTAAGAAGCACAACAACATTCACACACATAGACATACGTGCAGACAAGGCAAGGCAAAGAGTAGAACAATGGAATCTTCTATTCGATAGGTCAAGAAAAGTATACAATGCTCAAAGGAAAGCTCAATCTCTAAGTATGTAACCCCAAAAATGAGATCTCTAGCTCTTTTTATAGGTTTTGACTAGCTAGTGGCCTAGTTTAGACATAGTGTCTTGCCTAGTTAAAAATTAGGTTCCTAAGATATTGTTAGGGCTCAAACGAGCTTAAAAAATTATGAGATTTGAAACATAGGTTCTACCATTGAGTACACTTTTACCCACATATGTGAAATTGAGCAAGGATGATTGCCCTAAATTACATGAGGAAAAGGAATTCATGACCAAAATTCCCTATGAGTCTGTTGTTGGTAGTCACATGTATGTTATGGTAGTTGTGAGACCAGACATTGCATTTGTAGTGGGAGTTGTGAGCAGATATATGTCTAATCCTAGCAAGAAACATTGGGAAGTGGTAAAGATGATTTTGAGATATTTGAGTGGCACTACGGACAAGTTTCTATGCTTAGGTAGAGGAAATCATCCATGATTGGTTACATAGATTTGGACTATGCTGGTTGTGTAGACAATTGTAAGTCTACGTAAGCTTCATTTTGCTGGAGGTTCTATCTCTTGGAGATCTCGTCTTCAAGAATGTACAGTTGTTTCCACCACAGAAGCAGATTATGTTGCAGCAAGTGAGGCATGTAAGGAAGCATTGTGGCTTTCTCGTCTTGCTTGTGATATGGGTCTACCTCATCATGTACCTCATTTGCTCAATGATAGTTAGAGTGCCATTGCTTTGGTTAAGAATATGGTCTATCATGCAAAGACCAAGCACATTGAGGTGAGGTATCACTTCATTAGAGATTGCTTAGCCAATGAGTGCATTATTCTTGAGAGGGTTTACACTCAAGATAATGCTATAGATGCTTTGACTATAGCTCTACCACAAGATAGCTTTCGACACTATTGTCACTTGATGGGGGTTACTTGATTCATGATCTTACACATTCACTTGTATACTGTGTAACATGCCCATTAGGTGGAAGGTATAGTTTGCATACTTACACTCTGGTATTCTTTATCATTCTTTATTTTTCTCCCATAGTTACTTTGGCCATATTGGCCTTTAATGGGATACTATTACTGTTATTGTCCATGTGAAAGGTCAAATGTCCACTGAACACTTCTTTGTATATGTTCTTTCATAAAACAAATAGTGGCATGGTCAGTCACAGACTACAAGTTGGACCGCATTTGTAACACCTAAGAAGTCTATGTTCGTGCTCCGCGTGTACTGTATTTTTCTGCATATTTTGTAGCCTATGTGTGCAATATCGTGTGTGGCCCTAGGAGCTCGGTTTTCTACTCAGAGGATATCACTGTGGAGCTTTCGAGAAGGAAAGTGCACTATGGTGCATCGCCATTGAAATACTTCAGCCTATGGTGGGCAACTTTACATATGGATGCCAATACATATGTACAAAGTTATGAAGTGTGCCAAAGAACTAAATATCCTATAAGAAGAGATGACATGCCTCTAAGACCAATGATATGTGCTAGAGCATTTTCAAAATGGGGTATTGATTTCATAGGACCTATAAATCCTCTTGCAAAAGGGTCACATGTTGAATATATTAATGTGGCCACGGCTATCTGACAAAATGGGTGGAAGCAAAAGTGACTAGGAAAAATGACACCCAAACCACAACTAAATTTCTATTTGAAAATATATACCCGCTTTGGTCACCCGATAGAAATTGTTAGCGATAGAGGGACATATTTCATCAATGAAGTGATTGAATCCCTGATGAACAAATTTCTTGTGATTCACAAGAAATCATCCCCTTATCATCCCCAAGCCAATGGACAAGCTAAGAGTTCCAATAAAGTACTATGCATAGTTTTAACTAAAATAGTTAACAATGGAAGATCAGATTGGGAGAAACAATTGCATCATCCAATATGGGCCTTCCATGTGGCATACAAGACAACCATTGGAACTACTCCATTCAATTTTTTGCATGGGCAAAATGCAATTTTTCCAATTGATTTTTTATTCTCTATGTTACGAGTAGCACAACAAAATGAATGGACAGGCCACAAACTATCTCAACAATTGGAAATTGAAAATTTTCATGAGTCCAGACTACAAGCAGTGGCAAGAATTTATGCAGTGAAAAGAAGACAAAAATCATATTAAGATGAACACATTAAAGATAAGGGCTTAAAGGAAGGAGATTTAGTATTGGTCAATGCGAAGAATGTGAATAATTGTGTCACCCCACCATACTTGAATCTAGGGATCGGTATAAACGAATATCACTTAGTAGATTCATTGACTAACATAGGTGCCGCATTGAGCTGCATGTGAGCCTCACTAACCAACGACCTCAAGACCACCATTAATCCCACCAAAGCATATATGATAGGGATAGGAGGAAAACTCATTGAATGTATAGGAGAAGTCTCAATGTCCCTACATTTGGGAAACACTACCATGAATCAAAGATTTTTGGTGTGCAAAGACGAGGAGCTATTAGAAGAATTGATACTAGGACAAGATTGGATTTTTTAATATGAAGTCAACATACAGCTAGCCCAAGGATACATATTAGCTAAAGTAGGTCACAAACAAGTCTTTAGTCTTCTAGAGGCTAGACAACCCCTAATGACCAACACAATAGTGGGCAGCGAGTCTAGAAAAGATAGGAGAAGAAATTCCAAGTGTTATTACGAGTCAAGAGTGTCCTAACCCCAACCTATCCACACCTTGTAACATATCACATCATCCTTTAGCCAATCTTCCTTAGAAAGTGAAATAGAAAGAGTGAGTGATAACATTTCAACCGACCACATTAGCAAGAGAAGTGAAAAGCCTACATGAATGTCGACCACAAGAATACAACAATGATCGAGTACGCAATTACAATGGATTCATAATGATCAATCACCATAGCATGAAAGTTGAAAGAATGACTGGATCAACCAACAACCAAAAACAAAAAGACATAATAGTAACTTCAAACTGCCATGGAATCCATCTAATTCTACACGTATGGCTCCCAAAGCCATTAATAGAAGCTGAAAGGACACAACGACTTATCTGGATTCTAAAAGTGATAAGGAAATAAGGCAACAAGAAAATCAAGATATGGAAAAGATAAAGGAAGTTTCATGTCAGTGGAATCAAGCAATTGAACCATTCATCAAGGATAGAGGAAAACCCTAGACAGCTACAACACAGAAATTCCAAACAAAGAGCAGAAGAAAATCAAGGACTACCTTCAAGAATGAAGAGAAGGCAATACAATGAAATCAAATGCCACAAAAGCAAATATCAATGTTAAGGTGGAGACCAAAGAAGCAAATAAGAACTCGGCCAAGATAACCCAATAGACCATTCTTACACTCATCATGAATTCATTGCATCCAAAGTATACATGATAGGGCCACATTACTCGGCCGTGCATTCGACACACAAATTCTTCAACAAAGGTAGTGGTGCATTTTTCCTCCATGGGAATAGGACTAGCATGTACTATTATGGTAATGAACTCAAATTAATGTGAATAAATAAATGCTTCGTCTATAAACTACTCTCTTGTTTTCTTTCAGTCATTAAAATAAGAAGAACAAAAATATGGCAAGGTATCTTACTTGTCTCTACTTGGTTTATTCTCAAGATTGGTTCTCTATTATGTTATAAGTGTAGATGGCTTTGGAAGACTACGAACCAACAATACAAGAAGAAGTGTTGGATTTTCCATTGAAGAGCATAAGCAGAGCAAAGGGACACTGGTTTCAAGAAGATCAGCCAGCAGGAGAACACTTATTCTTAGTGACTATCAAGATCATGGACATCAATCACCGATTCCCTGTGATGACACAAGATTTCAAAGTCTTTCATATAATCCCTTCAACCATGGATTTCTTGACAGAAACCGAAGTTCATAAGTGTTTTGAGTTACCAATTTATAAGCCCGACTTCCAACGATGCACTCAAGTGATGAACACATTATATCCAACACTCGATATGCCATCAATACCCAAGGCACGAGTTGTCAATGTGGAAGGAGAATGGACTACCATCCAATTCACACATGAGCTAATCAAGAAAGCATTCGGATGGACCAAGAATGGAACCATTGACCCCCAAGGAGGAAAGCCATGGTGCCAAAAAGCAAACATTCGTGGATATTAACCACATTGATATTGAAGAAGCAGTCCATTTGGTGCATCAACACTTCTGTTTCCCAAACATGCATAGATATATGGCACCTCAAAAGATCCTAGTCCAGCTATTATCTCACACCATAAAATAAGTCGACAACCAAATCAATTTGATGCCCTATGTTCAGGAAATATTGTTTGAAGCCAAGAAGCAATGGGGCCACAAAAAGTTCCTTAAAATTACCAACAAGCAAAGGCGGTATCTCATCATCTGCCAGGAAAAACATTAAGCACGTTTCACTAATACAGAGCATTGGGGCTCATTAATTCAAGCTCATCATCTGAATCCCCAAAAGGCAATGATCAATCAAATGTGAACATGGATATCCACAGTGAATCAAATGATGAAGGCAGATGGGAAGAACTAAATCAAGTAATGGACCAACATGAAGTGGAGAGCCAAGGACAAAGTCAAGAACAATATACTAAATTAGAGCACGAATCAAAGGAGGAACAGCTACAAGAAGGAACGTACACAATCAAAATAAATGATACGACAAAGCTTCAATGCACAAAAGCTACTCTTCAAGGTCATCCTAGAATGAAAATATGAAGGAAGAGCACATAGAGGAAAAAGTCATTGAGCAAGAATAGTTTATGCCCATTCGAGTGGTGGTAGAACCATCACATATGGATGTAACCTTTCAAGGCAGCACAACAAAGTCCACCACCGTCAAACAAAAAGAACATCAGATTCACTTACAAATCAGACAACCATTTAATGAGACAATACAAATTGAAAAAGGAAAGGACGTGCAAACAAGTGAAGAACCGAGTATACCCAAAACATGGTTGAATGTGGACATGGAACAATATAAACCGGTGGTAAAAAAAATATTAGAGATGGCCATGGACAACAACAACTAGTGGAAGCTCATGAGGATTACGACAAAGAACTAGTGGAAAGAAATCAATTCAAGATATTGAGTGAAGATCTATCAACAAAGGTGATACAAACTCAGCAAACATTAGCAAAAAAAGAGGAGGAAACCCTGAAGGTTATGGAAAAATGCAAAGGCTCACAGAGGAAAATCAAGAACTACAAAATCAGCTCAAGGAGCTTACAAATAAATATGAGACAAGTGAATCAGAAAAGGTACACATGTCAAATAGAGGCAAAAATTTAGAAGCACAAATCAAAATATATATGGATAAGGTAGACATGCTAAGAAATAGGAACAAAGAATTAATGAATTTGATTCTGCTAAATCAACAAATTGAGGTACCAAAAGCTAACCAAAGAGATACAGTGGAGTTAGAAGCCCAAATAGCCAAGTATGTTGCACAACTTTGTTGATATATTTAGGTAGTGATGTGTGTGAACACACTAGGACCGCCGGGGCACTTTCTTCCCTCTTTAGGAGGTTTTTTTCCCCCGGTTTGTATATATGCCTATTGCCCTAATGGGCTGCTTATCTTTGTACATTCTCTAGTAATACATTCAGTATTGTGTGTTTGTGCTCCAAGCTTCTTCTTCTTCCTTGTGTTGTTCGCGTGCTTCCGCAGACATCTATCTCCAACAATTGGTATCAGAGCAGGTCGTCGCTTCATTTAGGGCGCCGTCAACACTCCTTCGTTTGCAGTCTCAGATTCGCACGAAATTTGGTGAGCATACTCAGGGTGTTTCAGAGATCAAAACGTCTTCGCTATGTGATGCCAAAATCGCGATCTGAGCTCGTTTCGGCCTCCTAACGCACTATCACAGTGCTTGTGTAGGCTATTTCGTCTTTTTGTTCCAAAGGTATATACCTGTTTTTGTTCGCTAGTATAAGCGTCTCGAAGTCTGCTACAGGTTTAGCAGAACTCGTCCGGGCAGTTTCGTTCAACTTTTTGAGATACAGTCAATTTTCTACATCAAGGTATTTTAGTCACTGGCCATGGCTGAAAGCAGTGATGTATTCCGTATGTTGGCTCTTGAGGATAAGTTGGATGGTACCAACTACCCATTATGGGCTTATATGATGCGACATGTATTGGTTGCAAAAGGACTGTGGAACATTGTGCAAGGTGTTGAAAGACGTCCTGTTACACCTGTAACAACAGGTACTATGAATACAAGTGCTCGAGCTGATGAAGATGGTGTCGAAGATGATATTGTGCAGATTCCTGTTCATGCTGCTGTTTTTGTTGCACCTACTGCAGAGTAGATTCGTTGGGATGGCAGAGATGCCCAAGCACATGCATTGATAGCTTTGTCTATCAAACGTGCCATTATTCCTCATATTCGCTCTTGTTGAACAGCTAAGGATGCTTGGGATACACTTACCACATTGTACCAAGCTAGGAATGAGGCTCGTGTTGCTTACCTCCGAAAACAATTGGAGAGTGAGCACATGAATGAAGGTGATTCTATGGACAGTTTCCTAACAAAGATCAAAGACTTGAAGGAACAATTGATTTCTACTGATGAGGTTATACTAGATAGCTCACTTGTGCAGACCCTTCTGAATGGTCTTCCTGATTCATATCAGAGTTTTGCTTCTACTCTTCGGTTGATGATGAAAGGCATCTACAAATCTTGTGCAGGAAGAAGAATGGGCATTTACTAGTGTCTGCAGTTTTGACCCATCTTCTCATGATCAATGCATGTCTGCAGTAGACTCAGATGTTTGGTACTTTGACAGTGGGGCGACCAAACATATTACCTTGCAGCGCACTTTCTTCTCTTCACTCGAGCCTGCCCCTACAGGGAATACTATTACATGCACCAACAACTCCTCTTATCCTATTATGGGAGTTGGTAAGATCATTTTGACTACTGTTGATGGTAGTTCTTTCACTTTGTCAGATGCTTTATTTGTGTCAGGGATCAAGAAGAATCTTTTATCAGTTTTTGCATTAGCCAAGATTGGCTTGGTTGTGAAATTTGTTGATGACAGATGTACAGTTCATGATCTGTCAAATGGCGATGTTATTATTGCTTCTGCCATTTTATGTCGTGGGCTGTATAAGCTCATATACTATGAAGGATCTGAAAATGATTTAGCATGTGCAGTAAATGATTCTCAGGCTATGTCAAATGCAAAACTTTGGCATGCACGCTTTGGTCATCTGAATTTCGCTAGTTTGCTATGCCTGCAGAAATCTGAAATGGTGTCCTCTTTGCCCAAACTTGAGGCACCTGGAAAACATGTTTGTGAAGGTTGTATTTTGGGCAAAATGCAACGTTCCTCCTTTCCAAAAGATGGTGCAGTACGGGCTACACAGAAATTGCAGCTTGTACATAGTGATGTCTATGGTCCTATGTAGACACCCTCTTTTGGAAATTACCTTTACTTCGTGACTTTCATTGATGACTTTTCCAGGCATGCATGGGTATATCCACTCAAAGCAAAGTTCGAAGTGTTCATGTGCTTTAAACAGTTTTTGGTTTTGGCTGAAAATCTGTCAGCATCTAAAATGGGCACCCTCCGTTCTGATCGAGGGGGGGAATATATGTCTTCTGATTTTAATGCATTTCTGGCTGAACGTGGGATAAAACACCAGTGAACAGTGCCGTATACACCTCAACAGAATGGAGTTACTGAACGAAAGAAGAGGTCACTCATGGAGATGGCGAGGTGCATGGTCAATAGTTACGCTTTACCACATAGTTTCTAGCTTGAGGCTGTCATGTGTGCAGCATATATACTGAACAAGTGTCCCACTAAAGCGTTGCAGTCTATCACTCCATATGAGGCTTGGCATGACCGCAAGCCATCTGTTGCTCATCTGCGTGTTTTTGGTTGTTTGGCATATGCACTAGTGCCTAAACAACATCATAGAAAATCGGACGATAAGGCAGTAAAATGTATTTTTGTTGGGTACAATTCTGAAAGTAAAGGCTATCGTCTGTATCATCCATAGACTAAACGCATTTTGGTTAGCCGTGATGGTGTCTTTGTGGAAGATGCTATTCAGCCATTGCTTTCATGTACTAAGGAGACATCTGTTAGCTCTAAAGACATGTATGATACTTTGATGCCTCTTTTTACAGGTGGACAGTCTAGTGCTGGTCCTAATGAGGCAACTTCTCAGCCTTTGCAAGTTTCATATGATGATGCAGATCATTCCATTTCTGATGTAGATTTACATGATGCACTTGTTGATGAGAGAGCTGATATTGAGCAGGCAAAAACTATGCCAAAATGGCTAGTGCAGACTTTGCGTGACAGCAAATTAGATGCACCTTTGTCATATCGTACTCGTTCAGGCTCTCATAGTGCCTCCTTTGCATCAGATTGCTATGCTATGTCTGCGTCTAGTCTCTGTGATGAGAATGAGCCTGTTTCTTTTGATGAAGCACAGAATTCAGAAAATTGGATGGCTGCTATGCAATCTAAATATGATGCTATAATGAAGAATGGTACATGGTCTTTATGTGACTTGCCTCCTAGCAAGAAGGCCATTGGCACTAAGTGGGTATACAAGCTGAAGCGTAAACCTGATGGTACAGTTGACAGGTATAAGGCTAGGCTTGTTGCAAAGGGTTACGCGCAGGAAAGAGGCATTGATTTTGATGAGACCTTTGCACCTACATACCGTATGACTACTGTTCGGAGCATTTGTGCACTTGCAGCCCATCATGGTTGGAATGTACATCAGTTGGACATTAAAACAACATTTCTGAATGGTGACTTGCATGAAGAAGTGTATGCTTTTCAGCCCTGTGGCTTTGTGCAGAAAGGGCATGAAAACCAGGTGTGCAGGTTAAAGAAGGCATTATATGGTTTAAAGCAAGCACCACGTGCTTGGTATGAGAAGATACATGCCTATCTGGTTGCACATGGTTTTGAGAACAGTCCAACTGAAAGCACATTATATGTTAAGCATGCTAATGATGTGCTTCTGATCATTGTTGTCTATGTTGACGACATGCTGCTCACTGGTCCTATTGAGAAGCATATTGCTGATTTCAAGGCTGATTTTCATGCCTCATTTGAGATGTCTGATTTGGGGCATTTGCATCACTATTTGGGCCTTCAATTTATGCGTGTTGATGGTGGAATGGCTTTGTGTCAAACAAAATATATTGACATATTATTGCAGCATTTTGGCCTTGAAGACTGTAAGCCTATTGCCACTCCTATGGAGACAGGTTTACGATTGAGTCTTCATGATGTTGGAGATGCATTTGATGTTGTTCTCTATCAGCAGGCTGTTGGATGCTTGATTTACTTATGCATTACTCGGCCAGATATTCAGTTTGTTGTCTCACAGATGAGCAGGTTTATGCATTGCCGAGGAGTCATGCATTGGAAGGCGGTTAAGCGCATCTTTCTCTACTTGAGTGGTACCCGGCTACTTGGGTTGTTTTATCCCAAGGGGGGATCACTACCACCAGATTTGCATGCTTTTTCTGACTCAGATTGGGCTGGTTGCTATGACACTCGTGTGTCCACCAGTGGTTTTTGCTTCATGCTTGGTAGCTCATGTATATCTTGGTTGAGCAAGAAGCAGCCTACTGTGGCCACTTCCAGTTGTGAGGCTGAGTATAGGGCAGCTTTCACAGCGATTGTTGAGTGTGTGTGGCTCAGATGCCTTATGGTTGATTTGGGTGTTGGCCAATCTTCTTCCACCACCATCTTCACTGACAGTCAGAGCGCATTGGCCGTTGCGAGGAACCCTGTGTTCCATGCTCGCACTAAGCACATTGAGGTGCATTATCACCATGTCAGGGAGAGGTTCTCTGTTGGGGAGATCAGCTTGGCATATGTGCCCACGCAGGAGAACATTGTAGACCTTTTCACGAAGGCTTTGCCTAGGGAGAAGTTTGATGCTTTCTGCAAAGCTTTGGGCTTACTTCCTTTTGTGGAGTGATTTCCACATAGCTTGGCACGTCCTTATACATGAGTGCCAGCTCCTTGTTCACCGCATCACTCCTAGGGGGGAATTTGTTGATATATTTAGGTAGTGATGTGTGTGAACACACTAGGACCACCGGGGCACGTTTTTCCCTCTTTAGGAGGTTTTTTTCCCCCGGCTTGTATATACGCCTATTGCCCTAATGGGCTACTTATCTTTGTACATTCTCTAGTAATACATTCAGTATTGTGTGTTTGTGCTCCAAGCTTCTTCTTCTTCCTTGTGTTGTTCGCGTGCTTCCGCAGACATCTATCTCCAACAAACTTAAGCAAGAGCAATGATTAAGAGAACAATGGGAATGAAAATATATGCATGACACAAATGATCTTAGAAATTAGTGGAAGGCAGCAGAAGCCAAGATTGTTGAGCAGTGCAAGGAAGATGCAGATCAAGTAGTTATGCTTGGTGAATGCATCATGCAAACTAACACTAATCTAGAGGTAGTTCAATAGAAAATAAAAGAAAAAAATAAACTCATTGAAAGTGTGCATAATCAACTTGCAAAGGAGGACAATATGGGGACACGAGTAGTTTTGAGCTCGAATGCACCTACTGAGGAGAATGAGGTATGCCCTCCTTCTCCCCCCATGAATAAATAGCCTGTGGATATGGGAAAGGAGGCACCAAGTGCTGATCAAGAAAAATAAACTATTGCAGAACTGAGCTGAAACGAGTGGGCCCTGTTGGTTTCCCAACTGAATGAACAATTTGAAGACACGGTAATTAAACTAATGAAGGAAGAAAAGATTAAGAGTAGAGATTTAGAACATATTATGAAGCCATTTGATGTACCTTATGGATTGTTCAAAGAAGAAACGTGGCAATACATCAAACGAACGACACAAAAAGACCCAGATCAACAATTACACTTTAGAGTGGATGCTTTTTCTCACACACAGGAAGAATTTGATAAAGTTGTTCCAATATGGAGACACAAGTTTTTGGAGAAAAATCCTACTCTACAGGTGCATTGGGAATCTGCACTAGATTTACTACCTCCTTTTTGTCTCGTACCATGCAGAAGACCATGGGTGCAATTTTGGGAGGCACAGCACCATGACACAATAAATAATCAATGGAAAAATTACCCAGTTTATCTGCCAATTGAGGATTACATGGTGTGTACAATAGAATTTTGACTGTCAAGATATGCAACCATTCCAAATTTAGCAATCAAAATTATGAATAAAATATTGAGCATATTGCGAACAATTTTGAAGGTATTCAAACATGCTCAATATACATTTTTGAACTTGATCGGCATTAATCGGGGCACAGATGCTCTGGTTTTTTATCTTTCCATCATGCCTAGCCACCCTACAATAATGGCTATTTATTCAAGAATAATGTTTCTACCAAGCCCTTACATGCAAACATTCGAAGAACCTTTCGTTATAGGGTTTTTTAAGATGGACTCAAAAATCTTTTTGAAAATATCATCCAATTTAAATGCTCAATTGGTGGCATATGAGCTGAGTTTCTTTGCAAATCATAGACAAGCCACAAACGATGGTGTTAAATCAACTCAATGGAAGGAAGAAATGATATGTGAAGCTAATCTACTAAATCAAAGAGAGAAAACCTCCATTCAAACCTACTCACGTTGCCATTCAAATCCTATCGAGGATGATAGTTCAGGAGAAAGGATGTGTGGAGGAAGAATCTAGCAAGAGACGAAGAAGAAGAAAATCAAAATGATAAACAGTTCAATAAAAGTAACTTACCCTCTGCTCAAAGCCCTGCAGGGGCATGCATCAGGCTATAATGCGAAAGAAGGAGGTCTCAAAGGATGTAAACAAAGATTTATAATAGGACCTTTGAAGCATCAGCCATACTCCAATGAAGGTGATTGGATCACCATCACCTCAGTCACTCTACCCACTGGGTGTGTGCATGGCAACCTGAATCAATATAGCAACCCAGATGTATGAATATAAGGAATGTCAAGGGGATGATGGAAGCATTGGATTGAGGCTCGGATAAGGTTACAAATTCTCTGACATTCCTAGAGGCTTCCTCGACCATTGGGTGTGTGTAGTGGAAAGAAATTAATAGTCCAAAAGGTAACACATCCGGCCCCAAGTTATGATCATTTCCTTGACCATTGGTAAATAATTAGAGAACTATACTTTTCATCGCTAGCTAACTTCCTTAACTCAAGGAGCAGCTTTCCTACGATTTCTTGATTGATGAGTCATCATGCAAGTTGCCCAAATCTAAGGAGTAGTATATGCGACGTGCAAAAAATAGTGTAGTATTTTTTTCTTTTTCTTTTCTTCTTAAGCTATGGATCATATGAAAAAGAGAAATAACTTTTAAACTAGAGTCATGTGCGGCTAATTTTCTATGAACTCAGAAAAATATTTGTGAAGGGTGAATTTGAGGATTGCTTGCTCCAACATGAACAAGTCGCAATTTATGAGCAGCTCAAACTGAACCATCTTTTTGGAAGAGGGAACAGAACATTTTTCCCAAAATATAGTATTCACAGACATGTTTGCAAGGTGCCTCAAATTTGATCAAAGAGGATGCCACCATTTCATATTTCTACAGGTGAAGCAAACTAACAAAATCTAGATGACCAAAGCGTGCATGCCGAAGCTTTTCATCTCAGATAGCCTGAGAATCTTGAATTGCACATGTTGAATTATTCATAAATTTCACAGAGTCTATGAGCTTATACAACCCATGACATAAAATGCCTGAAGCAATAATAAAATCACCATTGTCATCAACAGTATTCAGAATGATCTTACTAACTCACATTATAGGATAAGCAGAGTTGTTAGCACATGTGACAATATTCCATGTAGGGGCAGGCTCAAGTGAGCTGAAGAAACTCTTCTATGAGGTAGTATGTTTGGTTGTCCCACTATCAAAGTTTCAAATGTCAGAGTCTATTGCATACATACAGTGCTAATGAGAAGAAGGTTCATAGCTGCAAACAATAATCAATGCCAATTCTTCATTCTAAACAAGATTAGTAGACTTTGTGTTAGGTGTAGAGGCCTATGCAACACAACAACCATTTCAGCCTCTTTTTTTTTTCCAAAAGGAAGTTCAGTGCAGGCCTACTCTCCCATGCTTGAACTAATAAAAAGAACAAAGAAAAAAACAACAAATGGGCTTAGTGCCCTTGGGATCCCCTGTATCCAAAAAAAACAAGGGTAGGATGGCCTAGAGGCATGCTAGCCATGATGAGAAGGAGACCTAAGAATCCATGGGAGACAAACTTATCAAACAAAGTTACAAAGAAGTTTAATGATTTTTCCATTGCCCTCATGAGCAACCCACTTACTTTTAACCTCGTCATTTTCTAAGACAGACATCCTATGGTGTTTGAGAGTTGAAGATTACAGTTACATATTCTTCTACATAACAAGCTGAGAGATTTTTCAATCGACCACTCTTTTGGATGGGTATCAAAGTTGAACATGCATCATTCCTTCTATATCTTCCAGAGCGCGTCCCTTGTGATGGTGTTCCATAATGCAAAAGAGCGTCCAATTGTCTCTCCAAGGGGTGCTTGTTTCCACTTGATTTGCCTTGGTAATCTCAAAACCATGGTGAGAGATTGCCAGATTGAGAAGTTATTAGGGCACAAGAATAAGATATGACCAAGGTTCTCTCTGCCAAGAAGGCAACACCTACACCAGTGCAGGGCACCATAGATTTCATTAGCTTTGGCATTGATCTAGATTCCTTGATGGAAGATTTACCACATAAGCACAGATTTTTAGCTTCTTTTGCGGCTAGTTTAGAACAACCCTTTATGACATAACCATTTTCCTTATAATATTTGCAAAATTGTTTTTGCTTTTTTGTTTTCTTCTCATCTTTTTCTTCCTTCTTTGACTGTATAGCATTAGCACATTTCTACTTACTACCAGATGAGCTCCATTTACCTTTGCCCTTCTGACTAGCTACAAAAGCTTGATCTACAATACACATAATTCACATGTTCTACCTAGACTGATCTTCCTGCAACAACACAAAGATTAACTCCTCAAATGATAAGGCATTTGGATTTCCTTTCATTATCCGTCAAATAGTAGAAGAAAAACTCTAATACTTATCTAGAAGACCATTAAGAAAATTATGTAGTGAACTATCTGACAAACCTTGATCGGCAAAAATCAACTACTCCTTCAAATATTTGATCTTTGTCCAAAAAAACTCCATAGAATCTCCTTCATTCATATGCTCACTCTTCAAATGTTTTCCGAGCTAAGAAACATGAGCCTCATTTCTTTCCTGTTATAAAGTTATGTGTATCCCAAGTATCCTTTGTTGTCTCATTTGATAGACAAAGCTATCAATGCATGTGCTTGAGCATCTCTTCCATCCCAACAAAGTTTTTGTATAGTAGGTGAAGACAACCAAGAGATTGAAGATCATCATCTCAACACCATTTGCATCACCTTCAATAACTTTATTTGCAGGCATAGTAGGAGGTTTTTCAACATCTTGCACAATATTCCACAACCCTTGGAATACATCATTGCTTTCAACCATGGCGAGTGACTAAACACACTAATGCAAAAAAATGATTGTAGCTCAAAATGTTGAATAGAGACACTCTATTGAGCTCTATCAAACATGTAGCAGACTTTGAGTCTTTTGTACTGGCGAACGAAAACATGTATATATGTTTAGCACAAACTGATGAAATTGCTTGCATAGTTGCTACGGTAGTGCATTCGGAGGCCGAAACGAGCTCATATCAAAATTTTGATGCCAGATAACAAAACTGTTTTGAACTCCTAATCACCTCAAGTGTGCTAGCCAATTTTCATGTGATTTTGAGATTGTGACTAGAGGGATGTTCACAACACCCTAGATGAAGCAGCAACCTTCACTCATACCAATCGTTGGAGTTTGAGATGTACATTATAAGTGGCCCATTAAGGTTATAGGCATATATAAAATCCAGGGAAAAAAGTGCTCAGGGGTCCTAAGTGCGTTCATACACATCATGACCTAAACATATCAACAAATGTTTGTGGTATTTATATCCAAGATATATACACATATAAGTGATGAATGGGATTTACACATTATTTGTACATAAAAATTGCATCATTTTTTGTGATTTTATAGATTTGAAACATTTTTTGTTATATATATATATATATATATGTGTGTGTGTGTGTGTGTGTGTGATGATCATTATTGCCCTGCTTATGGTATTTTAATCCATCAAGTGTGGAAGTTGGTGAGTCTGTATGTTTTTCATGTTCCCATTATCAATGTTTGTCCCCAATAAAGATAATATTAAGGATCTATAAATGAGGATGATCATTTCTAAAGCCTTAGCAATATTTCCCAAGGAAATTAGATCAAGAACTTTGATAATAATGTCATGAAGTGGCCTTTGCAAATTTTGTTTAGTTATAAATAAATATCCCCTCATAAGTCCTCCTATCGTAATTTGTAGGTAAGTTTGTGGGCTAAAAGTTTTCAATTTCTTGGAAAATCTTCACCTTTTGATCTATATAGCATTTTGTGCCATAGAAACCTTTCAACCAAAATAAAAAAATTCCTACACGAAATGATGCAATAATGTAAGTGTGACCAATATTATTATGTCCATATGATATTCTTATTTTTCAGTCATCAACCATATCTAGAGTGGTTCTCTCTTTTTATGTTTTTCTATTCATTAGCTTATCGACAAAGACCTTTGATTGATGTATAATCACTAAAACTTGATGAATTCCTTTGGTTGATATCTTTTCTAGATGATTGGGATTCTAGATGAAAAGGACTAAGTATTTGAAGACCCAAAACTCTTCAAGAAGTATATAATTGAAGAGAGGACCACCACATCGAGAGCCAAAGAGGGACGCAATACCAACCAATCATATGACAATAAAGAATGGAATAGAAGCGACACACATTGTAATAAGAAGCAAGAACCCATACCATACTCCTACTGAAGGTGAAGTAGTAGTGGTTCACAAAACACATTATGTATGCAAGGATATCAAAGACTAATGCTTGGAAATTTTTCAAGGGATCATGAAAACAAGCAACATCATCAAGGATATGAAGGCTCAATTGTAAATTTCACTAAAATACCTACATCATAGTTCTTATGATCCCAAGAAGATTTAAAGCATGCAAAAGTGGAAAGAGACTATCTAAAGAAGTCCTCGTTTGACAAAACAACATCTCTATACTTTACTCAAGGGTGTTCATGCCAGTCATTCATAGAATTGCATACAAAAAACGAGGCATTCAAAGCACACGTCAGTGTGCAACAAGAAAAGATGGAAAATCCGAAGGCTGCACCTAAAGTTCATACCATTTTCATGCATGCACAACCTTCGGAAGCTCCCCATGAAGAACCAAACTATGAATTTGAAGTACAGGAAGAAGAATTTGACAATGAAGAGTAAGATCAAGGATCTATAGTAGTCTCACAAGCTGAAGTGCAGGATCTAAACATGCATGAAGATATGGAAATACTAGCAAGCAATAGTATGAGAGAGAGATGAGTAAAATTATTGCAAGAGCTATGGAATCGCTTTGAAAAAGGGTGTTTGGATTTGTTTCTTATCAAATGAATGGAAAAAATAAATAAGAATCATTTGATGTGATCCAACTTGCCAACCTATCATCACATCAGAGCAAAGGCATAGACATACATTAAAGAAAAAATCAACATTGAAGTCGATGATGCCTATATGTTGTTGGAGTTTGAGGTCTACAGAAGCACACCAACAGCACAAGGAAGAAGAAGAAGCTTGGAGCACAATATGCAATATTTAATGTATTACCACTAGAATGTACAAAGATTAGTAACCCGTCGGCGCTATAGGCATATATACAAGCCGAGGGAAAAAACCTCCTAAAGAGGGAAAAACGTGCTTCGGCAGTCCTAGTGTGTTCACAAACATCACTACCTAAATATATCAACAAATTCCCCCTTGGAGTGATGTGGTGAACAAGGAGTTGGCACTCATGTATAAGGAAGTGCCAAGCTATGTGGAATCAATCCACAAAAGGAAGTAAGCCCAAAGCCCAAAGCTTTGCAAAAAGCTTCAAACTTCTCCGTAGGTAGAGCTTTTGTGAAAAGTTCTGCAATGTTCTCCTATGTGGGCACATATGCCAAAACTGATCTATCCAGTAGAGAATGTTGATATGTTTAGGTAGTGATGTGTGTGAACACACTAGGACCATTGGGAAACTTTTTTCCCTCTTTAGGATGTTGTTTCCCCCGGCTTGTATATATGTCTATTGCCCTAACGGGCTACTTATCTTTGTACATTCTAGTGGTAATACATTCAGTATTGTCTGTTGTGCTCCAAGCTTCTTCTTCTTCCTTGTGTTGTTCACGTGCTTCCGCAGACGTCTAACTCCAACAATTGGTTTTAGAGCAGGTCGTCGCTTCATCTAGGAGGTTATCTACATCTCTCCGGTTGCAGTTTCATAATCGCACAAAATTTAGTGAGCATACTTAGCGTGTTTCAGAGATCAAAACGGATTTGGTCTGTAGTGCTGAAATCGCGATATGAGCTCGTTTTGGCCTCCGAATGCACTATTGTAGCACTTGTGTAGGCTATTTCATCTTTTTGTGCCAAAGATATATATAGGTTTTAGTTTGCCAGTATAAGCGTCTCAAATTCTGCTACAGGTTTAGCAAAACTCATCCAGGTAGTTATGTTCAACTTTTTCAGATATAGTCATTTTTTTGCATCAGGGTATTTTAGCCAGTGACCATGGCTAAAAGCAGTGATGTATTTCGTATGTTGGCTGTTGAGGATAAGTTGGATGGTATGAATTACCCATTGTGGGCTTATATGATACGTTATGTATTGGTCGCAAAAGGACTATGGAATATTGTGCAGGGTGTTGAAAGACGCCCTGTTACACCTATGAATACATGTACTACAAATACAGGTATTGGAGCTGATGGAGATGGTGTCGAAGATGGTGATATTCTGCAGATTCCTATTTGTGCTTCGGTTTCTGTTGCACGTGTAGAGCAAATCCGTTGGGATGGTAGAGATGCTCAAGCACATGCATTGATAGCCTTCTCTATCAAACGTGCCATTATTCCTCACATTCGCTCTTGCAAGACATCTAAGGATGCTTGGGATACACTTACCACATTGTACCAAGCTAGGAATGAGGCTCTTGTTGCTTACCTCCGAAAATAGTTGGAGAGTGAGCATATGAATGAAGGTGATTCTATGGATAGTTTTCTGACAAAGATCAAGGATTTGAAGGAAGAGTTGATTTTTGCTCATGAAGTTATACCAGATAGCTCACTTTTGCAGACCATTCTGAATGGTCTTCCTGAGTCATATCAGAGTTTTGCTTTGACTCTTCGTTTGATGATTAAGGGAAACCAAATGACCTATCACTTGAAGAGTTAGTTTCTGTTCTGTGGCAAGAAGATCAGTCTAGGCAGAACAAGTTCATTATGCATGTTGTAGATCAAGCTTTCTGGGTAAGTCAGAAGGGCAAAGGAAAATGGAGCTCTTCTATTAGTAAGCAGAAATATGCAAATGCTGCACATTCTAAGAAAGAAGACAAAGATGAGAAAAAATCAGAAAAGCACAAATTGTTTTGCAAATACTGTAAAGCAAATGATCATATCATTAAGGGTTGTCTAAAATTGGCTGCTAAAGAGGCAAAGAAGAAAGAGGCCAGAATGGTTGTTGCAAAGGCCTCTACACCAAAAATAGAGTCTACTAATCTTGTGCAGAATGAAGAATGGGTGTTTACTACTGTTTGTGGTTTTGACCCATCTTCTCATGAGCAGTGTATGTCTCTTGTAGACTTAGATGTTTGATATTTTGATAGTGGGACAACCAAACATATTACCTTGAAGCACAGTTTCTTCACTTCACTTGAGCCTAACCCTACAGGGAATACTATCACATGTGCTAACAACTCCTCTTATCCTGTCATGGGAGTTGGTAAGATCATTCTAACTACTGATGATGGTAGTTGTTTCACTTTGCTAGATGCTTTATTTATGCTAGGGATCAAGGAGAATTTGTTATCAGTTTCGATTTTAGCCAAGATTGGCTTGGTTGTGAAATTTGTTGATGACAGGTGTACAGTTCATGATCTCTCAAATGGCAACATGATTATTGCTTCTGGCATTTTATGTCATGGTTTGTATAAGCTCATAGGCTATGAAAGATTTGTGAATGATTCAGCATGCGTAGTTCATGATTCTCAGGCTATGTCAGATGCAAAGCTTTGGCGTGCACGCTTTGGTCATGTGAATTTTGCTAGTTTGCTACACCTACACAAATCAGAAATGGTATCCTCTTTGCCCAAACTTGACACACCCAAAAAACATGTCTATCAAGGTTGTTTTTTGGGCAAAATGTAGCGTTCCTCCTTTCCAAAAGATGGTTCAGTTCAGGCTACTAAAAAGTTATAGTGTGTACATAGTGATGTTTGTGGTCCTATGCAGACACCTTTTGGAAAATATGATGATTTTTCCATGCATTCATGGGTATATCCACTCAAAACAAAATCTGAACTGAAGTGTTAATGTGCTTCAAATAGTTTTTGGTTTTGGCTGAAAATCTATCAGCATGTAAAATGGGCACCCTTGATTCTGATCGAGAGGGGGGGATATATGTCTTTTGACTTTAATGAATTTCAACGTGGGATAAAACATCAATGTACAGTGCCATATACACCTCAACAAGAATGAATTGTTGAACAAAAGAACAGGCCACTCATGGAAACGGCGAGGTGTATGGTCAAGAGTCAGGCTTTACCACATGGTTTCTAGCTTGAGGTTGTCATGTGTGCAACATATGTACTTAACAGGTGTCCCAATAGAGCACTGTAGTCTATCACTCCATATGAGGCTTGACATGGTCACAAGCCATCTCTTGCTCATCTGCATGTTTTTGATTGCCTGGCATATTCATTAGTGCCTAAACTGTCAAGGGAGCACTAGATTTTGCTCTCTGACTACAGTAGACAAGATTTTGTAAATACACTTCTGATTACAAGATCACCCACGAAGGGGAAATGATACAAGAATACGTGACTGATACAATATGTTCCACAACCCGGGACTGATAGGTATGAATAACTCGACTAGAGAGGATACAGGAGATCCCACAACCCGGATTCATGAGTATGAAACAAGATCTCTAGATTACAAGAACTCCCTTCTGGGAGATGAACTAGATACAAGAACGAACTCGACAAGATCTCCTACTACGAGATTACAAGAGGACAAGACAAGATGTCCAGGATACAAGACTAGACAGGACTAGAATAAGGAACAAGACAAGAACAGGAACTGGAACTTGGAGAGTACTTACTTGGCGGTCACGACTCCTTGAGCTCCCAAGATTGGTATTGGCAAGACTGATTATGAATGTGGCCAGCCTCTCCTTATATAGGTTTTCCAAGGGCGGTTCTAGGGCGGTTACGAATTGATGATGTCATCAATTCAAAGCATGGTCTCTGGATGTCAGAATCAAGCAAGAAGACAGTCGATCTTAGGGTTTTGGCACGTTCCGGACACAATGGAAGCCTTTACTTTCATGTACAAAGGAGACATTTGTTAGCTCCAAAGACATGTATGATACTTTGTTGCCTCTTTTTACAGGTGGACAGTCTAGTTTTGGTCCTAATGAGGCAACTTCTCAGCCATTGCGGGTTTCATGTGATGATTGAGATCATTCTATTTCTGATGCACTTGTTGATGAGAGGGCTGATATTGAGGAGGCAAAAACTATGCCAAAATGGCTGGCGTAAACTTTGTGTGATAGCAAATTAGATGCACCTCTGTCATATCGTACTCGTTCAGCTCTCATGGTGCCTCTTTTGCATCAGATTGCCATGTTATGGTTGCATCTAGTCGCTATGATGAGACTGAGCCTGTTTCATTTGATGAAGCACAAAATTTTGAACATTGGATGGCTACAATGCAATCTCAATATGATGCTATCATGAAAAATGGTACCTAGTCTTTATGTGACTTGCCTCCTAGCAAGAAGGCCATTGGCACTAAGTGGGTATACAAGCTGAAGCGTAAACCTGATGGAACAGTTGACAGGTATAAGGCTAGGCTTGTTACAAAGGGTTATGCATAGGAAAGAGGCATTGATTTTGACAAAACCTTTGCACCTAACTACTGAATGACTATTGTTCGTAACATCTATCCAGTTGAAGCTCATGGTTGGAATGTACATCAGTTGGACATTAAAACATCATTTTTGAATGGTGACTTGCATGAAGACACGTATGTTTTTCAGCCCCGTGGGTTTGTGCAGAAAGGGCATGAAAACTAGGTGTGCAAGTTAAACGTGCTTGGTACGAAAAGATACATGCCTATCTGATTACACATGGTTTTGAGAACAGTCCAACTAAAAGCACCTTATATGTTAAGCGTTCTAATGATGTTCTTGTGATCATTTTGGTGTATGTTGCTGACATGCTGCTCACTTGTCCTCATGAGAAGCATATTGCTCATTTCAAGGCTGATTTACATGCCTCATTTGAGATGTCTGATTTGGGGCATTTGCATCATTATTTGGACATTCAGTTTATGCACCTTGACGGTGGAATGGCTTTGTTTCAAACGAAATATATTGACACATTATTGTAGTGTTTTGGCCTTGAAGACTATAAACCTATTACCACTCCTATGGAGATAGGTTTACGATTGAGTCTTCATGATGTTGGAGATGCATTTGATGTTGTTCTCTATCAGCACGCTCCTAGATGCTTGATTTACTTATGCATTACTCGGTGAGATATTCAGTTTGCTATCTCACATATGAGTAGGTTTATGCATTTCCCAGGTGTCAAACATTGGCAGGCAGTTAAGTGCATCTTTCGCTACTTGTACCCAGCTACTTGGGTTGTTTTATCCCAAGGGGAGATCTCAATCGCCAGATTTTCATGCTTTTTCTGACTCTGCCTGGGCTAGTTTCTATGACACTTGTGTGTCCACTAGTGGTTTTTGCTTCATGCTTGGTAGCTCATGCATATCTTGGTTGAGCAAGAAGCAGCCTACTGTGGCCACTTCCAGTTGTGAGGTTGAGTATAGGGCAACTTTCATAGCAATTGTTGAGTGTGTGTGGCTTAGACACCTTATGGCTCATTTGGGTGTTGGTCAGTCTTCAAACTTCCCCCTATGCAGAGCCTTCGTGAAAAGGTTTGCAATGTTCTCCTGCGTGGGCACATATGCCAAGCTGATCTCTCTAGCAGAGAACCTCTCCCTAACATAATGATAATGCACCTCAATGTGCTTAGTGCGAGCATGGAAGACAGGGTTCCTCACAACTGTCAATGTGCTCTGACTGTCATTGAAGATGGTGGCGACAGAAGACTAACCAACATCCAAATTAGTCATAAGGTGTCTAAGCCACACACACTCAATAGTCGCTGTGAAAGCTTCCCTATACGCAGCCTCACAATTGCAAGTGGCCATAGCAGGCTGCTTCTTACTCAACCAAGATATGCATGAGCTACCAAGCATGAAGCAAAAATGAGTGATGGACACATGAATGTCATAGCAACTAGCCCAGTTAGAGTCACAAAAAGCATGTAAATATAGCGGTAGTGATCCCCCCTTTGGATAAAACAATCCACTAGTCGGGTACCACTCAAGTAGCAAAAGATGCACTTAACCGCCTACCAATGCTTGACATCTGGGAAATGCATAAACTTGTTCATCTGTGAAACAGCAAACTCAATATCTGGTCGAGTAATGCATAAGTAAATCAAGCACCCACTAGGCTACGGATAGAGAACAGCATCAAATGCATCTCCAACATCATGAAGACTCAATCATAAACCTATCTCCATAGGAGTGGCAATAGGTTTACAGTCTTCAGCTTTGTGTCAATATATCTTGTTTGACACGTTATTCCACCATCAACTTGCATAAATTGAATGCCCAAATAATGACTCAAATGCCTCAAATCAGACATCTCAAATGAGGCATGTAGATCAGCCTTAAAATCAGCACTATGCTTCTCATGAGGACCAATGAGCAGCATGTCACCAACATACACAACAATTATCAAAAGCACATCATTAGCATGCTTCACATGTAAGGTGCTCTTAGTTGGACTGTTCTCAAAACCATGTGCAATCAGATAGGAATGTATCTTTTCATACCAAGCACGTGGTGCTTGCTTCAAACGATATAATGCCTTTTTCAATCTCCACACTTTGTTTTCATGCCCTTTTTGCACAAAGCCACGGGGCTAAAAAACATACACTTCTTCATGCAAGTCACCATTCAAAAATGAAACTTTAATGTCCAATTGATGTACATTCCAACCATGATGAGCTGCAAGTGCACATATGTTATGAACAGTAGTCATTCGGCATGTAGGTGCAAAGGTCTCATCAAAATCAATGCCTCTTTCTTGCGCATAACCCTTTGCAATAAGCCTAGCCTTATACCTAGCTTGTATACCCACTTAGTGCCAATGGCCTTCTTGCGAGGACGCAAGTCACATAAAGTCCAGGTACCATTTCTCATGATAGCATCATATTCTGATTGCATAGCAACCATCCAATTTTTAGAATTTTGTGCTTCATCAAACGAGACAGGCTCATTCTCATCACAGAGACTAGAGGCAGCCATATCATAGCAATCTGATGCAAAAGAGACACTATGAGAGCCTAAATGAGTACGATATGACAGGTGAATCTAATTTGTTGTCGCACAAAGTGTGCACCAGTCATTTTGGCATAGTCTTTGCCTCCTCAATATCAGCTCTCTCATCAATAAGTGCATCATGTAAATTTGCATCAGAAATGGAATGATCTGCATCATCACATGAAACTTGTAAAGGCTAACAAGTTGCCTCATTAGGACTAGCACTAGACTGTCCACCTGTAAAAAGAGGCAAAAAAGTATCATACATGTCTGTGGAGCTAACAGATGTCTTCTTAGTACATGAAAGTAATGGTTGAATAGCATCTTCCACAAAAACAACATCACGGCTAACCAAAATGCATTTAGTCTATGGATGATATAAAGATAGCCTTTGCTTTTGAGAACTCTACCCAACAAAAATACATTTCACTGCTTTATCATCCAATTTCTTGCATTGTTGTTCAGGTACTAATGCATATGCCAGACAACCAAAAACATGCAGGTGAGCAACAAATGGCTTGCGACCATGCCAAGCCTCATATGGAGTGATAGACTACAATGCTTTAGTGGGCCACTTGTTGAGTACATATGCTGCACACATAACAACCTCAAGCGAGAAACTATGTGCTAAAGCCTGACTCTTCACCATACACCTTGCCATCTCCATGAGTGACATGTTCTTCCGTTCAACAAATCCATTTTGTTGAGGTGTATACGGCACTATACACTGATGTTTTATCCCACATTCAGCTAGAAATGCATTAAAGTCAGAATACATATATTCCCCCCTCGATCAGAACGGAGGGTGCCCATTTTACATGCTAACATATTTTCAGCCAAAATCAAAAACTCTTAGCACATAAACACTTCAGACTTTGCTTTCAATGGATATATCCATGCATGCCTTGAAAAATCATCAATGAAAGTCACGAAGTAAAGATAGTTTCCAAAAGAGGGTGTCTACATAGGACCATTGACATCACTATGAACGAGCTGCAATTTTTGAGTAACTTAAATTGAACCATCTTTTGGGAATGAGGAACGCTGCATTTTGCCCAAAATACAGCCTTCACATACATGTTTACCGGGTGCCTCAAGTTTGGGCAAAGAGGACACCATTTCAGATTTTTGTAGGTGTAGCAAGTAGCAAAATTCAGATGACCTAAGCGTGCATGCCAAAGTTTTGCATCTGACATAGCCTGAGAATCGTGTATTGGACATGTTAAATTATTCACAGATTTTTTATAGTTTATGAGCTTATACAGCCCACAAAAAAAAAAATCCAAAAGCAATAATGACATCACCATTTGACGGATCATGAACTGTAGATTTGTCATCAACAAATTTCACAACCAAGCCAATCTTTTCTAATGTTGAAAGTGATAACAGGTTTTTCTTGATCCCTGGCACAAATAAAGCATCTGGCAATGTAAAAGAACTACCATCAGCAGTAGTCGGAATGATATTACCAACTCCCATAACATGATAAGAGGAGTTGTTGGCGCATGTGACAATATTCCCTATAGGTGCAGGCTCAAGTGAAGTGAAGAAACTGCACTGTGAACTAATATGTTTGGTCACCCCACATTGTTAATGAGAAGATGGATCATAACTACAAACAGTATAAATGCCCATTCTTCATTTTGCACAAGATTAGCAGTCTCTATTTTGGGTGTAGAGACCTCTGCAACAACCATTCTAGCCTCTTTCTTCCTTGCCTCTTTAATAGCCAGTTTTGGATAGCTCTTTATTACATGATCATTTCCTTTATAGTATTTGCAAAACACTTTCTCCTTTTCTGTTTTCTTCTCTTCTTTGTCTTCCTTCTTTGATTGTGAGGAATTAATCGATTTCTTTTTACTAGTAGAAGAGCTCCATTTACCTTTGCCCTTCTAACTAGCGAGGAAAGCTTGAACTGCAACAAGCATAATGGACCTGTTCTGACTAGACTGATCTTCCTGCAACAAAACAGAGACTAACTCCTCAAATGTTAAGGCATTTGGATTGTCTTTCATCATCAAATGAAGAGTAGAAGCAAAACTCTGATATGAATCGGGAAGACCATTCAGAACAATCTGCACAAGTGAAGTGTTAGGCAAGACTTCATCAGTAGAAATCAATTGTTCCTTTAAATCTTTGATCTTTGTTAGAAAACTATCCATGGAATCTCCTTCATTCATGTCCTCACTCTCCAACTATTTTCAGAGAGAAGCAACACAAGCCTCATTCCTTGCCTAGTATAAAGTTATAAGTGTACCCCAAGCATCCTTAGTTGTTCTGCAAGAGCGAATGTGAGGAATAATGGCACGTTTGACATACAAGGCTATCAATGCATGTGCCTGAGCATCTCTGCCATTCCAACGATTGCTCTAGAGTAGGTGCAACAGGAACCGCGACACGAACAGAAACATGAATAATATCACCATCTTCAATGCCATCTGCATCACCTTAACAGCAACTATGTTTGTAGGTGAAATAGGATGTTTTTCAACACCCTGCACAATATTCCATAGTCCTTTTGCAACCAATACATGATGCATTATATAAACCCACAATGGGTAATTTGTACTATCCTTATCCTCAGCAGCCAACATATGGAATACATCACTACTTTCAGCCATGGCCACTAACTAAAATACCCTGATGCATAAAAATGACTGTATCTGAAAAAGTTGAATAGAACTACCCTGACGAGTTCTGCTAAACTTGTAGCAAACTTTGAGCCACTTATATTGGTGAACCGAAACCTGTACATATCTTTGGCACAAAAAGACGAAATTGCCTACATAAGCATTGCGATAGTGCATTGGGAGGCCAAAATGAGCTCAAATCACGGTTTCAACACCACACAGCAAAGCTGCTTTGATCTGCTAATCAGCTTGTGTATGCTCACCAAATTTCATGCAATTCTGAGACTGTGACCAAAGGGGTGTCGACTATGCCCTAGATGAAGTGGCGACCTGCTCTGATACCAATTGTTGGAGTTTGAGGCATGCGGAAGCACGCGAACAACACAAGGTAGAAGAAGAAGCTTGGAGCACAACACGCAATACTGAATGTATTACCACTAGAATGTACAAAGATTAGTAACCCGTTAGGTCTATAGGCATATATACAAGCCAAGGGAAAAAAGCCTCCTAAAGAGGGGAAAAAGTACTCCGACGACCCTAGTGTGTTCACACACATCACTACCTAAATATATCAACATATGTTGACCCAAGATGACCCTTGAGATCTCATGCACGAAGCCAAACTTGAAGCTAATCGCAATGAAGACTACTAAGAGAAGAACTAGGTATGGCTTATGTCTATAGTAGTGTACTAGCTTATATCCAATATAACCCTATAAAATTGCCATTTATTCGTCCTCGACCATGGCCCAATAATGATATCCTAAACGTCCACTCTCCATCCACCAAGTTTTGGATAAATTATTTGGCTATGGCCACTCAAAAAGAAAATATCATAACTCTGAAATACATGAGTTAAGCTACTGCCTTTTGGTAGAAAAAGGTAGTGGACCTACAAGATCCAACCTAGTCAGATGTTTATGAAGATTTTGGAAACACTTAGAGTCTATCTTATTTCTTTCAATTGCAATGACCCTACATCTAAGTTTACTTTGTGAGGCTTCTGCTATGGAGTCGAAATGCTATTATTTGACTTTGACTAGATGGATCCTCTAAAATATTTAATCACATATTATAATAGGTATTAACTTTGGGACATCCATCATATGGCTACATTCAAAGAAGCATTTCACACCGAATCTTTTAAAAGGCACTCCAAGATCTTTTGAGAAGTATCGAAAGCACATACTATCAAATTGAATGCGATCACTCTAGATATCAAGCATTCGAATATATTATCAGTTATTGTTGGTGCTGGAGGCATGTAATGGAAGCTTATGTTTCTAGCAAAGAAACATCCATATCGAGGCCAAGAAGCCCACAAGATAGGCAACTATATGTAACCCCGACGTGCTCCATCACTCTCTCTATCAAGGATGACAAAGTTTAGAAAGGGGGGAATCGTTGGCAAAAACATATTAAGTGAAGTGAAAACATGAATCAAAGAGTTAAAAACTAGAAGGGGGCCTCAAAATTTTTCAACTTGGGCCATGAGCATACAAAATATCTTGGAAAGATTTGAGCAACAAAGAAATATCAGTAGAAAGAGATTTAGGACAAAGGCATCATATGTCAAAATATGACTATTTTTTCATCATTCTTTGTATATTTTTGCATAGCAAATATGGTTTGATGTAACTCTACTCCATTTTTGTAAAGGTTAAGGAATCCTTGAGCTTTTGGAGTTTTTTCCCAACCTTGTGTAATTTTTTAGCAATTTTGAGAGCTCATTTTGATGCTCAAATAAGATTTAGGACTATTTTAAGTGACATTTGACTAACTTTCATGTGAAAGCGGCTATTTCCATTAGTATAAAGTACATCCACCCTAGCTTGTAGATAACGTTTCCAATACTTAAGGTGCGATTCCATGCATCTTTGGCTACTTGGATACTCTCCTTTGTTCATTTGAAGCTTTATGACGTGCTTGAAGTGTCCCAACCCCATCTCCACCTATGCTTCATGGTGGCATGTCTTTATACACTTGAATAGGGTAAACATACTCATATTGACATTAAGGTGAATCTAGTACCACTAGAATCCAATTATGCTTTGTGCTAGTGGGTCTACAACACATATCCTTTAGAAAGATTTGACCCAATAAAGCTTTTCAAAGAGCTATTCTGATCCATCAAGGAACTTAGAGTAGGTGTTTGTTTTCCTTAAGGTAGTTCTTGTATATTTTTGGGTATAGATCACTAAGTATCACTATGGGAAGGGAATTCTAGGTACTACAAAATCTAGCAAGCAAGAATTTTCAAATACATTAGCTTTGCTTCATCCAAAATTTCTTGTTTACATTTAAAAGTGAACTATGTACTAAAAAGGTTTTTTCATTGAATTATTTTCCATAACCTTAAAAAATAAAAGTGAATTGTAGTAATGTAAATGGTTGTGCAAATGCATGTAACTACATGTTTTTCATGTATGTGCATATTCTTGCATGAGATAAGTACTTTACACGATTGTTTGCTTCAAGCATTCATTCACTTCATGGACTGATTCCCCCTTTTCAACACTAACATGCTTCATGTGCTTCCCTTTCATAAATCCATCATACTAATGCACATGTTTTTGTGCATTGAGAATTTCCTTTTTTAAGAAAAGAGAAGCTTGATATATGCATAAAAAACTCATTCAATTTGAGCTTGTGCATGAAAACCTTTTCTTTCATAGAGAAAAAATGTACATGCATTCTCTTTGTGCTTGACGTAAAGGAAATTGCTTATGGTAATGTAAATATTGATGATGCTTGACTTCCTTTTGATACATAAATGTTAGACTATTCAATTTTAGCTTTGTCAACTTCTCTTTGTCTTCTAGGATGATTGAAGTTTTCATCTGTGTCAATTATATATCAGTATAAAGGAAATGAGAGCTATGGAAAACAAGTATTGAAATCAAAAATAATGTTCAAAAACACCTAGCTTGATCACAAGCTACATCCTTCCTTGGGTACTTGGGAAGAGGCATACACTACAACAGAATTGGGGTTTTTCAATCTGTAGTTTGACCACGATCTTCATAATTCACATGTAAAATGTTTGTCGTTATGAAAACCTCACAAAACATACAAGGGTCACATCTATTAGCATGTAGGTATTTGGCATGTGCATTGAAATGTTTGCCAGCAATATATACACATGTCCATCAAAGTATCCATAAACACATTAGAAGGCATACACATGAGATAGTTATTTAGGAAAAAAATAAATAACTCCGATATACACACCGGTATATGCATCGGTATAGTGGTCGGTATACGCATTAGTATTGACGACAAATTAAATAAAGAAATAAACAAGCTCCCAAGCCTATGCAAACTAATGCAAGCCAATGCAAGCATAAGTCTATTGTTGTCATAGACTTGCGAGCACAATGCCAAAACAAGATGTTCATCGGTGTCAAGTTGTTAGATCCACATATCAAATTGTCAAACTGAGTAGTGACCCAATCAAGTTCACGTTGACATGTCTTCATGCGAACAAGACTCCAAAAGAGATCTTAGAGAAAAGCAACTACAAAAAATTAGTCCTAAAGAAGAAAAAGGTGCACCAAAGTGCGCCAAGACACTCTTCTTAGTTCCAATATGGGTTATGGCACCTCACGAACACCATGGAAGCTCAAGATGAAGATGAAGACAAAGAAGATAAAGGCTTTAAGAAAAAATCGTAGAGTGCCTTCACCAATCCCTTTAAACTAGTTAAATTCTTTTGAGTTCGTATGCATGTAAAAAGACAATCCTTCATTGGATAATCAATCCATGTTTACCTCAAGTAACTTCACATGCCTCTAATTCAAGTTTATTGATACAACTGACCATGGAGCATAACCATGTTCACGTACCACAAGAGGAATGCAGAATGATACAAAGTTTGGATGCTTCATCGGCTCATTTTCTGCCATGGGGACTTTCGAGAGCAGAGATGATGAAAAAAGAAAATTCCCTCCCCAAACATATGTACCTGCCACACAAACTAAATAGGATCCTCTTGATACATACAGCCTAAAGACATACATTCCCATGAGTTACTAGGCGAAGAATTCATATATTTTGTTATGAGGAGCACTCCATACTTTTTAAAGACTCACTCTCCACCCTAACAATATGTTCTGTATGAATCATGTGTTTGTTTGTTTTGTTGCACTCTGTGTGTGTGTGTGTGTGTGTGTGTGTGTGTGTGTGTGTGTGTGTGTGTGTGTGTGTGTGTGTGTGTGTGTGTGTGTGTGTGTGCGTGCGTGTGTGATTGTGTGTGTGTGTGTGTGTGTGTGTGTGTGTGTGTGTGTGTGTGTGTGTGTGTGTGTGTGTGTGTGTGTGTGTGTGTGTGGGCGCGCGCAAGTGTGCATGCATCATGTATGTGGACATGTGTTTAATTGTGGTTCATCTGTATATTGCTCTATTGATTTCTTTCATGTTTCATTTTATTCGGCTTCTCCTTCAAAATTCAAGTCATCTTACCTGTGCTTACGGGATCATTAGGGATTCTTAACACTCTTTACTTGACAATCATAGTCTCCACAAAACAGTGTTCTCTTCAAAATACTGTCACTTACTAGAGGGCATCGTTTCGAGTTCAGGTTTTCAATGCATAGCACAATTTACAGACTTGGGCATCAAAGATATCGTTAGTAAGGCAGCAGCCTCTTTTTATTGGAGCAAATCTTATCATCATACTTGGAATCCAATGTCCACACAATATTTTCCTTTACTCATGAATCAATCCTTCAATTAATTTACTTATGTGCTATTTCTAAAACCCAGAACTCCCATGTAATATGGCTAACACTGATATGCAAAGATAGAGGGAAAGGGAGAGGGTCGACAATTGTTTCATTAAATTGACAATTTACAAGAACTTTGCGATCCGTGGTATGTGTGAAAAATTCAATGCAGCAACCTGGAGAAGCTGGAGGTTGCCATTCCATTGATATGAGTAAGCTCACTCTTCATGCTTTCAGGTTAAAATACAAGAAGCCCCCACTGAGGAAAAACAGAGAAGCCAAACAAGCAACGATGAAGATGGCACATTGGAAATGGCATATGAGATACAGATGATGTATTTCTCTTGGCTATCAGTGTCCATTGAGAGCACTGTCATCAATAACATCCACCAATGACAACAGACTCTGTCCATCAACCACCATACAGAGGGAAGAACAAAGATGTGCACACATAGTACCACCTATGGAGCCAGCACTAGCACCTTGATTGTACCCGCACTATTGGCAGCCAGCATTGTTGGGCTCTCATTTTTCCAACAAACTGCACTGATAAAGTGAGAGAACTCATCATCACTGTCATCAAGATCAGTGGGCCCAAATTTATGCCATGCTGCCGGCCTTGAAATTGCCTGTTAATACATTAATACTTAATCAGTGCTGTGTAACAATCCACATAAAAAATAAAGAAAGCTTTACAAGTTTTCAAATATATGAAATCAAACCAAAGCATGAGATGGCATAAGCTTCAAGTGCATTGATTGTTGAACCAGCAACAATATAAACCACATTGCCATGCCAACATGTAAGAATACTTGATAGGAGTATTCTAGTAACTTGGCAACATGAACCAAAGGGAAAATGAATGATTGGAAGAAATGTGCAAGAGGCTAAGGACTAATATCGCTCTGGAATATGATGTGTTCCACACATTCTCAAATTGGAAGCCGAATTCAATTTCACAGTTAAGACACATAGTACACCCAACTTAAATCTCATTACAGTAAATAACCCCTCTCTCTTCCCACAGACTGGAATGGCCATTAACTAGCATGGAAAGAATAAGGCACAGAAGATCAGGCTAGCTTCAATTCACTCATGTTAGTACCTTTTTTAAACTAGATATGCTTCAAAATCAATATTCAACATGCATACCTTGTGGTAGACACACACTTCGTTTGTCTCACTTCCACATGCAATGTACTCACTGTTGACCGAAAGCCCAACAAAATTCTTCTCATTAGTGTGGCCTTTGAATGTCCGTATCTATGACAAAAAAGAAAAATAATGTCTGAGAAGAAATAACATGAAAACAATCCATCCGTAGAGCTAGTAATGTTTACATGTGTATTCTCTCTGACATCCCAGAGACGGAGTGTACTATCTGTTGATGCAGAGGCTAGTTCCGTGGATGATATAAATTTCACATATGAAACTGCCTTTCTATGGCCACTGAAAATGTGCACTGGAGAGAGTGTATTTCTCAAATCATAGTAATGGATATGATGATCAGCTGATCCAACCTGCAAAAGTAAAAGATTGAAACATACAAAATTTCACTTGCAGAATTATGCAAACCATTATACTTTTGCAGATCTTACAGCCAAGTGATGGGAGGATCCAGGATTGTACTTGACACAACAGATATTTGCTTTCATATCAATATCAAGCACACTTGTTTCCTGTCTTGTGCACCAGACTTTCACCTACGATTCGCAAATTAGTTAGCAATGGTGATGAAAAAATGCTAAATTTCAAACTGATCTTATGCTTCTGAAAGGAATGAACTAACATAATCATACAATAAAAGCCATGGCTTAGTCTATTCAAATTAACCAGAGCAGGGGACATGCCAAGTTAGTAGATCAAAGTGAAGTATCAAACCTAAATCTTCCAACCTTTTTCTAATGTGTTGCCTTTTCAATATTCTATCAACAAATTATTCAAAAACTACACCCCATCCTTTGAAATGAGAAGGAGATGCATGAATATTCTTGAATATCATTAAAAATTGAACTGCTCCATCCTCAAACTAGGAGACGTTGAACTACAAAGTACATGTGGCCATGTGGCTGCATTTAACAGAAATAACAGGAACAAACCATTTAATTTGACAACCACCCTTTATGCATTTGTAAGAGAGCTCAAAATATGATAAGATCCTCATGAGGCATAAAAGAAAGAGGACTCAAAATACCAACCTTGCAATCATCACTTCCAGAAACAAGCATTGATGGATCTAGTCGTGAAAAGTCCACACTCCAAGCACGCTTCTCATGCTCTTCATATTCCATGATGCTCTGCTAAGAAGAAAAGTTCAATTAGATTCAGCAAACCCAAAAAATTATGTGCTATACAAGCAAGGTACTCGGTGTAGTTTACTTGTCGAGTGTTTACATCCCAAACAGTAATTATGCCTTCATAATCGCTGCTTGCTATTTGATTCTTGACAGATTTGTTCCAGCTAAGACAGCTTAATTTTGATCTCGTGGGCATCTCAGCAACAGGAAAATGTACCTCTTCCAACACATTCACTACCTGTTTATACCCTCATAAGTATACATTCAGAAGAAGGGAGACAAAACTTTGGGGTATTCAAAGTTCTACTGACCGTAGAAAATTCGAAAATCTTGATGCGCCTTGATACACCAGCTGTTGCAAACAGATTATCATCTCGGCTGAACTCAATGCTGGAAATACATCATATGAGCACTGAGAAGTTTATGGAAAAGAAATATCAAGAGCATATTTGCTGAAATTTTCTAAGCCTTCACAGAAGAAGGCATGACGAACCCACCAAAATGTACTTCTCTTTTTCATAATGCATACAGAAAATGAAATCAAGTACATACATGAACAAGATCCAATTTGGCTGAACTCAATGCTGGAAATACATCATATGAGCACTGAGAAGTTAATGGAAAAGAAATATCAAGAGCATATTTGCTGAAATTTTCTAAGCCTTCGCAGAAGAAGGCATGACAAACCCACTAAAATGTACTTCTCTTTTTCATAATGCATATAGAAAATGAAATCAAGTACATACATGAACAAGATCCAATTTAATCGGGTTGAAAAAGGCATGTTCAAAGTGCACATCTCAGAAGGGAAAAACTCTATAAAAAGAAGAGCACAGAAAACAGGTGAGGTATAGCCTATAGATTGTGTTTTCATTCTCTTTGTCATACCTCAACCACAGAAGGCTGAAAATTATAAGACAATAGATGAAAACTTTGATTGGCTTCACAGATTACAAACAATAGAAGAAATTAAAAATAGTCGTGAAAAAAATGTGGGCATGGGACTTCCACTCATGGTAAGATATTAAGAACTACTTCCAGCCTATCTTCTTAACTGCAGTTTGTTCGAGGGTTAACTTTAGTCCTGTAAACAAGTATCCACGGGTGCTACATGAATTTCTTGTTTTCTCGTATATTTTCTGATTATTTGTTTATGATCTAGGCCAACAAAGAGACAAAAAGGATACTTGAGTTTTTTTGCTCCAAGAAGGTTGATAGTGAAAGGTTTTCAGCTAGAGAAATTGTTGGTATATTCGGGTGGTATGTGAACACGCTTTCGACTCCCAGGGCACCTTTTTCCCTCTTTAGGAAGATTATTTATAATCTTGGAGCCCTAATAGGTACTTGTCTTTGTACATTCCACATTAGTAATAGGTAATCCCAAGCTGCTTGTTCTTCCATGTGCTGTTTGTGTGTGTTCTTGCTCCTCTAGACTCCAACAATTGGTTTCAAAGCATGTTGTGGTTTCTTGAGGTGCATTATCCACACCACCTACTCACTTTTTCAGATTGCTACGAAATTTGGTGCACATTGTCAAGGTGTCGAACACCGCTAGAGAACTTGAAGTGCTTGGCGTTGTCGAAAATACCATTTAGAATTGTTTCGACCTCCACTCACACTACCACAATCATTGCATATGCAATTTCATCCTTTTGTGTCCGTTTTTCTTCAGGTTTCTACTCAACGATACAAGCACCCCAAAGTCTTAAAAATGATGCAAAACAAGCCATTAAGGGCTGCTATTTTTAGTTATCCAAGTTAATTCAAAGTTTTGAAATTCATCATATATAAAAATAAAGATTTAAACTATTTTTTTTTTTAACTAAGAGCATAAAATCTGCACTTCACTAAAAAGTGGTGCTGATTTAGCTTAGCTAAACGTTGGCACCCAACTTTGTTTATTAATAAAGAATACTTCTTATAAGTCTGCTTTTTAACCATGAGAGCTGCTTTTTGTCCATAAGAACCCTAATTCTACGAAATTAAGGCACCTATATAAATACGAAGCTGATGTAGATTATCTTTCCCCGTCATAATCAAGATGGGATGCTCTATTTGCTGGTGTAACCACTTTCGAGCTGCTGTTGATTGTTTGACCTGACTTCCTCCTTAATTTTGACCCATAAATAAATGTTCGATGATATGCAAGATTTGTAGATATACATAAGTATCTTGTACATGAAGTCTCTTGCCAAGAAATGAACACTTCATTATCCATATATATTAACTTGCTTAAACCTTAATTTTTTTGGATGAACAAATGAAGAACTTCTGAATTTATCATTTTTCCGACTAAGGAAGAAGAGAAAACTATAGCTCCCATTCCTTGAAAAAGGAGGGAAACAACCTCAAGGAACTCAAAGAACACAGGCTAGTATTGTCAATGGAGCAGTTCTCCTTGATAGCCTAAGAAACAAATGGAGAAAACATAAAAACACATCTATGAAAGTTATTGGAACCAAGAAATCGAACCGTAAGAGTGCTCTTGACACAAAAACATAGCCTCAAGAGGTAAAGACAACAGCAACAAGTTTTTTATTGAAAAAATAATACTAGTAATAATAAACTTTATTAAAAAAAATAGCTCCAAAAATATACATATATACCAAAATGAATCGAGGGAAACCCAAAATTCATCCTCAAAAAAAGAACAACTATAAGCTCATGGTAGTCAACCACAAGACTACAACTGAAATTGACTAGTTTGACTAATAAGAACTGAATGATAAAGGCCCTAGGGACTCTTGTTTTGTATATCTTGACTCTTCCAAGTTATAGCTCTCTCTAAGAACTTTCTAGACATGTTTTTAATATATTTTTTGGACCCCAAATCAGAGAGTTGTAGGCATTTACATTATTTTTATGACTTTTGGTCATTAGCCATGTATGAACATGCCCAAATGACTTAAGAATCACTTATCAATGAAACTTAATCCCAAAAGTCTCATAACTTGAATAGGACTTCTTCAACTTTAGCTTCTCCATCTTCTTCTTCAAAATTTCTGCATAGGTTTCTTTCTCTATTTTCTCTCTCCTCATGCAAGAGCCCACTCCCTTGGTGTTTGGAACGACCTAGCACACCGCCTCGTGTGCTCTCCGCTGCCTCTTCCGACCGGTATCAGAGCTTTTGAGCAGATCCATCACTAGAAAGTTGCTCCATATGCTTTTCTACTTTTGGTTATGCTAAGCTCAAAGCACTCTTTTGGATTTGAGAGAATTTCATCGCAAAAAACCTTCATTTTTCACCATAAAAGTGTTGTTCTTGGAGGATTACTTCAATCTCGACGCTGAAGCAAATTTTTGAACTTTTTGGAGAGTTTCTTAGTGGAGAACCTCTTCTATTGTGCTTCTTTTTCTTCCATAAGGTCATTTTCAGCATCCGCATTGCAAGCATTTTTATTTACAGGCCTTTTATAGTAGAGATATGCTCTCATTTCAAGTGGAAGCTTATGTATTAAATTTGTGAAGAAACACAATTGCTGGAATTTCAATTACAACAAATCTTTTGACTCTATTTTGAGTAAATTTCAAGTCCTTATGCTCTTACAAATTGGGTTTTCGCTGGAAATAGCCCCTATTGGCTTTCTATTGTCATATGTATGTTTAGCGTGGTGAAAGGGAAAAAAAACTATTGTGTTTTTTTTGCCCAAATTAATTTCTGAAATTTCTGAAAAAAAAAACAGAATTTAATATTTTTGCGTTTTTGGGTCATGTTTGCTCAAACTTCACACACAAGTTTCTTCCACTTTCTTCATTTGGCATCCTCAAAGTGCAAGGATTGCTTCCTCCTCCTCATACATGAAAAATCTCTTTGAGATAGCCATAGAGCATGAATGATGATGCATGGACCACTTTGAATAAAAAAAGCTATTACATACATTAAAATGGATGTCTTTGATGAAATTTATGAATATAAAGAGCTTGACTACTCTTTATGAGGCGTGGAAGAAGCTCAATACCAATTATAAGAACACCACTCCTGTAAATCAGGTACATTTGATAAGGAAACTTGCTAGCATGAAGCTAGATGAGTCAAAAAGTGCAACAAAGCACTTATCATTATTTACAGGTACTCTCTCTCCTGACTACAGGATTCAAGCCTACCAGCTTTTGAAGACAAGCTGAACGTTATTTTCTTGCTTATGACATTGCCTTACACGTGGGAAACATTAGTTGTTTCATTGTCTAATAGCCCCAACTTGATTTTTGATGGTGTAAGGGGTTATATTCTCAATGAGGCGATAAGAAGGAAAGCAAGTGGAGGGGGAAGTGGTTCAACAAATATGGCTAGAGGTAGAACAAAGAAGAAAGGTGGAAATGCACAAAAAAACAAGAGCAGAGGCAAAGGCAACGATGATGTGACTTGTTACTAATGTGGAAGAAAAGGTCACAAGAAGCCTAATTGTAGGTACTATAAAGCAAAGTTAGAAAGAAAGAAGTACACAGTGACAAAAAGAAGAACACCAAGAATGAGGCACAAGAAAATATTGGAATGGGGTGGGCCTCAATAACAATAATCACATGTTTACAAGATCTTCCAACATTCGAACCTTAGCATACACACCTTAATACTCATACGAGTGAGAGATAGAGAGAGAATAGACAAGTTTTTCAAAGTGTATGATAAGCTAGAATGCTTACCTAATACCTACACTATCTTATATATGAACGTTAAATTACAATGTGTAGTTGACACAAAATCTGAATCTAGGCGAAAATAAGAAACTAGATACAAAAATTTGTGTGTAAAGTGACTAAGAGGTATGAAGAGTGTGTGTGTGTGTGAATATACAGAGAATATGAACAGTTTAGAACTGTTTTACAGCAAACCCTAAATCAGAAACTAGTGACCTAACAAGCGATGGACTGATATAGACTTTCTACTCATAGTAAATCAGCAAAAATGTTGATGGTTGGCTGACAGAATCTCCTCCACAGCTGCACCAAAAGTTAGAACACAACTCCTCCAAAAGTAAGTCACTTCTAGGATTGATCGATCCTTGAGATTGAGCCTCGAGTAATGCCATAAGTGACCCCTAAGGCTTCTTAATATAGGAATCACAGGTTTACAAGATCTTCCAACATTTGAACCTTAGCATACACACCTTAATACTCAAAAAGAGACGAGTGAGAGATAGAGAGAGAATAAACAAGTTTTTCAAAGTGTATGATAAGCTAGAATGCTTACCTAATACCTACACTATCTTATATATGAGCATCAAATTACAATGTGTAGTTGACACAAAATCTGAATCTAGGCGAAAATAAGAAACTAGATACAAAAATTTGTGTGTAAAGTGACTAAGAGGTATGAAGAGTGTGTGTGTGTGTGAAAATGCAGAGAATATGAACAGTTTAGAACTGTTTTACAGCAAACCCTAAATCAGAATTAGTGACCTAACAAGTGATGGACTGATATAGACTTTCTACTCACAGTAAATCAGCAAAAATGTTGATGGTTGGCTGACAAAATCTCCTCCAAAGCTGCACCAGAAGTTAGAACACAACTCCTCCAGAAGTTAGTCACTTCTAGGATTGATCGATCCTTGAGATTGAGCCTCGAGTAATGCCATAAGTGACCCCTAAGGCTTCTTTATATAGGCTTCAAGGGTGAAGCACGAAAGTACTACGAAAATCTGAAAAATCACCTCAGAAAGCGTGTGATGAAGCAAAAAAACGAACTTGCTTTTCAAGAATTAGGAAATTGCTTTTTTTGGGTCTAAATTTGCAACGATCTCATGATCTAGCCATCAATTGTGAGTGGGAGTTAGCTTTCCTTGATGTAGAAGGTGAGAGGAACAAAATGATGTAAAAACCCTTTTTGAGCAGAAATTAGGGTTAGGGTTTTCTCTTGATCTGGACCTCTGATGATTGAACGTTATATATGAAATGAAAACACTCTTCAAGCTCTATCTGATGAGCTAGTAATAGTTTTTGGTCTTCTGTGACCAAAATTTGGTTAAGTAAAGGGTTGTTGGAAATTAGGGTTTTGTGGTATTCTGACATTGTTTCCAACGGATAACTCCAAGGAAAAAGAAAAGGAGAAGGAGAATGTGGCTTCTAGTATAGTCATTGAGGAGTAATCTCATATGGAGGATATTCTATGTGCTACTATATCAACCGATGATGCATATGTACATGATGCTTCCATTATATGCCATGCATTGGATATGCTGATCAATGACGGTGATCTTATTGATGCCCTGCTTATTGTGAACGATTCACTTTTAGAGACTTGGATTCTGGATTCAAGTGCATCATTCCATGTGACTCCTATCAAGGAGTATTTTGCCTCTTTTCACGTAGGGAATTAAGGCCATATTTACCTTGGTACTAATCATGCATGTTTCACTGAAGGTATTGACACTATGCACTTGACATTGGGTGATGTCAATGAACTGATCTTGCATAATGTGTATTATGTACCCAGCATCAAAAAAAGTTTATTATAGGTTGGATATGCATGGATATAGCACTATCTTTGAAAAAGACTCTTGGATTCAAGCTAGTGAAAGGCTAAGACCGATTGTAGAAGGCACTAAGAAAGGCACACTTCATTGCTTGCATGGGAAAGCCTTGCTCGGTAAGTTTATTGTTTATCACTTTGGCTAATTTTTTTTATTATCTAAGTCGAGGATGAGGGCCCCAGGAGGCTTACCCGCTCAGAAGGCAGAATCTATCCACCGCTTCATCTTCCGAAGAAGACTTATACGAGACCTTGCAACCAAAGATTGTGGTCAACTGACCACAAAGGGCGAGTGCGATGAGTTACTCAATGCCTCGGACATGACACTCGAGTAAGCGAACTTGGAACCAGGTTCCTCACCAAGCTAAACTACTTACCCGACCTCTTCTCGAAAAAGGAACGCCATACCCACAAGGAACATCGGCTCACAGGAGGAGTCCGCGTTCCAGTTTAGAGTCTCCCACCTCTTCACTGGTAGCAGGTGAAGCTATACCCATATCTTGAAGCGCCAAAGTTCTAACCAACAATACACACCAAGAGTCGTCATCTCCCTCAAACCAAGCAATAGGGATTGGATGGGAGAATGACATCCTCTCCCTCGAAGAGGATCCGTCAAGGTTCGAATAGAACTTTCATATATTTACGTATAGCTTTACTTAGGAAGGAAGCAACCAAGACGAACTTAGATACTCCTCCCCTAGAGTGCAGATTAAGCTTAACCGAATGGGCTAAGCAAACTCCGCGAGCCTCCCCTCCAAGGAGGATAAAGGTCATATCCGAGGGAAACACGAGGCCAAACTCCAAACGTTGAATCAAACCGTTGATAAGAGAATCCAGCCACCTCCCCCTAAGAGCTTCCACCACACCACACTCCACCATCACATGCGATAGGGATCCATACATGATACAACTCCACCTCAGTGCAAAGGGGATACCTTCTCTTCCCTCTCCCTTCTAATCTATCCGCCATGTACAGCCCTCCTATCCTAGCGAGAATAAGCATGCGCTCTGCAGTTGGACTAAGCAGATAACTACATGCGCTTCTATGCAAGTACCCCTGTGATTCCGTTAAATTAAAACCCAGATAGGAGCCCAACACGACAGAATGATTTGCACTTTCCCATTTCTCCCAAACATGGTACCTGAGTGAATTCAGGGAGCCTCTTGTACGTACCTTTCCTTCCACCACTTAGTTCGAGAAATCCATGTCCACTTCTAGAATCGAGATCCCGTCGGTTTTTGTAGAAGGTTCCCAAGCCAAGTCAGGTTATCCAGATATTTCCCAAAGAGCCGCCCTTGCATACCCCCGAAATAAGCGGCCAACGAGGGGATATGAAATTCTCTGTGCATCACGGCAAGGGCAACCGTAGTACACTGTGCCCCTTTGGCACAGATCATCCTCATCCCCATCGCCACCAGCCTTTCGAGGGATCCAAAGAGGTCTATCCATTGGCCCCCATTGACTCCGCACCATACATAATCACGAGGAATACCAAGCTCTTCAACATTGCAAGCCTCATCTAAGCGGGGAAAGATCTATTGCATAACAAGTGTTGGCAGGTAAAGAGAGTCTTCCTTCCCTTCTCTTTACGACTTTTGATGATCATTTCGATAGAGAAGTTAGAGACAACCTCCACACCCAAGTATGTATATTTCTTCCCCACCGGAATCCTCACGCCATTGAGAAGTAAGCCATACGTCTCAAGCGTCGACATCTCGCCATCTGTGCCAAAAAACGTTGTCGTCATACACTTATCCACTGCAAAATCCATGCCCCGCAGCTTTGCCCACTCACTGATCATGTCCAAGGATTTTTGGAGCTCACTTAGGCTATCTGCAAAGTTCAAACAATACAAGGTCATCAGCAAATAGTAGGCCTTTAAGTTGACCAATTCCTCGTATATCAAGTCCCCAATTGTCACCCCCATGATCTAAAATATCATTAGTATAAATGTTAAATAGCGTGGGGGAACCCGGGCGCCCTTGACGAATGCCTCGGAGGACCGCGACGGGCTCGCTTAAGTGGTGTCCCTCCACATGAACCCGGACTTTCGAAGACTCATACAAAGCATGGAAGAATTTCAATGCTCTACCCGTTAGGAGCTATGAAGTGAAAGGCTTGGCCACATGAGCCAAAAGGGTCTTGACAAATTATGTAATCTTGATAGGTTTGATGCTAAAGGCAAAAAACTTGACTTTTGTAATGAATGTCAATATGGTATGATGTTGAAAGAGACCGCGGAGAGCTTTGTGGTGGTCTGCTCAGTTGCTCCAAACGCCAAGGGAGTGGGCTGCTCCATGAGGAAAGAGAAAGTAGAGAGAGAAAACTACATAGAAATTCAACAGCGAGTCGTAACAAACAAGAACTATGTCGTAAAAAGAGAACACTCTCGTCAAAAATGAAGCAAATGGCAGCTTACGTTTGAGATTCCTTTATACCAATATACATATATTACAAAAATGAAGTGAAAACATGTGATTTTTGACATTTTTTGTCATTTTCTCATAAAAAAAGAGCTCAAAATGTACTCAAAATTTCACTATATAAGGCATTGACATGTCCCAAAATGTATATGATAAGACATTGACATGTCCAATATCTATATGATAAGACATTGACATGTCTAAAATCTATATAAAGAATGTAGAACTAAATAGTTCTTATACAAAAATAACATTTTAGACATATTTTTAATGGGTGGATATCTGATTGTTATTCAAAATTGCTACAAAACATGGTTTCATTAACCAAACTACTTCGAGGCATTTACATAAGCACTAAAAATGTCTGAGAGCTTCAATGCAACTCACAACTTTGTCGATCTATGTCTACACCCTCATCATCTGATGCACTTGATTCAGTCTCATACTGTTGAGAGCTCTCTTCTTCTTCTTCTATATCCACAAGAGCTCTATCTTCATCCACGTACATACCAAATTCTGCAGGATCATGCACAACTCTTCTTGTTTGCCTATGATTTCTTGTACCACATACATCTGGAAGCTTTTGTTTTATCATGTTGATGGTTTCTTTCCTCAAGTGACCTGTTTTTGTCAAGGAAAAATCATAAACAAGAATATCTACATCATCCATTTTAAGAGTGGATGTGCTTCGAATATTCTTTTTCTTTTTTGAACCTGTTCGTTTAGTATCACACACCATTTCTAAGTTATATTTACCTGTGAATGCATTACTACTTTTAGTGTAATATCAATGCACCATCAAAGCCTCTATTCTTCTCTGATCAATATCTTTAGTTATCTCTAAAACCTTTGCAATCCAAAATGGTCTCGTAGCCTCATCACCATCAGCAAGAACTGCAATAAGTGTTCCAACATTTATCTCTATTAAATTTCCTTGCCATCTTGCTTCTGCCTGTTTTGTCATCCTTGGGCCTACATAAATATTTCTTTCTGGTGGATGTATAAAACTTTGAAGTGCATCTGCATTACATGCTTGGGCCACATTCACGGATCTTTGTGTACAAAAATCCCATGTGAATGGAACATCAACTGGCCAGTGACCTACAATTGTATACTGTATAATCTCTTCTTGATGATTGAAAAAGTCCTCCCACCAAGATACATCTTGATCTCCAGCATATTTTTTTGCACGCTCAATATGTCTCTTCTTTTCAATGAGTGCATGCATCCAGCTTTTACTTTGATCAACCACATTTCCACATCTTTCTGTATTGTTTTTATCTTCATATGGTGATTGTTCTGCACCATACACTGTTACAGTAGAAAAATTAGGCACCTGCAATAAGAATCTGCATCCCTCTTTAGGCTCCCACCCAAGAGAAGATGAATACTGCTTTGCAAATAAAAGGGTTATTTCATCAACCCTCCTCATCAAGAATACATGGTTGAAACTAATATTGTGCAATGGAGCCAAAACCTTATCACTGTTATCAAGGCCCATTGAGCAAAAGTGCTTAAAGTCATAAATCTGTGTGAGGTGTTGAACTTCTGGTTTTGGAGTATATGCTTCTGAAATCAACTCAGATAAAATCGGAAGAGTAAAAGCATTGTTACGTTCCAACTTCTTAGAGAAAGTACTAAACATTTGATCAATGTGATCATGAGTGTGGCCAACCAGAAGGAAATTTACCTTAACCTTCTGAAATACCTGTTTTTCAACAAGCATGCTTAAATATCCAAAGACTGTAGAATTTTTATTCTCTCTTGCAGTATTATCTAGTTGCAAATATAGAGTTGGTGGCAAAAGACCCTTCCATGATTGCAAAACACGATGAATGACAGTAACTGTAAGGTTTGGATCATTATGCACATTCGGATATGTGAAGAAAACCTTGGACATTACAGTTCCATTGTATACCAAAGCACCAACCAAATGCATTTGCACAAGGACTTCATCTCCAATGTCCTTAGGGATGCGATAAAAATGTGGCAAACAAGTTTTTTTTTTATCCATACCATCGATCAACAAACACATATAACGCTCCGGATTTCTGAGTGCTTTACTTCGATGATGAATTGCTTTCTTTCTCTCTAAAGCTTGACTCTCACGATGGTTGTTAAGAAAGTTTTTAAAATTATTCTTTTCCTGTGGTGTTGTAGCCCCTTTTGCCATGTTTTTCAAAGTGGCGCAAACTGAACATACACCCATTCTAACTTTACGAGGAATAGAAACATTGTTAAACTCTTCCTTCCATAATCGAGTAAAGTGACGATACAACACATACTTCTCATTTCTATTTTCCATGTCTTCTCTATATATTTGAAATACCTCTCGACGAGTAAAGTTATCTGACAAGTGCAACCTTCCAATTGTAGGCATAACCTCACAATGCAAGCTAAAATAGTTCATCATCCAATTCATTGCATGACGTCCAACAGATCCTTTGGTCCCAACATGGAACGTATCCAAAATGAGATCCCCATTCAAAAGCCCTTGTTGAACCCTATGTATTCTACAATTTCCCACACCCATTGCAATTTTAAATGCAGCCCTACAGCATCGAATCCCTTGACTAAAGAAATATTCAAAACCAACACGCGTTACTGACATGTTATCCTCAATCATTTGCATGCGAGAAACAAGGTATATATCCTGCCTTTCACTATCTAAATGGAGGAATTTTTCTCTTAGGTGCTTTAATTTCTTCATTCCTAAATTGTACAAACATTTCAAACCACAACAATGCTTCACAATATCCAATGCAATCTGTCTATCTGAAGTAAGAAATTTAAATCTTTTTTGACTTACTTCACGAGGCCTTCTTTTAAATCGTAGATTGAGCTTGCTTTGCTTTTCCGTTGCTCCACATGCACTTGAGTCAGAAGGAAGATCAATGGTTGGATCAGATGGGAGATCAAGAGGTGCATTTGGTTGAGCAGCATTGCACTGTGAATTGGATAACTTAAATGACTCAACAGAAAACATGAAATCATCAGCACGTTCTAAATCATAGGGATCATCACTTCTGTGGAAAGGGTCAACTGAGAACAATGAATCCGAAACTGTATCAATATGAGCAGAGGAAGCTGATGCCCAAGCATCCACTGAAAAGATTGAGCTCATCTTCACTGAGTTCACAGAAGACTGAAGATGAATGACCTTTTTAAATAAGTAGAAATCCGAGATCAAGTGAAGATTTCACATCAAATGTCACATCAAGAAGATATGAAATCAAAAGTTTATTCAAGTAACATTAAATAACATTAAACATCAAATTACATCAAATCACTTAATTACTCAAATATACCCTAATAAGGGAACCAAAGATTTGATTCACTTTTGAAATGAGAAACATAGTTGATTTCTAACTAGATATGAGTCATTGAGTCTTAGCATTGTGAGTGAATCAAAAGATATCCAAGTTGAGTTCAAACTAGATTATATATTAAAATTGTTTGGAGTAGTGCCATTGAAGACTATACAAGAAGAAATTTTACCTTCGGTAAATAAGATTTCAAGGATTAGGTTTTATTGTGGTCTTGGCTAGATCTCGAAGAGGTAGATGAAAGTATATTAAAAAAGAATTATGTGTAAAAGAGGTACACGGAATTTTTATTCATACATTGATTTTCCATTTCAACAATGTGTTACAAGATAAATGTGAATATGAACTAAAAAGAGAAGGATAACACTATAAAGATGTCATTAATCTCCCATATTCAACACAACTTAGACTTGATTTTCTCCCAAGCAAGAGATTCTAAGAAAACATTTCTACATGAGATTAGACATCCTCATGTACATACCATACTCTTGCCATTGAAGTGTAATTTCAATGCAAATGTATATAAATAGTTGCAAGGATCTTTACTTGAATGTTTATTCATACATTGATTTTCCATTTCAACAATGTGTTACAAGATAAATGTGAATATGAACTAAAGTGAGCAGGATAACACTATAAAGATGTCATTAATCTCCCATATTCAACACAACTTAGACTTGATTTTCTCCCAAGCAAGAGATTCTAAGAAAAAATTTCTACATGAGATTAGACATCCTCATGTACATACCATACTCTTGCCATTGAAGTGTAATTTCCATGCAAATGTATATAAATAGTTGCAAGGTTCAATGAATATTTCATTAAAGTGGCTCTGAAACAGCCTATTTGTGTGGGTGGTATTCCCTGGTTAGATAAGTTGACAGATATAGTTAGCAACTGGACTCATTCAGTTAGATCTAGTTAGTCTCTGGTTCAAGTTACCCAATTGCCTATAAATAGCAGAGGAGGAGATCATTCTCATTTTCAAAATCCACGAGCGAGAGAGAGAAACAGAGCACAGACAGCCATGGAGCACAGAGCTCAGCATACCAACAAGGCAACTCTGATGGAGAAGAAGAATGTTGCAAGAGTACCAAGAGGTAGACAAAATCATACCATATAAAAAGATTCCTAAAAGATTCCCTTTGTATGTTTGTGTAAAGAGTCTGCTTTCTAGGTTTTTATATTTCTTAGCTCTAAACATATAGATCCAATGAGGGTACAGCTCGATGCCTGGCATCGACTTTTAGGTGTAAGTCGATGCCAGACATCGACTTTTCGGTGCAAGTCGATGCCTGGCATCGACTTACACGTAAGATTCGATGCCAGGCATCGACTTTGTGTGCAAGTCCATGCCACGCATCGACTTGCAGGTGCAAGTCGATGCCAGGCATCGAGTTTTCCGTGCAAGTCGATGCCTGGCATCGACTTACACCTAAAAGTCGATGCCAGGCATCGACTTGCCTGGCATCGAAGTTGGCCTGAAAGTCGATGCCAGGCATCGACTTTAGGGTGCAAAGTCGATGCCTGGCATCGACTTTTGGGTTCAAGTCGATGCTAGGCATCGACTTTTAGGTACAAGTCGATGCCAGGCATCGACTTTTAAGTGCAAGTCGATGCCAGGCATCGACTTTGTGTGCAAGTCGATGCCCGGCATCGACTTGGGGGTGCAAGTCGATGCCTGGCATCGACTTGCACACAAAGTCGATGCCTGGCATCGACTTGCACTTAAAAGTCGATGCCTGGCATCGACTTGAACCTAAAAGTCGATGCCTAGCATCGACTTGGGCCTTTGAAAACCACATTTACGTATGAGCTGATATTTCCAATCGCCTTCAGGGATGCGGAGTCCAAGAGTGAGAGGCCCTTCAAGAAGCTGAGAGTCACCATGGGCTCTGGTGATCAGCAACGTGACAAAGGCATTGGTCACCAAGCAAAACCAAAGAAAATTATTGCATCCTTGTCCTCTGAGAAGGCCAGCAACCCGCTAGGAATATCCTCTGGAGGACAGAGTAGCATCAAAATTCCTGAGGATGATACAACTATGAAGGATAGGTCGAGGGACGCTGAGGTCTTAAGGACAGATCGTCCACTGCGGGACATGACAAATCTGGAGTGGTGCCTTCAGTATGTTGAAGAAAAGAATGCAGTCCTTCTTGTGTTCGCAGGGGCATATGGGAGAGGAAAGATTACGACAACACAAGGTTTTCAGTATGGCCTTGTGTACAAACTGGATTATGAAGATGAGGATTCTGACAACCTCCTTTTCTTGGTAGAGACATCGAAAGGTTTAAGAAATGTTATATGCAAGATGGATTTCTTGTGCCCAGAGTGTTGTGTTCCAGATGGGCTAGCTGAGATATGCAGGGACTCAGTCAATCTTATCAAGGACTTGATGCCATGGATCCAGGGCAACATCATGCCAACACAACAGAAGATGACAACCCCTGTAAAGGCAAGGGGTAAGCAGAGCGTGCAGAAAAAGTTCCAAAAGAAAAAGAAGAGAATTTCAGAAGAGGAGTCTTCTGACTCAAGCTCTAGCTCTGAGGATATAATTGTTGCACCTGGTGGAGAGCTTGCCTCGGGTGTTCTTGGTACTGAGCAGAACAAGATGAGGGAGGACATAGCTAGAAGAAAAGTTGTGAAGAAGGGGCAGTTGTTCCACCTGCCAATCAATATCATCCACAGGCCACCAATAGATCCAGTCACAGGGAGGAGGCCCCTTGAGATCAGGGAGCCACACAAGTTGCACGTGCAGAATCTTAAGAAGAAAATGAAAATAAATCCTCATGCTACTGTTGTGCCATTCCTTGTCATGGTGGATCCGAATGAGTGCAGCTCTGTGGATGAGTTCAATGAGGGCTTGTTTGAGGATTATACTTATTATGTGATTGGAGGTTCACACTCTGCAGAGGCCCGTAGACAGCTAGTGAAGGAGCACCCTACCACATTTTTCTTTAGGTATGCAGAGTGTAAGATATATGCTGGTCTTACAACTGAGGAAGCCAAGCTTCTTACTTGGGATCACAACGATGACAATGACTACAGGCAAAAAATGTCCTCCATAATTCGGTTCTTCCACCATGAATATGAAGATTGTCTTGTGAAGGAAGCTGGAAGAATACATCCCAATCTACGAAAGCAATGCCTTATTGAGGTTGGAATTGCACTCGATGAGAATAGAAAGTCTGATGCTTTGAGGAAATATGATCCATGGTTTCAACTGTCATTCAGATCAGGTGAGATCTGGGATCTACAGGATAAAATTTTCACAATGTGGGAGAACAAGGAGGTCAAGGGCCAAAAGCAACGAAAGTCGAGGCCAGACCCACAGGTTGATCTGAAGGGAAAGGGAAGGAAAGTTGACCTCTCAATTGAAGAGGCTCCTGAGTACATGAAGCTGACACCATGGAGGGCCCTTCAAGGAATCAAGGATGATACATTGATTATATCAACTTTGTCAAGGGTAATCTCCAAGGAGTTAAGCCTGGAGGAGATGGTGACTAAGCTCAATAAGTATGTATGTTATTCTCAGATCCTTTTTCCCTCATCCCATGTTTCTGGTCTAACCTAGTCCTTTTTTATTTCTGTGACTGTAGTCATAAAGTATACATGAAGATTCAGGAGGTGATGATGAAGAGGCTTGGTTGCTTTTCTTGGACAGAGGTCCAAGCAGACTATCCAACCACATCATCCTACAAAGCTTTATCAGAATATTTCATCATGTTTCGTGATTGGGTAGGTTCTCTATCTGAGGTTGTGCCTGGTTTGCCATTAGGTTAGATGCCTTGATTCACCTAACCAATTTGATGCCAGGCTTTTAGTACGAATTCGATGTCAGGCATCGACTTACAGCTAAATTCGATGCCTGGCATCGACCTGTAGCCAAAAGTCGATGCCTGGCATCGACTTGGGGGCATAAGTCGATGCCTGGCATCGACCTACAGTATAAGTCGATGCCTGGCATCGACCTCGTGGCATGAGTCGATGCCAAGCATCGACTTATGTCCCAAAGTCGATGCAAGGCATCGACTTTCAGTAGAAAGTCGATGCCTGGCATCTACCCCCACACGAAATCGATGCCATGCATCGGTTCCTTATGTTCTGTTTGCTGTATTGAAGAGCTCATTTAATTGTCTTTCCACTTTTTTCTGCAGAAACCAAAGAAAAGTAAGTCCGCAGAGCTACTAGATGATTGCCCTCCTGCATTCCTGGCTCACATTCAAAGAGCAAGGCATGAGAAATCTAGACTGAAAGCCAAGGAGATGGATTTTGATGATGAACCTGATCTGAAATGTTTCTCCAATCCCCTAGACCCCCTTAGGCCTGTAAATTACAATGTATTCTGTAGTGATGTAAATAATATTTGTTCTGTTGTGCCTAGAAAACATTACTCCCTTCTCATAGCAGACATACCCTATGGATTTAGGATGTTGGGATCAGTTAATGATGATGAACCCTTCAAACACTCTCAGATTCGGAAGATGGTCACTGATTTTGCAAAGTTGACTATGTCTTCTCTTTGGAGGATAGTAATTTTCCATAGCAGAGACCAGTCTTTCTCTGTTTCCACTGCTCTGAAGGAAAGATGTCATGCTGTGGAGTGCCTCACGTGGTAAGTAATCTTCTTTCTATCTCCATGCCGCTTTAATGATGCTCTCTGTGACTCATAGTTCTTGTTTGCAGGGTGAAGACAAACGTAAATCACACTCCTTTGCATAGGTTTGTGAGCTCCACTGAATGCATTACAGTTGGCTATTATGATGAAGTAAGCAAAAGGAGAGTCAGGGAGCATTGCAATGAGAATGGGATCTCAAATGTGCTCATGTTCCCAGCCGTTACCAAGAAACTTCGTCATGTAGCTGGGGACATGACATTGGTTAACCCCTATCAGAAGCCACAAAAACTCATAATGAGATTGCTTCAGCTATTCTCCAATGATGATGACTGGGTCCTAGACCTTTTTTCGGGCACAGGTAATTTCAATTTTCACAATTTTCATTAGTCATGGTTGATTGACGCCTCTAAGTGGTTTTCTGTTGTTTCAGGAACGACTTTGGCTTGCTCCTTAAAGATGTTCAGGCACTGCATAGCTGTGGAGAAGGATGATGCTCAAGTGAGCTTCATTAGAATGAGAATCAATGGGCTGAATGAATGCCCAGATGAAGACCAAGAGGTTGGAAGGAAGCACATTGCAGACACGGAGAGATTCCAACCGGCTTCAAGGGAGCCTGTTCCCCCACTTGCAGATGAACCGGGGGACATGGCTGACCTTGAAGAGCCAATCTTGGAGCAAGAGAGGCAGGATATGTGTTCTAATGTTCCAGAGGATCCCAATATCCTTGAGCCTGAGGAAAGCTATGATCAGCTTCTATTGTAGATTCATATTACTCTTGTAGAACACATGAAATTTAAAAAATCATTTTAAAAGAAATATAATGTCGAGTTCTGCTTTCACTTTGTGTTCAGCTTGATTTATCTTGAGCATTTCTCTGATCATGTGTGAATGTTTCTTAGTATAATTTTGTTGATTATTATCTTCTCTTGGGAATGCTTTTGTGAAATGTATTTCATATTCTGTGAATATGGCCAGGCATTCAATGAGGATCTTAACCATACAAAGGTGATGATCTTAATTGCCTTGTTAAAATGTTCCGATTTTTGCAACACATGTACTCTAATTTTCGAGTAACTTTTAATCAGCTATAATCTGTGCTTGTTGAGGTTATAGATGTAATGAAGGAGCTTCCCGAACTCTTACTTGTACTTTCAACTCTAATCTATTGTCAAAGATCATGATGTGGGATTCTTGATCATGCTGAACAACTAGTTTTCATGGCAACAAGAATTTTATTTTATCTATCTTGACTACTTGGGATATGAGATCAAGCTTCTAGTGACAATATTTACAAGCAAGAACAAGTGATGCTTTCTAGATATTGTAAAATGCCCACTTTATTACTTGATATAGTGGTCTTTAGGTAAAAAGGAATAGAGAACATGTCTTTGTTCTCCTTTGTTGTGAATCAGTGTTATTCAAAGAAAAAGATGGAGAAGCTGAAGTTGAAGAAGTCCCTATCAAGTTATGAGAGAATTTGAGCCCAAGTTTTATTGATAAGTGACTTTTTAGGTCATTTGGGCATGTTCACATATGGCCAATGACCAAAGGTCATAAAACTAATGTAAATGCCTAACAAGCCAATTTGGGGTCCAAAAAATATAACAAAATATGTCTAGAAAGCTCTTGGAGAGAACTTTCATTAGGAAGCGTCAAAACAAAAGGAGAGTCCTTAGGACCTTGATTCCCAACAACCTCCCACTTAAAGGATCGAGGAAGCTCCTTTAAGCTAAGTAACTTCCACCATCTATGTACATAGCTGATGTTGTGCCTTGGGTAGACACTTCATGAGAGCATCTGCAGGATTCTATGAAGTATTGACCTTGATCAAAGTGATCAGGCCATCCTCTAACACCTCTTTGATGAAGTGATATCTCACATCAATATGCTTTGTGCGAGCATGGCACATGGCATTCTTTGCCAGACATATGGCATTCTTTGCCACACATATGGAACTCTTGGCTATCGCATCCAAGAACAGGTGCCTTTTTCAAGCATCCCAAACTCACTACAAAAGCAGGCTAACCAAATGGCTTTTTCGGAAGCCTCTTTGGCTGAAATATATTCAGCCTCTATAGTAGATAGTGCAACTTTTCTCTGAAGTTTAGAGCACCATGAAATAGCACCACCTGCAAGGGAGTATACATAGCCACTTGTGGACTTGTGAGTGTCCACATCACCTTCCATGTCCACATCACCTTCCATGTCTAAATCACAAAATCCCTTTCAACTGCAATGAACCCTTTCCATAACATAGGCATTTACCTATATCTCAAGATAGATTTGACTTCCGCCCAATGAGCTTTGTCAGGATTAGCCATGAGCCTACTAACAACTCCCGAGTCCCAGTGCATGAGCAATGTCTGGCTGAGTGGCAACCGTGGCAACCACAAGCTGATGCATATGGAACACTCTTCATGTAGTTGGCTGCATCATCATCTTTGGGACAATCACCCTTGGAAAGCTTAACATGTGGCTGCAATGGAACTCCAAGAGGCTAGCATTAGCCACATTAAATCTGTCCAACACCTTTTCAATGTATTTTTCTTGGGTTAAATGCAAAGTATGCTGCTGTCTATCCCTTTTTATTTGCATATCAAGAATGTGTTCAGCTTCCCGTATGTCTTTCATTGAGAATGCAGAGTTCAGCTCCTGTTTTAGAGCATTTGGAGTGCTCTTTTTCTTCCCAGCCAGCAGCATATCATCTACATACAGCACAAGAATGATTGGGCTGCCATCTTCATGCTTATGGCCTGCATGGCTTCTTTTGAAGCCATGATGGAGCATAAATGCATCAAACTTCTTATACCATTGTCTTGGGGCTTGTTTCAGCCCATATAAACTCCTTTTCAGCTTGCACACCAGATGCTCTTTTAGAGGAATGGCATATCCTTCTGGCTGTTTCATGTACAGCTCTTCATCCAAATCACCATGCAAGAAGGCTGTTTCAACATCCATTTGGAATAACTCCAAATCCAAGGCAGCTGTGAGAGCAAAAACACACATAATGTGGTCATTTTAACCACCGGAGAGAGCACTTGTTGGAAATCCGTGCCCTCTTTTTTGGGCATATCCATTAGCAACCAGCCTTGCCTTATACTTCCGTTCGCCATCAACAGTTTTGATTATGTATACCCACTTGTTGGGAATGGCCTTCCTACCTTTGGGCAGTTCAACCAAGTTCCAAGTATCATTTGTATGCAAGGCCTTTATCTCTTCTTGCATGGCTAACTCCTTTTTCTCGCTCACATAGCTTTGCCTCTTTATAAGTAAGAGGCTCAACCTCATCCGATAACATAATGTAATGTACACTATACAGAGGGGTCATATCTGTTCGCAAGCCTCCCAGGACATGTAGATCTTCTTACCCAATGATCCACATTCTCTGGCAATGGATCTATATCAGGAGGTACATCAACTTCCTCATTGTTAATGAGCTGTTGTACATCATTTCCAGCCTTGTTTCCAACATGAATAGGTGGCCGCATATGCACTGCAGGAGCATCATATTTGTTGTCCAACATCATCGGGCTCAATAACCACTCATCCATTGTCATTTGCAGCCATATATGGTGCATCCTGGGGGTTCAAATCAGATTTAACATGTGGCTGTACATTCTGAAATTAGCCTGTTTATCATCACTTTTAGAGGCATAATCATTTTTGAGCAGCCTTGCCTCATTTAATACAACATCCCGGCTGCGTATTACCTTCTTGAGTTGAGGGCCAAATTTTGTAGCCCATTTCACTTTCATCTCCATAACCCATCAAGATTCCTTTCATGGACTTTGCATCTAACTCGTTTCTCAACTCAAGCCTTATATGCACAAAAGCATCACAACCAAAGATGCATAGGTGGTCAAATGAAGCTGGTATGCAAGACCAAACCTCTTTTGAAATGCCACCTTTTAAGGATGTGTGAGGGGATCGACTGCAAACATGAACTCCAGTTTTCAAAGCCTCTCCCCAAATCCAAGAGGGAGATCAGCTCTAGACCGCATGCATCCCACCCTCTCACATAAAGTCCTTTTATACCTTTTAGCCGCACTAGGCTGTATCGGACTGTTAACTCCCTCTTAATAACAAGATTTTAACGATATCTATTGAATTCAGCACTTGAAATCTCACCTCCATTATCAATACATAAGCATTTCAGTTTTCTACTTGTCAGGGTGGTCACAAATGCATGAAATTTCTTAAATGGAGCAAAGGCTTCATCCTTAGATTTTAACAAGCATACCCAAAGCTTCCTAGAGTAGTCATCAACAAAAGAAACAAAGTAAAGAGCACCCCGCATAGATTTGGCGGGCATGATACAAACATCAAAATGAACAAGATCAAGCACATTAGACTTACTAGAGACACTAGAGTAGTAGGAATCCTTTACTTGCTTACCATATTGGCATTCATTACAAAAATCAAGTTTTGAGCCTTTAGTATCAAACTTGTCCAGATTACATAGTTTATCAAGGTCTTTTTGGCTCATGTGGCCAAGCCTTTTATGCCATAATTCCATATGTGAATGGATTTCATCCAAAGCAATAAACTTGCCCTGCAAGGTGTTACGATGCACGCAATAAAGAGTTCCTTTCTTTGTACCTTTAACAATCATCCTAGAGCCTTTGATAAGCTTCCATGACCCCTTCTCAAAGAGGGTACTATATCCATGCATATCCATTTGCCCAACAGAGAATACGCTTTTCTTGATTCTTGGTACATACTTTACATCAAGCGAATCCAGCTCATTAGTGCCATCTACAGTGAGATGAATTGTGCCAATACCTTCAATAGAACAAACATGGTTATGTCCAAGATAAACATGTCCATGGCTTCCTGCATGAACTGTAGTAAAACACTCCTTAATACTGGTAACATGAAACTATGCACCTGAATTCACAATCCATGTTTGCGAAAATGCATCATTCACAGTGAGCAAGGCATCAATTAGATCCCTCTTCATGATATGCATATCCCATGCATAGATATTAACAGAAGCATCATTAACTTTGGCATGATGTTCTCCCATAGTAGCGCAAAGAATATCTTCTGCATCCGATAGCTCCTCAATGAGAACACCAGAGGTCACATTGGCCTTCTATTTGTCCTTGTCCTTTGAGTTGTCATGTGCTTCATTCTTGGTGTCCCTTTTCTTCTTGTCACATGTGTTCTTCTTTCTTTCTAGTTCAGCTTTATAGTATCTACAATCAAGCTTCTTGTGATCTTTTCTACCACATTGGTATCAAGTCACTTCAGCCTTGCCTTTGCTTTTGCTCCAGTTTCTCTGTGCATTTCCACTTTTCTTTTATGTTCTTCCTCTAGCCACATTGGTTGAACCACTACCCTTTGCACATGCTTTCCTCCTTATTTCCTCATTTAGAATAGAACCCCTTACACCATCAAATGTAAATTTGGGATTATTCAAAAGTGAAACAACCAATGTTTCCCATGAATGAGGTAGGTCATCAACAAGAAGTTGGCCTTAAGCTTATCATCAAATGCAATCTTTATACATGTACTCCCACTTGAAATGAGAGAGAATTTCTGCAACAAAAGGACTTTTAAACGAAAAATTGGCAACCCAGTTGCTAAAAATAACATGTGGGAATACAAAAGCACAATAGAAGAGGTTCTCTACCATGAAACTTTCTGAAAAACTCAAAATTTGCTTCAGCTTTGCTACGGGATGAAGTAATCTTCCAAAAACATCACTTTCATCGTGAAAGATGAAGGTTTTTCCTTATGAAATTCTCTCGAATGCAAGAAAATGCATTCAGCTTAACATAGGCTGAAAGAGAAAAACATTTGCAGAAACTTTAACGTGATGCATCAGCTCAAAGATCTGATACCAATTGAAAGAGGCAACAAAGAGCTAGGGGCTGGTGGTGTGCTTCGTTGCTCCAAATGCAAGAGAGTGGGCTGCTTCGTGAGGAGAGAAAAAGTAGAGAGAGAAAACTACGCAAAAATTTGGAGAAGATGGAAAAGCTAAAGTTGAAGATGAGAGATTTTAGGACAAAGTCTTACTGATAAGTGACTTTTAGATCATTTGGGCATCTTCACACATGGCCAATGACCAAAAGTCATAAAGATAATGTGAATGCCAAAACTCCCCAATTTGAGGTCCAAAAAATATAACAAAAATATGTTTGGAAAGCTCTCGCAGAGACCTTTCACTAGGAAGGGTCAAAATATACAAAAGGAGAGTCCTTGGGGCCTTTATCCCCAACATGCATACAGAGCTATTTCATGGTGCTTTAGACTTCAAAGGATAGTTGCACTATCTACTGTGGAGGCTGAATATATGTCAGCCACACAAAGGCTTCCAAGGAGACCATTTGGTTAGTCCGCTTGTGTAGCGAGTTTAGGATGCCTGAAAAGGCACCTCTTCTTGGAAGTGATAGCCAGAGTGCCATATGTTTGGCAAAGAATGCCATGTTCCATGCTCACACAAACTATGTTGATGTGACATACTACTTCATCCTAGAGGTGTTAGAGATGGCCTGATCACTTTGATCAAGGTCAATACTCCACAGAATCCTGCATATGTCCGAAGTTCTCACTAAGTGTCTACTCAAGGCACAACATCATCTATGTATACAGATGGTGGGAGTTACTTAGCTTAAAGGGGCCTATTTGGTCCTCTAAGTGGAAGGTTGTCGTTGAGAATTTAAGGTTCATGGAGAACAAGAAGCCAAAATCGAGCATTAAATTGAAGATTCAAAAGTTTAGTAAGGTTCCCAAGACTCACAAAAGTCGAGACCTTATTCAAATTGGGAAGTTGAAGCACCAAAAGTCAAGGTAGATGGAAGGCAAAGCAACAAGGAAGATGGAGCCACCTTGGAAGACGAAGAGTCACTTGAAGTGTATCCCGTGAGAGTCATATCTATTCCGAGATTACGCCCAATGCTCCATTTGTTCTCCATGCTCTCTCTAGATAAAGTTCTTTCTCAAATAGTCTATTATGCTAAAGTTGTTTCATGTACTTGCCGACATACCATTTTTTATAACCTTATAGTTCATTAGAAAGCTACTTAATTCTAGTCTCTCTAGTCAGAGTTTCAGCTTCATTGGATACGAGAACCACGAGATATAGACAATTCTTTATCTATCTCTCAAGTTCATTTCAATGTGTGTGGCAAGTAAATTGTTAGGTATAGCTACCAATGTCCAAATGGAGCATGGTATAGCTTATAAGAAAGCCACAAAAGTCTAATCTCTATAGCTAGAGTTTCAGCTTCATTGGATATGTGAAGCAGGAGACATGCAATTCTTTGTCTGTCTATCAAGCATGTTCTATGTGTAATAGGTAGTGTGTCTTGTAGAGCATGTTTGGTATAGCAAACAATGTCCGAATTGAGGATGCTATAGCTCAATGAGCTATTGAAGTCTACTATAAGCATACAAATTTTTAAAGTCAGGTGAAACCGGAATTAGAGTAGCTTTCATTTAGTGTCGACTATGTTAGGAATAAACAGATCCTAAGAGGGTCCATGTACTTTGGTTGCAAATAGGAAGTGTACAAATCTTCCATCAGTTGTCAGGGATAAAGAATTAAAGGACTTTCCTCTTGTATATTTTGACCATTCCAAGTGATAACTCTCTCCGAGACCTTTCTAGACATATTTTTCTTACATTTTTTGGACTCGAAATTGGGGAGTTAGGCATATACATTATTTTTATGACTTTTGGTCAGTGGACATGTGTGAACATTCCCAAATGCCTTTAAAGTCACTTATCAATAAAACTTGGTCCCAAAACTCCCATAACTTGAATAGGATTTTTTCAACTTCAGTTTCTCCTTCTTCTTCAAATTTCTACATAGCTCTCTCTCTCTCTACTTTCTCTCTCCTCACACAACGACCCACCCCTTGGGTGTTTGGAGCAACCGAGCACACCACCACATAGCTCTCCGCAACCTCTTTCACTTCACCTTCCTAATTATGTATATGAATAGATTTTGGATCACCAAAATCACTTGGAGGAGAAGAATAATTTGTTTATAAATGATTGCCACTAAAACATGAAAGATAAAACATGAAAGATAAAGAGACCATAAACATCAAGATATGAATCTTTATTTAAAACTAAAACATGAAAGATAAAGAGACCATAAACATCAAGATATGAATCTTTATTTGACGACTAAGACTTCCCTTAGTTATAAGATGAATTTTCATCAAATATGACCTAGTTTGAGAAAGTTTTTTTCACCTTTTGATCATCAGGCTTGTATCTTCTTAATTAATGGCTTTAACTTCTAGTCCATCTCTCAATTCACAAATCACAACAAGCATATGTGATGTAATTCTATATGGCTTATCATCGTCATCATCATCATCATCATAATAATAATAATAATAAGTCTCACATGGTGTGATCACTGATTATCTTCAATGCCCATGATGATGTCCTATTAAGTATGTGATTGCCATGCTAAATTCCATCAATTCAAAACCTATCGGGAAGACCCTTACTAGTAAACATTGTCCTAGTCATATTTATCAGTGTCATGTTTCTCCTCTCTATTTCTCACCCTTGATTCTCTAAAAGTATATGCTGCATCATACCTAATATAGAAAGGACTGGAACAAGATAGAAAATAATACTCAAGCAAGAAAAGTACTCCAAAAACTTGAGAAATAAGAAGGGAGAAGAAGAATACTTAAATAATGTGCTTTTACAAGTAAAATTAAAGTTACTAATATAATATTGATGTAATCTACTAACAAATAGTGTACGTAAGAGAGAGACAAAGGTGCATAAACCTTACTTGCTCTTCAAAACAGGTATATATAGACTAAATAATCAAGAATCAACCAGTAAGAATTGCATATCACTAACTGTTCTGGGCCAAACTCCTCTAAAATAACTTCGAGATCATTCAAAATCAGCATTTATGACCTCCTTGCACCAACAGAACATCCAACACTTTATTTGATGAACATTAGAAAGACAACCTCCCACAGTTGTGAGAGAGGGAATCTTGACTTGTTGCACCTAACTTTTTTGCCATAAAGGAGTAGTTTTAATTAAAAAGCTACCTATTTTACGTCTTCTCCACACCTTTTAGTGTGAAACACCAACTTTGAAACATATCTCCATTAAATCATCAAGTTTTTAAAATTGTCCCCATAACCCAGATTCGATCTTGAAAATTGATTCAAAAATCTGGTATGACTAGAAACTCAAATATTTTCTGACTAAATGCTCCAAAAAATCCAAAATAGACACCATGGAAAAATTCAATTGTGCTCTTTTCAATGATTATGAACACTTCAAACTCTTGCTATATGACATAATAAATATTGTTTTTGATGCAAAGAATTTATTAAAAATAATAAGAAGCTCTTGAAAAACTTCAAATTCTTGTGTGTATGTACATGAATATGAACAATGGCAATAAGAAACTAACAAGTCACTAGTGACTAGCCTATGCAAGGAAGAACTACAAAACAAGAAACTTGTGTTAGTATGCTCTCTACTTATGCATCAAACAATCATACATAAAATTTTAAAAATTTTGGCAACATTTCAACAACAAAATAACAATCTAAACAAAAAAACCAAAGTGCCCTACACACATTTTAACCATAAGTGTGCTTGCCGACATACAATAAGCAATAAAAGACCATAGGGCACTACACGCCTTGTACAAAATCCACGTGCTTGCGGCACGGATATCAAATTTCACATGAGAGCACTACACACTCTAGCTTTCTCCTCAAAGAACCTGCAATTAAATCATGCTACCATCCTATTTCACAATTTAAGCAAAAGTGCAAAGGTTCACAAGCATACATGCATGTGTGAAAGCTAAATGCTTATTCTAGATTATGATCAATGCACAAAAGAGACTTAAAATGTAATTATTGACAAGAAAACATATCTATGAAATGAGGAAGTCCACTTGCAAAGGTGCTACAGAGGTTAAGAGTGATCATCAACCACCCTTACGAGCATTCCTGAGTCGAAGTAAGTTGCCCTGGTACCACAAATGGCTTCTTATGATGCTCCTTGACTAAGTCAAGTTCAATGCTCTATACAATAGATTTGCAAGCAAGGAATTTACAACCCTTTGAATCACTTGATTAGGATGTCAAATGAGAGGGTTATGCCCTTTTTAATAGAGGAGGGTGTTGTAGAGAGGCTCTCTGAAGAGGGTTACATGAAGAAACTTACAAGGAAATCGGCCTCCCTTGCTCCTCCACGCAGGTAAAACCACCACGAGCGCTCGTAGCAAAGATGAATATCCCAGAAATGAAGGGATTTGCACGAATTTCAGCTATAAATCTCCTCCAAGAAGTCTTCAAGCTCACAACACAAGGAGAGGACAATGGACAAATTCTCTCCTCACCTATTCAAACCACGCGAGCCCGTGGGCAACTAAGCAGACCCACCGTCAGCTGTCCGTGGCTTGTCCTAGGCATCGCACGCGAAAGGCTCCCTTGGGGGGAGGGGGGGCTTTCGAGCTCCTCTAAAGGGGTTCTGCTTCTTTTTGGCGAAGGGACCTTCTCAACTCTTTTGCATGTGCCTCGAGGATTCACAGACGATGATGATGAATTAGCTTTAGGATAACGGCGGCGCTTTCACTTGTCACACGAGAATACTTGTCAAAACAAAATTCTAGCCTCCTAGCTCTTATACCAACTTACCATTTTCCCCAATTCCCGCAAGAGATCACTCAAGATGAGGACTCAATATGATTGTGTGTGCAAATCACCTCCCATCCTTTATATCCTCTTGCAGCTAAAGTTCATTCCCATTACCCTTAGGTACCTTAGGGTATCCCCCAAGCTAGGGACCTTGGCTAACCTTAGCCCTTGTCCCACACACACATATTGCAGTCTCTATAGACCAATGTCTAACATCTTGGCTCCTTATCATTCCTTCTATTGGGTGGTGCATTGCCCCTGAGGTGTTGACCACCAGAGTAGCTGCAGGCTCAGGGAGGGAACCAGTTTTACTCTACAACTAGTAGGTGAGTCTGATGTCTGCTCTTTATGTTTTGTGAGTATGGCTAGTGCTTTGTCTTGTTAACAAGGAGGATCCATGCGCAGCTCTGCCATGCAGTAACACATCCACAAGCTAAAAACAAACGACTTCCATACACATTGTTACATACATACTGCTAGATCACACAATTGGATGTAGAAAAATACTTATTAACTACTCCCATTTCAGTTTCCTTGGAGATATAAAAGACTTAATAAACAATGAAAGAGGCAGTATATGACACAAAATGTGGCACAGAAAGACAAACAGACAAGGGGGCTGGGAAGACAGGTTTTTTTTTTTTTTTTTTTTTTTTTCTTTTTTTTTTGGGGGGGGGGGGAGGGGAGAGAGATAGATGGAAAATAATGGAAACGAAAAAGGAGACAGAATGTGAAGTAAAATTCTGCACAAGAGGACAGAGAAGAGGGAGAGAAATACCTGGATACTATGTTTGAACAATTGGATGAATCACCCTGGGGGACTTCTGCTATTACACGGAGCCGACTGCAACATACCAAAGAAAGGTAATGAATTTAAAAACGCAGAAAATTTGATAGGAAAAATTCTTCGCACATCATGAGTACCTATAACGTGTAAAAGAATTCAAGATGCTTTGGAAGTCCTCAAGCCCTGTACTGCCAATACTCCTCTCTTTGCTGTCCTTTTCCTTCCTCGAGACCAAATCCAGTTCTCTAGGTTGTGGTGAGGATGTAATCTTCCGCCTTACGCGAAGGTAACACTCTTGTAAGTCCTCAAACTAAAATTTTAAAACATGAAATCATTTAGACAACCAAAACACATCAACATGTTAAGTGTCATAGCTTCACCTAAATTGGCGAGAGACAAAAAGACCATTTTGGATGACATTGATCAAAATATTGACAAATAAGCATGGAAAACTATCAAAAATAATATCCCTTGACATAATCTTTTGATAAAATTAAGTTCAAGTCCAACAGAAGTATCTGTCAGAATAGCAGGCAAAGAGGTAATGTGATTAAGCATCTGCCGTCCCACATTCAGTACCCATAAATGATAATACGGAATTGGGATTTTCAAAATAGTCCATAATCACCATGGAAACCAAACACATACAAGAACAATGGTGCCTACACTAGCTGATATCTTTAAAAAACTAGTGAAGGCATGCAGCATCAAACCATAAGTGGCAAAAGTTGAGGAAAACAGTTAATGCAAAACATTTTCAGAAATTTCAAATTATACTGCATAAGAAAGTTACTACCTGAGCTAGGACACGTTTCTTCTTTGCAATCGCCATGCTTGGAGATGGTGTTGGACCTAGAATTTTGGAAACAGAAGTCTTTGAATCATTAACCAATCTATCTTTAACTTTTATGGCTGTATGAGAAGGCCTCTCTTTGCCATCTCCTGTTCTTGACATTGGCAATGCAGGTTCCATTCCTGGCTCAGTTTTAACAGGCATGACACATGCATGGCCAGTGCTTAGGGATACAGAAGCTCGGTTGGTAAGGCTTGGACTTGAACACTGTAACAGCATATTTAGCTTCACAGAGTACCGCTCTCTTGCTCTTAGCAGCTCTTGCTTTTGCTTTTCAACAGTTGTAACATCTTCCCTGATGTACTCCAAATCAGCTTGTAGCTGGAAAGAGAAGGTCATCCAGATCATACACAGTAAATGCACAACTACAACAATCATTCATCACAAAATACGAATAATGACCTTTTTCAATTCTTCCTGTTTCTGTTGATGAAGCCTTTGTAAGAAATCAAGAAGAATTTCCATATTTGTCTCTGCTTCCTCTTGCTCTGCTTTCCGTTTCTTTTCAACAAGAAGGGAGAGAAGAGAATCAAGCTCCTTTGCCGAGACTTCTGCCCCCTGAAGTCAAATGATACATAGATGTCTATTGGCAAACAATTCAGTTGCATCCATAAACAGGAAGTAACAGGTACACAAAAGAACACTCACCTCTTGAAGATAAAGTTTGAATTGCTCCAAAGGAGTTGCACTGCTAACCAGTTGACATGTTGAGGCTTTTCTCAATAACTGCATGGTCCACCATCATGCATATTATCAATACTTGTTTATTACATGCTTGCCAAAGAACTCTCCGTGTAGTATATGAAGATTTTTTACTTTTGTATCTTGAAGCTCTCTTGAAGAGCTTTCCAGGGATATCTTTATTCTATATTTTGACCACCATTTTGCCATCTATAGCTATTTATATGATTGTTTTTGGTCATTAGGCCAGTGTAAACTGGCCCAAAATAACCTTTTCAAAAAACTAAGGATATTTGCCCTCCACAAAACATTTTTGTGACTCAAAACTAATGTGCATTCTCCTTCCTCCCTGTGCCTTCTTTCAGCCCACACACGACTCTCTTCCTCTACTTTCGCTCTTCTCCCATGGCAGCCCACCTGAGCCATGACTGAGAAGCAAAGGTTGCCACCATGTACCTCTCCACAGGATCTTTCAAAAATGCACTTTAATTGAAATGTTTGTTGTTGATTCTAAGAGATTAGGAGCTCCAACAATCAAGCAAAATTGCTGAATAACATCCCAACTAGTGGAAAATAAAAGCTTACTTAAGAAGCTCAAAAGACACAGATAGAGAGAGAGAGAGAAGGGATCTTATTTAAACATAGTTAAGTTCTATCTTTCAGCAGAGTAAATAAAGACATCCTGAAGCCCTGATATCTGCCACTAGAAGCTGTCTGCTAAGCAATAGAAGAAAATAGCAAATGAAGCAAGGAAAACTCTGCCACAATCGCTGAAGCGATGTGAACAGCATAGTGCCAGATTATGCAATCCAAATTCATTCTGAAAAAGAAAATAAACAGTATGACCTCAAGTCGAAATGTAATTCTCACAGCCATACTTTAGGGGTCCCAGATGTGGATTCATATTCATTATGTACATCCGTGTCTATGAAAGGAATCTTCATGGGTTATGGAGATGAAGGTGAAATGGGCTACAGGATCTGGCCACCTCAACTCAAGAAGGTAATACGCAGCCGGGATGATGTGTTTAAAATTTTAATGAGGCAAGGCTAATCAAAAATGAGCGTGCCTCTAAAACTGACCATAAAAAGACCAAATTTCAGCATGTACAGCCACATGTTACATCTGATATGAACCCTCAGGATGCACAACATTTGGCTGGAAATGAAAATGAACCAGTGATTATTGAGCCAGATGATGTTGGACAACAAAATGAGGCTCCTGATGGGCATATGTAGCCACCTATTCATACTGAAAGCAGGGCTGGAAATGATGTACAGCAGACCATCAACAATGAGGAAAACAATGAGGAAGTTGATGTACCTCCTGACGTAGATCCATTGCCAGAGAATGTGGACCATTGGCCAAGAAGATCTACACGTCCTAGGAGGCCTGTGAACAGATATGACCCCTCTGTATATTACATTATGTTATCAGATGAGGGTGAGCCTCCCACTTATAAAGAGGCAAAGTTATGTGAGCACAAGAAGTGGGAGTTAGCCATGCAGGAAGGATAAAAGCCTTGCATGCAAATGATACTTGGGATTTGGTTGAGTGGCCCAACAGTAGGAAGGCTGTAATAAAGTAAGTCCATGATCTAAGGGTCCGACCGGTTCATACAGATCTGAAATCGGACACCATTTGGTCATCCATATGTATGACCAAAGATCTCCAGTCTAGATTTACTAGAAGGTCATTTACTCTTGTGAAGGAGTGATCCACTTAGCCTAGGGGTTAAGACTCAAGGATATCAAGGTCGTCTTGGGTTCAACCCCATGGGTACATGGGGAGAGTGTTTTGCCCAAAGAGCTCGAAAGCCTTCTAGAAGTATCCACTTGAGTTAACTCTAGTTAATTGGGACACTTGGCACACATGTAGTTATATGGCTGACACTTGGATGGTTAGTATCCACCTACCCAAGAAGGCAGTCCCCTGAAGAGAGCTATATATAGAGGCATTTGGTTGGGAGGAGAGTCATCTCTCTGGCACATGGTGGTCGTAATCCTTGTTCTCTTGCAAAGGCCATTCCCAACAAGTGGGTATACAAAATCAAAACTGCTGATGGGAAACCCAAGTATAAGGCAAGGCTGGTTGCCAAGGGATATGCCAAAAAAGAGCGCATTAATTCCAAGAGGTATTCTTTCCGGTCGTTAAAAACATTACATGTGTTATTTGCTCTCAGAGCTGCCTTGGATTTGGAGTTATTGCAAATGGATGTCAAAACAGCATTTTTGCATGGTGAGTTAGATGAAGAGCTGTACATGAAACAGCCAGCAGGATATGGCATTCCTAGAAAAGAGCATCTGGTATGCAAGCTGAAAAGGAGCTTATATGGGCTGAAACTAGCCCACAAACAATGGTATAAGAAGTTTGATGCATTTATGTGCAAACATGGGTTCAAAAGAAGCCATGCAGACCACTATTTGCACACTAAAAAGGATGAAGATGGCAGCCCAATCATTCTTGTGTTGTACGTAGATAATATGCTGCTGGCTGGGAAAAAAAAGAGCACTCTAAATGCTCTAAAACAGCAGCTGAACTCTGCATTCTCAATGAAAGTCATTGGAGAAGCTGAGCATATTCTTGGTATGCGAATAAAAACGGATAGACAGCAGTATACTTTGCAATTATCCCAAGAAAAGTACATTGAAAAAGTGTGGGACAGATTTAATGTGGCAGATGCTAAGCCTCTTTCAGTGCCATTGCAGCCACATGTTAAGCTTTCCAAAGATGATTGTCCCAAAGATGATGATGCAGCCAACTACATGAAGAGTGTTCCATATGCGTCAGCCTGTGGTTCACTTATGTATGCTATGGTTGCCACTCGGCCACACATTGCTCATGCAATGGGAGTTGTTAGCAGGTTCATGGATAGTTCTGGCAAAGCTCAGTGGGAGGCAGTCAAATCTATCTTGAGATATTTGAAAGGGGCCAAAGGTAGATGATGCCAATGTTATGGAAAGGGTCCATTGGAGTTGAAAGGATTTTGTAATTAAAACATGGTAGGCGATGTGGACACTTGCAAGTCCACAAATGGCTATGTATACTCTTACAGGTGGAGCTATTTCATGGTGCTCTAGACCTTGGAGGATAGTTGCACTATCTACTACACACGTTGAATATATTTGAGCCAAACAAGCTTCCAAAGAAGCCAATTGGTTAGCCAGCTTGTGTATTGAGTCTAGGATGCCTAAAAAGGCACTTGTTCTTGGATGCGATGGCCAGAGTGCCATATGTTTGGCAAAGAATGCCATGTTCCATGCTCGCACAAGGCATATTGATGTGAGATACCACTTCATCAGAGAGGTGTTAGAGGATGGCCTGATCCCTTTGATCAAGGTCAATACTTCACAGAATCCTGCACATGTTCTCACAAAGTATCTACCCAAGGCACAACATCAGCTATGCATACACATTGTGGGAGTTACTTAGCTCAAAGGAGCTTCCTTGGTCCTTTAAGTGGGAGGTTATTGGGGATAAAGGCACCAAGGGCTCTCTTTTTGTATAATTTGGCGCTTCCATGTGAAAGCTCTCTCTGAGAGCTTCCCAGACACATTTTTGTTATATTTTTTGGACCCTAACTTATCATTAAGGCTTGGTCCCAAATCTCTCATAACTTGATGGGGACTTCTTCAACTTCAGCTTCTCCATCTTCTTCTCCAAATTTTTGCACAGGTTTCTCTCTAATTTCTCTCCTCACGCAAGAGCCCACTCCTTTGGTGTTTGGAGCATCGAGCATACCATCATGTAACTCTCCGCGGCCTCTTTCAATATCTACATAGGTAGATGAACATGAACATCAAGATGACTCAAAATCTTCTCCACCAAATTGCTTCAAGTGTTGCTCTAAATGCAACTCTATACTCTTCTTCACTTGATGAAGTGGATATTGTTGATTGTTTCTTGGATAACCTGAGATAAGGAAATCTCCAAAATAGAAACAATAACCACTTGTTCACCTTGTGTCTTTGTCATTTGCCAATCAGAGTCTATAAAACCTTTTAGTACAAAATGCGGCGATTTTGGAAATACCATAGAATTATTCAAAGTTCCTTTCAAATATATGGAAATCCTCTTAACTTCTTTTCAATGAACCTTCGGTGGTTTGTGTATGAACCTTAGATACCTGAGAAAATGCACAACAGAATGTGAGGACATGTATTACATAGGTAGATTAAGCATCGAGCCACTTGACTACATAGTGTAGCATCAAAAGGTTCTTGCTTTGAATCTACCTGTAATGACACATTAACATCCATAGGTGTCTCCATAGGTTTATAATCTGTCATATCAAACCTTTCTAAAAGTTTCTCAATGTACATTTGTTGTGTCATAGAGATACAATCATTCTGAATATGCTTAAGTAGTAATGTAAAATCCCAAGGTCATTAACATCAAATGTATTCTTAAGTTGTGACCAAAAAAATTAAATATATGAATCCTTGGGACCTATCATGATCATGTCATCAACATAAATGATGATTATAATCAAGACGTGTAACTCTTCTTTAACATAGAGGATAGGAGCTACATCAAAATTTTCAAAACCAATAGATAAAGGGTGCAAATGTATCATCCCATACCATACTATCGCTACTTGCTTCAAATCATAAAGTGCTTTTATAAGCTTACATACTAAGTGCTCTTTACCTTGCTCTTCAAAACCTTCTTGTCACTAAATGTAGACATCTTCATGAAGATCACCATATAGAAAAGTTGCCTTGATATCTAATTGGTATAAATTCCAACTGAAAAATGAAGCAACAGAATGAACTATTCCGACTATGGTCATTCTAGATGTGGGTGCAAATGTTTCATCATAGTCAATGCCTGTTTTGTGCATAACCTTAAACTACAACTCTACCTTTACGATTGTAAATGGTACTATCTATGGTACCATATGCTTTTCTTTTGATCCACTTGAGACCAACTGCTTTTTTATCTTTAGGTAACTCACAAAGTTTCCATGTTTAATTCTTATGTATAGATCAATCTCCTCTAGCATTGCTTTCTTCCAAATAGAACTTTGTAATACATCTTTGACAATAGCGAGTTCATCTTCAGCTGAAGTTAGTGCAAGAATATTATTGATTTCAAAAACTTTTGCATAATTTACCTCATCTGCATGATCTTTCTGACTTTTGGTCCTTCCTTTACATGACTAAAATCCACTATTTTGTAAAGTTTTCACATGTGACATACCATCTCGAAAGTTTGTGAAAGATTGGTGAAAGCTCTTGCTCATCTACAACTCCTTCTTCGTGTGCTCTTCAGGTTTCATATGTTGGTACATCAAGAGGTGGTGAAGGAATAGGTGAAGTTGGAGATGTTGATAGCTATGGTGTAGAAGCAATAACTTGCCAATTGAAATCTTTGGAGCTCGAGAAGGTTGATCACTCCCTTGTACGACTCAATATAAGCATCCAAATGTGACCTAAAATATGCATAATGATCTTCCTTTACAAGGTCTGAAATATCTACATGTCTATCATAAATCTGACTTTTTGCAATGTAAGCATTGAGAGAGAGTATGATATCATCTATTTCTGGTACATAGAACATGCATACTTTCAATTGCATAACCAATGAATATTGCTTTGATGGCTCCGACATCAGGCTTACCAGGATCTTTCTTCTCAATGTGAGCATAAGCTTGAGATCCAAAAAACTTTAAAGTAACTCAGATTGGGCTTCTTACCATCATAAGCTTTATAAGAAGTGATGACCTTTAAAGCTTTGTGGAATATTTATTAAGAATGTGGTTGGTTGTATGTGCTTCATCAACCAAAATTTTAATGAAAGTTTAGATGGCATCATACTACGCAACATTTCAGTTAAGTGTCCTATTCTTCCTCTCTGCAACAGCATTTTGCTATGGAGTATATGCAGATCTTAGATTGGCTATCATTTTTAACCATAGCTAAGAACTTCTTGGATGTAGGATCTAAGGGTTCTAGTTACAAAAAGTAGTGTGTGAGTGTCTAAGAGGCATTATGTGAGTGAATGTGCACAAATAAGGATATGAATTGTCCAATATAGTTATGACAACAAATTGAATGTACGGCTTGATCTAAGGGTTCTAGTTACCAAAAGTAGTGTGTGAGTGTCTAAGAGGTATTATGTGAGTGAATATGTGCACAAATAAGGATATGAATTGTCCAATACAGTTATGACAACAAACCCTAATATGAAATTAGGTCTTCTCTAATGTAGAGCTTCGGCAATGATCATTTCTTGCAACACGTGAAGAAACCCTAAAGTAGGTACTACTCTTTTTGCTATACTTTCCAAATATTTTGAGAGAAAAAGACCCCTCTCGCATAATTTTATCCAAGAAAAGTAATCTTCTTTTTAGAATGACTAAGCTAAGAGATTGGTCATTTAAAAAGGTGGCTACAAAGTCTTTAGAAGAGGATGTTGGGAAATCCTCAAGAAAAGGATGCTCATAAATCCTAAACAACAAAACCCAACCTAAAACGAGATTCGAGCAATCTATGAGAAGGTGAAATAGAAACATTAAAATTACACTTTGAAACACCAAATGCATTTAAGTTGAGAAGAGTTTTTTGCTGAAGAAGGTTTTGAATATCTCCTCCACATCATAGGGGTTTTCTTATTGATAGATTCACTCTTAAGAAAGGTAGACTCTCCTTCAAAATTGAAGCCTTAGGGAAAAAGGGTACGCAAGGTATGCATCTTAAATAGTTCCCTACGTCAATACTCAAGCTACCTATAAAACCCTTTGCAGATCCTAAATTTACCTTCAATAGAAAAACAATGAAACAACTCAGACCATACTTTCTAATGGTTGCATAAAGGGAGGGAGGGGGTGGGGGAGGGAGGGAGGAGAGGAGACAAAGTTTTGTGGGGGAGAAAAGGGGGGTTTGGGGGGGGGGGGGGGGGGGGGGAGTTTGCCACCAAAGAGGAAATGTGGAGGAGTGCAGAATGGAAGGTGGAAAGGAGGAAGGTGGAAAGGGGAGTGGTGGTGTATCACCCCAATTCTCCATACTTCACTTCTTCACACGGATTCAAAAGTAACATAAACCTAGATAAATCAGGCAAAAAGCTTACTTTGACATACATGAAACGTCTAGTTATGGCTGACAAAATGTAGGGTTGAGGCATGGGGCATTGTGCCGCCTTGATTTGAGCAAGAAATGCATAACAAGATCAAAAAGGGCGAATGTGGAGAAAGAAAAGTGTAAACGCTGTATGCAGATTCAATGGCAAGCTAGTCCTCGAAGGGTCAAACCAAGACGCCAACTTAAATACACATGAAACTTTCAATGTAGCATTTACAATCCGTTATCTTTTGCAAAACGTCTAGCTATAGCTGAAAATGCAAAAGGCATGTGGCACATTGATTCGAACGAGGAATACATGATGAGATATATATAAGGGAGGATATGGAGAAAGGGAAAGGGCAGAAATGAATGAGTTATAAAGAGGGGAACACGGGAATAAGATTCGGAATGCGTTAGATGTTCAAGAGTTGGATAAGCAAGGAGCATTCGCCATTCGTTAGGCTCTGGGAACACAGATAAAGAAAACACATTCCATTTCTTCCATTACACACGGACTTACTTCCTTCCTGCTAAAATTCAGAACATAAACTTGCGAATCTGAAATGAGCACATGAAACGTATGCACCATAATCCAGTTGCAATCAAGTAAATAGAATCTCTTTAAACTATCAAACATACAGCAATGTTTTTCATTCTAAGCTCCCCAGCAATGTCATAGTGCTAGAGGTCCAAAAAATATAGAATTAGTGTCACTGAATAGATTAGACGGAAAGCACTGAAAATATCGTTATGACGTGAAAGAGCCGTGGAATGCATGCATGTATGGGCTGCTTGGAAGGATGGATATGAATATGAGTTCACTTACTCTGTTAAGAAGGAAATTCGGAAAGACTTGTGTGTTGGTTAGGTAAAATCCACAGGAGGGACAATTCTTCTTATTATTGAGATGGATCATAATGCATGTGTAGCAAAAGCTGTGTCCACAGGCTGTCGAGAAGGCATCCTTCATGGTCTCGAAGCATATTGGGCATACAATATCCTTGTCGATGTCTAATTTGGAGTGGCTTGCACCAGTGTCTTCTGAATGTGGATATTCCCCCCTGCCTTCAGCCACAGAAGGAACTTTGACACCCACAGAGCCGTCCTGTTCCATGACGACGCCGTGTTTTATTGCAGTATGCACATGATGTCCTGGTGAGGATGAAGAAAAGATCAACAACTGACGAAAACTACCAGAGCCTGTGCTTCGGATAGCGAAACCCGCCTCCGATCGTTTTTTTCATTGAAGGGAAAATTAGATATCCATGTGATTCTGTTGAATAAAAAGAAGAGTGCTGCCATCGGCACTGATAGGACTCTTTATGTCTGCCACTTAAGCTGGGATTCAACCATGCATGCCGGGAGAAGCTAAGCTGTGGGGTCAACAGTAAACAGAGAGCGGGATCGTTGTTCCGGCAACGGAAAGTACGGTTGACGATGAAAACTCAAGAAGTGGATAGAAAGGAGGGATTATTGTAAACGACTGAAGACTTTCGTTCGATTGAGAGAGAGAGAGAGAGAGCTGAATTGGAGAAGGAGGGCAAGATACTCTCTGATTCAAAGGCACGACTGCGAGCTTCAGTAGTATCAAACATTAAACATTCCTTTGCAGCTACAGAAATCGAACACGATTCACGAGTCCTCACGAGTCACGACTGCGTTGCTTTGCGAACGGAATTTCTCAGTCAATTCTGAAGCGTAGTGCCCATTTGCCTGCAGAAAGTCTCCTCCACACATTCTTTCTCTATAGACGTGTAGACGTTCGTTGCCCCGTTTTGTAGCTCTACCACTCATTCTATGAAAGATGCATATGAAAAATCTCTTTTGCTTTCTTCACATAACTTCTCCTCTTAACAACCCCTCAGAACATGAGAGACCTTTGTCTCAGTTCGTTGGCCTGGTGGTTGGGTCTCTCGCCTCTTGAGGCAGGGGCGAGGGTTTAACCCCTGGAAGCAACATGTAAGGGACATATGAATCCTAGAAAAATTATTGTATGAGGCGTTGGCCACCTTTGACCATCCCCGCGGTAGTTGTGACCGCTGTTTAACCTAGTCTTGTAAATCTCTGTTCTTGTGCGATAAGGGGGCTCCCATGGGTACTATGCCCTTGCTTGTACAGTTGCAATTTCAAAGTTAAAGTCTGGGGGAGTAGGCCTCGGCCGAACCTCCATTTAAAAAAAAAAAAACATCAGAGACCTTTTCTATTCGTGCTCCAAATCAATATTGGTCCGACAAGTTCTTGAGAGAATCATGATGTTACAGAGACAAATCAATTGGAAGCAAGCTTTGTTGGGTGAGGTAATCGGATGTTCCTAAGCACTGTGGATTGCTATAAGAGGGGAGACTCTATGGAAAATATGGAAAGAGAGGTGTGCAGTCAACTTTGAAAGCCCCCCTAAAGAATGATCGATCAAAAAATCTCTTTTCTTTTTAGGCAAAAGAATTTCCAATTGTAAGAATCCCCCGCCCTTTAGACATCATAGAGTGTTCTTCCTAGAGAGCAGCAAGATCAAAACCAAGTGGGCCCCACATGAGGAGGATGAAAGGGTTATCAAGCTTCTCTGTAAAACCTTCTAGTAATCTATAAGCAGCCCCTGCTTTGTGGGATACAGGAGGTCCCATGGGTGCTAGGCCCATTCACTTGTACAGTTGTAGTTTTTGTTAATTAAAGTTTGGAAGAGTAGGCTTTGCTAAACTTCCTTATAATAAAAATCAAAAAAAAAAAAAAAAAAAAAAAAACACACACACACAATAAACAAGCATGGAGGATGTCTTCTATAGAAGCTTCTCCACTTTCATGGAGTATGTCTTCTACAGAAGCTTCTCCACTTTCTAGCAAAAAGATATAATTTCCTAGAATGATCCATACTAATCTTAGCCTATGTCATGGCATGCTTCAAAAACATCATAAAAAGTGTGGTTGCCTCCTTTAAATTGGATTCTTTATCACTTCAAAAGAAGAAATGTGGCTTTTAATACATAATTGAACACACATTGTGAGAGGGAGCTAAGAAATAGGTCTACCCAATCTTGGATAATCTCCTCTCATTATGTAATGTATGAACCTATGTGTCCATCCACATCCCTCCTCTGGGCTACCATTGCACCCATTTTTTGCTCTAAAATAGAGGTTAGGTTATCACAAACCTCATAGTTGTTTGTGTCATAAAGGGACACCTCCGTAGATCTGATGACCTCTGTAAATCTTATACACAAAATATATGAAAAATATAATAGGACATTGTGAGAGCGAGATATGGAATAGGTCCACCCAAGCTTGGATAATCTCCTCAAGCTTGGAAATAGGTCCACCCAAGCTTGGATAATCTCCTCTCGTTTTCTAATGTATGACCCTCTGCATCTATCCACATCGCCCATGTGGGCTCTAGAAAATAGAGGTTAGGGTATCACAAACCTCATACTTGTCTATCCGCATCGCCCATGTGGGCTACCATTGCACCCAATTTTTGTTAGAAAATAGAGGTTCGGATATCACAAACCTCATACTTGTCTCTGTCAAAGGGAACCCCCATAGATCTAATGGCCTCTTCTGAAGGTTTTGCACAACATGTATGAAAATATAAAGCTTATATAGAAAATTTATGAAAATATAAATATGTATGTTGTGATAAAATCTCACCATATGAGCCTATTATGTCCCAAAATTTGCTTCATAAATATAAACTCTCACCATATAAGCCTATTATGTCCCAAAATTTGCTTCATAAATGTATGAAAATATAACAAGAAATATGTATGTTGTTATAAACTCTCAACATATAAGCCTATTATGTCCAAAATTTGCTTCATGTTATCCATTGCATAATAATTTCCATGGCTCCTAGCTTCTCATAAATATGTGTGTTGTGATAAACTCTCAACATATAAGCCTATAATGTCCCAAAATTTGCTTCATGTTATCCATTGCTTAGTAATTTCCATGGCTTTTGTCCCGATTCGCTGGCCTGGTGGTTAGGCCTCTCGCCTCTTGAGGCGGGGGCGAGGGTTCAACCCCTGGCAGCAACATGTAGGGACATTTGAATCCTGAAAATTGTTGTATGTGGCTGTTGGCCAATGTTTGACCATCCCCGTGGTAGTGGTGACCGTCGTTTAACCCAGTCTTGTAAAACCCCTGTTCTTGTGGGATAAGGGGGGTCCCATGGGTACTATGCCCTTCCTTGTACAGTTGTAATTTCAAAGTTAAAGTCCGGGAGAGTAAGCCTCGACCGAACCTCCATTTATTTATTTTTATTTTTTTTTTAATTCCATGGCTTCTAGCTTCTCATAAATCTGAAATGATTACCTTCACGCATTTGATAACCCTAAAAAAAATCATAAAGAGTACACGAAACTAATGGGTAAGGAGTTAGCATTTTGTGTGTATGGAACGGATGGACTTTTTCATGCATGAAAATGCAATGTCATGTGTGCAAAAACATATTTCCTCTCTAACGCTTTCACTTTCTCCAAAACATTGTCGGTTCATCTTTGTCTCTCTATTAGATTACTTTTTTTTTTTTATGGAAGTTTTGCAAGCACCTTCTCCCCAAGCTTTAACTTTGAAAAAACAATTGTACATATGAATGGGCATAGTATCCACAAGACCTCTCGTATTTCACAAAGGAGAGGTTAGACAAGATCACAAATAGTTACAATTGGTTTAGACTGGCCAAAGTCATTACATGTCTAGCCCGACTTGAACACAAGGTTTTTGTCTCAAGAGACTAGTGCTTAACCAACACACCTACGGGACGTGGACAAGAAAAAACTAACCAACCCTCTATTAGATTTTTCATACAAGGAAAAACTAGAGAAATTGAATGTATTCCATGTTGGTAAGAGGGAGGGAGAGGGCAAAATGATTCTCTCTCCTTTTTGACCCCAATATCCAAGAAAATAGTGGGTCAACCACACAAAAAAGAATCAAGGCACACAAAATGTCATACTTATTGAGAAAATTTATGACATAGAAAATGAGATGAGTGTTCGGCTTGAGTGACTAACACATTCAGCTCTAAGTTGAAGGTCCAAGGTTCAATACCTACAATCATTCTCAATACTAGCCCTTAAAGATGGGAGATAAAGGGGTCTCCTGGGTGTGGTGATTTTTACTTTCAAATTTCAAGCTAATGGAAGAGTAGGTTGAAGTCTAAATTTCTAGAAAGAGATGAATGTCCATGCTCTTTAGAGAAGTAGATATCTTGCATATTTTGGAAACATAACTGATTACAAGATATTGTAACATAATCAAAGAAAAAAAATTTCTAACCCCTATGGATGAATATCTAGTTGTATTTCTTAGTTTTACATGGTTATTTAGCTATAATTCTATTGTAATTCTCAGTTTCATGAATGGATTTTTTATATTTTGTATCTTATATGGATAGAAAGAAGATTTTCTATGAGATAGAGTCTCTAATGATGATGGTGAATACAATAATGATGAAAATATCTTGTTAATCAATGCAATTTGTTTTAGTGATGACCATTTTGCATCCACATTTGTTCCAATTCTATTTGGGGTCCAATTTTGCATTGTTATTTGTTCAATACCTTATTGAGTTGAGGTCTTGTTTAGATCAACCTTACAATAAAAGTAAATTCTTGAGTTTCCAATGACCTTTCAAAATTCTAGTAGAGTAGAGCCAGAGTTATGATGTCAATGGGGTGGGTTAGAGGGTAGAGGGCATGAGCCCCATACTAGCATAATTTATTCATAGTTTCACTTGCCAATGAGGCTTCACAAGATATGGAACGCCTAAAAGCTTGAAGCAATGGATATTTTGATAGATCATAAATCATATGAATAACACCGCATGAGTACACTCAATAAAGAGATCCCCACGAGGTGATATGGGAGTATTCTGTGATAAACTTACCTTGTTCATGTTGAGTGTACTAGAAACGAGGCTTCACAAAATAGGAGTACACATGGTACATCTACACCTTCACAAGAAATTTCGACATCCAATTTACAAGAAATGAACGATGTTACATCTCCAACTTACAAGAAATGAATCATGTGCACCCACTTGCCTCTCAGAATATCTTAAGGGACCCAACGATTACTCCACTTGGCTTCTAATGACCTAACACTATGACATTCTTTCAGCATTATTGTACTTTCCACATCAAGAAAAGCACATAAATCCAAATGCTTGCTATGGTAGATACTTGCTATGGTAGATACATACACACCTCAAAAGCTTCAAACAATGGAGACCTATCATCTAGCCAGAGACTCATATGCACACCTCAAAAGCTTCAAACAATGGAGACCTATCATCTAGCCAACTTAAGTGAGCCTAATAATTACGCATCATTTTTGTTCACTTGATGTTATTACATCAATATTCTCTCCTTGACTTCTTTGAATGCACGACCTAGACTTCCTTGAGATTTCAACCAGTAAATCATTTGTTCTCAATCACACGTACTTATTATGCGTGCATTATGTATACTACAAATCTTCACACCATGCTACCATTGAATAACAATGCAAATCTCTAAAGAGTAGGAATTCCATGGCCCCACATGTTATCAAAGTCCACATCAACTTCTTTTTGTTACCAAAATAGGAAGGAATTCAATGGATCTTACATGATGTCAAAGCCTCCATCAACTTCTTTGTGTTACACATCCTTGGAACCCAAATTTTGTCTAACACATTTTCTATTCATTGTTCACATGACATCATTAACCCACTATTATCTCTACACGAAAGCACTCAATAATGAAGAAAATACATACAAATCCCTCAAAACGATAAAAGAAATGTAAAGATGGCGTAGGAGTAATATCTATTATGAGATCCCTATAGCTAGAGGAGATTTTATTTATAAGCTAGGTGGATGGTGGGTGTGAGAATTCTTTTTCCACAAGATTCATTGTACCTGCGTCACACATAGGAGACTTACATCACGAGAGAAAAGAACAAGAACCTAGAAATCCTCAAGGTAAGTCAGTCTTATCAAGGATTATCACAAGTGACTGGGTACCTCAAGATAATGCCAGTATAGAACTCTTTGTTAACAAAGAGACTGATGAAGCCTTTTAAAGGTCTAGAACTGAAAAACCTAGTAGCATAAATGGAGTCATTATCTACGAATTCAAAGATCTAGAGATCCCAAGAAAGATCATCTATTTAGATGACACTTCCAAGCACTAACATAGTAGACAAGCCTATACATGGAAGGGTGAGCAAATATTTCCTTCATATAAGTCTACCTATCATCATAGTAAGTCAAGAGCAAGATCTTTGCATCTCTTAAGAACTCAAAAAGAGAAATCCAAAGAACGACCAGAAGTTGTTGGAGATAGACGTCTGCGGAAGCACGCGAACAACACAAGGAAGAAGAAGAAGCTTGGAGCAAAAACACACAATACTCAATGTATTACCAGAGAATGTACAAAGATAAGTAGCCCATTAGGGCAATAGGCATATATACAAGCCGGGGGGAAAAAACCTCCTAGAGGGAAAAATGTGCCCCGGCGGTCCTAGTGTGTTCACACACATCACTACCTTAATATATCAACAAATCCCCCCTAGGAGTGATGCGGTGAACAAGGAGCTGGCACTCATGTATAAGGAAGTGCCAAGATATGTGGAAATCACTCCACAAAAGGAAGTAAGCCCAAAGCTTTGTGGAAAGCTTCAAACCTCTCCCTAGGCAAAGCGTTCGTGAAGAACTGCAATGTTGTCCTGTGTGGGCACATATGCCAAGTTGATCTCCTTAGCAGAGAACCTCTCCCTGACATGATGATAATGCACCTCAATGTGATTAGTGCGAGCATGGAACACAGGATTCCTCGCAACTCCCAACGCACTCTGACTATCAGTGAAGATGGTGATGGCAGAAGACTGACCAACACCCAAATCAGCCATAAGGCGTCTGAGCCACACACACTCAACAGTAGCTGTGAAAGCTTCCCTATACTCAGCCTCACAACTGGAAGTGGCCACAGTAGGCTGCTTCTTGCTCAACCAAGATATACATGAGCTACCAAGCATGAAGCAAAAGCCACTAGTGGACACATGAATGTCATAGCAACCAACTTAATCAGAGTTAGAAAAAGCATGCAAATCTGGCGGTAGTGATCCCCCCTTGGGATAAAACAACCGAAGTAGCCGAGTACCACGCAAGTAGCGAAAGATGTGCTTAACTGCCTGCCAATGTTTGACTCTTGGGCAATGCATAAATCTGCTCATCTGTGAGACAGCAAACTGAATATCTGGCCGAGTAATGCATAAGTAAATCAAGCATCCAACAGCCCGCTGATAGAGAACAACATCAAATGCATCTCCAGCATCATGAAGACTCAATCGTAAACCTGTCTCCATAGGAGTGGCAATAGGCTTACAGTCTTCAAGGCCAAAACGCTGCAATAATGTGTCAATATATTTCATTTGACACAAAGCCATTCCACCATCAACTTGCATTAACTAAATGCCCAAATAGTGATAAAAATGCCCCAAATCACACATCTCAAATGAGGCATGCAAATCAGCCTTAAAATCAGCAATATGCTTCTCAATAGGACCAGTGAGTAGCATGTCATCAACATAGACAACAATGATCAGAAGCACATCATTAGCACGCTTAAAGGAAAGTTGGAAAGTATTTCCATGGATTTCATTTCCGGATTACCCCGCACTCAGAAAGGCTTTGATTCAGTCTGGGTTGTAGTTGATCGATTGACTAAACTTGCTTAGTTTATTCTAGTCAAGAAGACTACTTATAAGACTCCAGAACTTGCAAAAATATTTGTGAATCAACTTCATAGACTCTATGGTCTTCCAGTAGACATAGTTTATGATAGAGATGCTCGATTTACAAGTCATTTTTGGCAGGCAGTCTTTAGTAGAGTTGAAACGAAACTAAGTTTAAGTACAGCTGAACATCCACAAACGGATGGACAGACAGAGAAAATCAATCAGATTTTGGAAGACATACTCAGAGCTTATGTCACTTCCAAACATATTGATTGGGAAGACTATCTTCCTTTAGTTGAGTTTGCCTATAACAGTGCCAAGAATTTATCAACTAAATTTATTCCATTCATGTTGATGTATGGGTTCTAGCCTAGGTCTCCATATGCAATAGGGCTTCAAAATGAATGAGTTGAAGAAGCTCAAGAATTCCTTCAAGACATGAACTTTAAACTCAACTTAGCAAAAGAAAACTTAAGGAAAGCTCAAGATCGTGCAAAGGCATATGCCGATCCGAAGCGAAGAGATGTTACTTGTTGATATATTTAGGTAGTGATGTGTGTGAACACTCTAGGACCGCCGGGGCACTTTTTTCCCTCTTTAGGAGGTTTTTTTCCCCCGGCTTGTATATACGCCGATTGCCCTAATGGGCTACTTATCTTTGTACATTCTCTTGTAATACATTCAGTCTTGTGTGTTGTGCTCCAAGCTTCTTCTTCTTCCTTGTGCTGTTCGCGTGCTTCCGCAGACGTCTAACTCCAACAATTGGTATCAGAGCAGGTCGTCGCTTCTTCTAGGGCGCCGTCGACACTCCTCCGTTTGCAGTCTCAGATTCGCACGAAATCGCGATCTGAGCTCGTTTCGGCCTCCGAACGCACTATCGCAGTGCTTGTGCAGGCTATTTCGTCCTTTTGTGCCAAAGGTATATACCAGTTTCTGTTCGCCAGTTTAAGCGTCTCGAAGTCTGCTACAGGTCTAGCAGAACTCGTTTGGGCAGTTCCGTTCAACTTTTTTAGATACAGTCAATTTTCTGCATCAAGGTATTTTAGTCACCGGCCATGGCTGAAAGCAGTGATGTATTCCGTATGTTGGCTGTTGAGGATAAGTTGGATGGTACCAACTACCCATTATGGGCTTATATGATGCGACATGTACTGGTTGCAAAAGGATTGTGGAACATTGTGCAGGGTGTTGAAAGACGTCCTGTTACACCTGTAACGACAGGTACTGCAAATACAGGTGTTGGAGCTGATGAAGATGGTGTCGAAGATGTTATTCCGCAGATTCCTGTTCGTGCTGCTGTTTCTGTTGCACCTACTGCAGAGCAGATTCGTTGGGATGGCAGAGATGCCCAGGCACATGCATTGATAGTTTTGTCTGTCAAACGTGCCATTATTCCTCACATTCGCTCTTGCAGAGCAGCAAAGGATGCTTGGGATACACTTACCACTTTGTACCAGGCTAGGAATGAGGCTCGTGTTGCTTACCTCCGAAAACAGTTGGAGAGTGAGCACATGAATGAAGGTGATTCTATGGACAGTTTTCTTACAAAGATCAAAGACCTGAAGGAACAATTGATTTGTGCTGATGAGGTTATACCAGATAGCTCACTTGTGCAGACCGTTCTGAATGGTCTTCCTGATTCATATCAGAGTTTTGCCTCTACACTTCGGTTGATGATGAAAGGCAATCCGAATGCCTTGTCATTTGAGGAATTAGTCTCTGTTCTGTTGCAGGAAGATCAGTCCAGGCAGAACAGGTCCATTATGCGTGTTGCAGATCAAGCTTTCCTGACTAGTCAGAAGGGCAAAGGAAAATGGAGCTCTTCTACTAGTAAGCAGAAATCTGCAGATGCTGCACAATCGAAGAACCAGGATAAAGATGAAAAGAAATCAGAAAAGCAGAAATTGTTCTGCAACTACTGTAAAGGAAACGATCATATTATAAAGAACTGTCCAAAACTGGCTGCTAAAGAGGCAAAGAAGAAAGAGGCTGGAATGGTTGTTGCAGAGGCCTCTACACCAAAAACAGAGTCTGCAAATCTTGTGCAGGAAGAAGAATGGGCGTTTACCACTCTCTGCAGTTTTGACCCATCTTCTCATGATCAGTGCATGTCTGTAGTAGACTCAGATGTTTGGTATTTTGACAGTGGGGCGACCAAACATATTACCTCGCAGCGCAGTTTCTTCTCTTCACTCGAGCCTGCCCCTACAGGGAATACTGTCACATGCGCCAATAACTCCTCTTATCCTGTTATGGGAGTTGGTAAGATCATTCTGACTACTGCTGATGGTAGTTCTTTCACTTTGTCAGATGCTTTATTTGTGCCAGGGATCAAAAAGAATCTGTTATCAGTTTCTGCATTAGCCAAGATTGGCTTGGTTGTGAAATTTGTTGATGACAGGTGTACAGTCCATGATCTCTCAAATGGCGATGTGATTATTGCTTCTGGCATTTTATGTCGTGGGCTGTATAAGCTCATAGACTATGAAACATCTGTGAATGATTCGGAATGTGCAGTTCATGATTCTCAGGCTATGTCAGATGCAAAGCTTTGGCATGCACGCTTTGGTCATCTGAATTTTGCTAGTTTGTTACGCCTGCAGAAATCTGAAATGGTGTCCTCTTTGCCCAAACTTGAGGCACCTGGAAAACATGTTTGTGAAGGCTGTATTTTGGGCAAAATGCAGCGTTCTTCCTTTCCAAAAGATGGTTCAGTTCGGGCTACGCAGAAATTGCAGCTTGTACATAGTGATGTCTCTGGTCCTATGCAGACACCCTCTTTTGGAAATTACCTTTACTTCATGACTTTCATTGATGATTTTTCCAGGCATGCATGGGTATATCCACTCAAAGCAAAGTCCGAAGTGTTCATGTGCTTCAAACAGTTTTTGGTTTTGGCTGAAAATCTGTCAGCATGTAAAATGGGCACCCTCCGTTCTGATCGAGGGGGGGAATATATGTCTTCAGATTTTAATGCATTTCTGGCTGAACGTGGGATAAAACACCAGTGTACAGTGCCGTATACACCTCAACAAAATGGAGTTGCTGAACGAAAGAACAGGTCACTCATGGAGATGGCGAGGTGCATGGTCGAAAGTCAGGCTTTACCACATAGTTTCTGGCTTGAGGCTGTCATGTGTGCAGCATATGTACTGAAAAGGTGTCCCACTAAAGCGTTGCAGTCTATCACTCCATATGAGGCTTGGCATGACCGCAAGCCATCTGTTGCTCATCTGCGTGTTTTTGGTTGTTTGGCATATGCATTAGTGCCTGAACAACATCGCAGAAAATTGGATGATAAGGTAGTAAAATGTATTTTTGTTGGGTACAGTTCTGAAAGTAAAGGCTATCGTCTGTATCATCCACAGACTAAACGCATTCTGGTTAGCCGTGATGTTGTCTTTGTGGAAGATGCTATTCAGCCATTGCTTTCATGTACTAAGGAGACATCTGTTAGCTCGAAAGACATGTATGATACTTTGATGCCTCTTTTTACAGGTGGACAGGCTAGTGCTGGTCCTAATGAGGCAACTTCTCAGCCTTTGCAGGTTTCATATGATGATGCAGATCATTCCATTTCTGATGCAGATTTACATGATGCACTTGTTGATGAGAGAGCTGATATTGAGCACGCAAAAACTATGCCAAAATGGCTGGTGCAGACTTTGCATGACAACAAATTAGATGCTCCTTTGTCATATCGTACTCGTTCAGGCTCTCATAGTGCCTCCTTTGCATCAGATTGCTATGCTATGGCTGCATCTAGTCTCTGTGATGAGAATGAGCCTGTTTCTTTTGATGAAGCACAAAATTTAGACAATTGGATGGCTGCTATGCAATCTGAATATGATGCTATAATGAAGAATGGTACATGGTCTTTATGTGACTTGCCTCCTGGCAAGAAGGCCATTGGCACTAAGTGGGTATACAAGCTGAAGCGTAAACCTGATGGTACAGTTGACAGGTATAAGGCTAGGCTTGTTGCAAAGGGTTATGCGCAGGAAAGAGGCATTGATTTTGATGAGACCTTTGCACCTACATGCCGTATGACTACTGTTCGGAGCATTTGTGCACTTGCAGCCCATCATGGTTGGAATGTACATCAGTTGGACATTAAAACAGCATTTCTGAATGGTGACTTGCATGAAGAAGTGTATGTTTTTCAGCCCCGTGGCTTTGTGCAGAAAGGGCATGAAAACCAAGTGTGCAGGTTAAAGAAGGCGCTATATGGTTTAAAGCAAGCACCACGTGCTTGGTATGAGAAAATACATGCCTATCTGATTGCACATGGTTTTGAGAACAGTCCAACTGAAAGCACCTTATATGTTAAGCGTGCTAATGATGTGCTTCTGATCATTGTTGTCTATGTAGACGACATGCTGCTCACTGGTCCTCTTGAGAAGCATATTGCTGATTTCAAGGCTGATTTGCATGCCTCATTTGAGATGTCTGATTTGGGGCATTTGCATCACTATTTGGGCATTCAGTTTATGCAAGTTGATGGTGGAATGGCTTTGTGTCAAACGAAATATATTGACACATTATTGCAGCGTTTTGGCCTTGAAGACTGTAAGCCTATTGCCACTCCTATGGAGACAGGTTTACGATTGAGTCTTCATGATGCTGGAGATGCATTTGATGCTGTTCTCTATCAGCAGGCCGTTGGATGCTTGATTTACTTATGCATTACTCGGCCAGATATTCAGTTTGCTGTCTCACAGATGAGCAGGTTTATGCATTGCCCAGGAGTCACGCATTGGAAAGCGGTTAAGCGCATCTTTCGCTACTTGAGTGGTACTCGGTTACTTGGGTTGTTTTATCCCAAGGGGGGATCACTACCGCCAGATTTGCATGCTTTTTCTGACTCAGATTGGGCTGGTTGCTATGACACTCGTGTGTCCACCAGTGGTTTTTGCTTCATGCTTGGTAGCTCATGTATATCTTGGTTGAGCAAGAAGCAGCCTACTGTGGCCACTTCCAGTTGTGAGGCTGAGTATAGGGCAGCTTTCACAGCGACTGTTGAGTGTGTGTGGCTCAGACGCCTTATGGCTGATTTGGGTGTTGGCCAGTCTTCTGCCACCACCATCTTCACTGACAGTCAGAGCGCATTGACAGTTGCGAGGAACCCTGTGTTCCATGCCCGCACTAAGCACATTGAGGTGCATTATCACTATGTCAGGGAGAGGTTCTCTGCTGGGGAGATCATCTTGGCATATGTGCCCACGCAGGAGAACATTGCAGACCTTTTCACGAAGGCTCTTCCTAGGGAGAAGTTTGAAGCTTTCCGCAAAGCTTTGGGCTTACTTCCTTTTGTGGAGTGATTTCCACATAGCTTGGCACTTCCTTATACATGAGTGCCAGCTCCTTGTTCACCGCATCACTCCCAGGGGGGATTTGTTGATATATTTAGGTAGTGATGTGTGTGAACACTCTAGGACCGCCGGGGCACTTTTTTCCCTCTTTAGGAGGTTTTTTTTCCCCCGACTTGTATATACGCCGATTGCCCTAATGGGCTACTTATCTTTGTACATTCTCTTGTAATACATTCAGTCTTGTGTGTTGTGCTCCAAGCTTCTTCTTCTTCCTTGTGCTGTTCGCGTGCTTCCGCAGACGTCTAACTCCAACATTACTTTTCAGGTAAGCGATCAAGTTTATCTTCATATTCCTGAAAGATCGAAAAAGTTCAATACTGGTCAATGCACCAAGTTGTCGCCTAGATATTGCGGTCCTTTTCCAATCACCAAGAAAGTTGGTTTGTAGGCTTATGAATTACAACTTCCAGATGATAGTTGGATTCATCCAGTGCTCCATGTTAATCGACTTAGGAAGAGTCTGACAGATTCAGATAATCTAGTTGGACAATAGGTTATACTTCATATTCAAGTCAGTGAAACAGTTCTGTTGGAGATAGACGTCTGCGAAAGCACGCAAACAGCACAAGGAAGAAGAAGAAGCTTGGAGCACAAACACACAATACTGAATGTATTACTAGAGAATGTACAAAGATAAGTAGCCCATTAGGGCAATAGGCGTATATACAAGCCGGGGGAAAAAAACCTCCTAAAGAGGGAAAAAAGTGCCCCGGCGGTCCTAGAGTGTTCACACACATCACTACCTAAATATATCAACAAATCCCCCCTGGGAGTGATGCGGTGAATAAGGAGCTGGCACTCATGTATAAGGAAGTGCCAAGCTATGTGGAAATCACTCCACAAAAGGAAGTAAGCCCAAAGCTTTGCGGAAAGCTTCAAACTTCTCCCTAGGCAGAGCCTTTGTGAAAAGGTCTGCAATGTTCTCCTGCGTGGGCACATATGCCAAGCTGATCTCCCCAGTAGAGAACCTCTCCCTGACATAGTGATAATGCACCTCAATGTGCTTAGTGCAAGCATGGAACACAGGGTTCCTCGCAACTTCCAATGCGCTCTGATTGTCAGTGAAGATGGTGGTGGCAAAAGACTGGCCAACACCCAAATCAGCCATAAGGCGTCTCAACCACACACACTCAACAGTCGCAGTGAAAGGTGCCCTATACTCAGCCTCACAACTGGAAGTGGCAACAATAGGCTGCTTCTTGCTCAACCAATTTATACATGAGGTACCAAGCATGAAGCAAAAACCACTGGTGGACACACGAGTGTCATAGCAACCAGCCCAATCTGAGTCAGAAAAAGCATGCAAATCTGGCGGTAGTGATCCCCCCTTGGGATAAAACAACCCAAGTAGCCTAGTACCACTCAAGTAGCGAAAGATGCGCTTAACCGCTTTCCAATGCGTGACTCCTGGGCAATGCATAAACCTCCTCATCTGTGAGATAGCAAACTGAATATCTGGCCAAGTAATGCATAAGTAAATCAAGCATCCAACAGCCTGCTGATAGAGAACAGCATCAAATGCATCTCCAACATCATGAAGACTCAATCGTAAACCTGTCTCCATAGGAGTGGCAATAGGCTTACAGTCTTCAAGGCCAAAACGCTGCAATAATGTGTCAATATATTTCGTTTGACACAAAGCCATTCCACCATCAACTTGCATAAACGGAATGCCCAAATAGTGATGCAAATGCCCCAAATCAGACATCTCAAATGAGGCATGCAAATCAGCCTTGAAATCAGCAATATGCTTCAAATAGGACCAGTGAGCAGCATGTCGTCTACATAGACAACAATGATCAGAAGTACATCATTAGCACGCTTAACATATAAGGTGCTTTCAGTTGGACTGTTCTCAAAACCATGTGCAATCAGATAGGCATGTATCTTCTCATACCAAGCACGTGGTGCTTGCTTTAAACCATATAATGCCTTCTTTAACCTGCAAACCTGGTTTTCATGCCCTTTCTCCACAAAGCCACGGGGCTGAAAAACATACACTTCTTCATGCAAGTCACCATTCAAAAATGTTGTTTTAATGTCCAACTGATGTACATTCCAACCATGATGGGCTGCAAGTGCACAAATGCTCCGAACAGTAGTCATACGGCATGTAGGTGCAAAGGTCTCATCAAAATCAATGCCTCTTTCCTGTGCATAACCCTTTGCAACAAGCCCAACCTTATACATGTCAACTGTACCATCAGGTTTACGCTTCAGCTTGTATACCCACTTAGTGCCAATGGCCTTCTTGCCAGGAGGCAAGTCACATAAAGACCATGTACCATTCTTCATTATAGCATCATATTCAGATTGCATAGCAGCCATCCAATTTTCTGAATTTTGTGCTTCATCAAAAGAAACAGGTTCATTCTCATCACAGAGACTAGATGCAGCCATAGCATAGCAATCTGATGCAAAGGAGGCACAATGAGAGCCTGAACGAGTACAATATGACAAAGGTGCATCTAATTTGCTGTCACACAAAGTCTGCACCAGCCATTTTGGCATAGTTTTTGCCTGCTCAATATCAGCTCTCTCATCAGCAAGTGCATCATGTAAATCTGCATCAGAAATGGAATGATCTACATCATCATATCAAACTTGCAAAGGCTAAGAAGTAGCCTCATTAGGACCAGCACTAGCCTGTCCACCTGTAAAAAGAGGCATCAAAGTATCATACATGTCTTTGGAGCTAAGAGATGTCTCCTTAGTACATGAAAGCAATGGCTGAATAGCATCTTCCACAAAGACAACATCACGGCTAACCAGAATGCGTTTAGTATGTGGATGATACAGACGATAGCCTTTACTTTCAGAACTGTACCCAACAAAAATACATTTTACTGCCTTATCATCCAATTTTCTGGGATGTTGTTTAGGCACTAATGCATATGCCAAACAACCAAAAACACGCAGATGAGGAACAGATGGCGTGCGGTAGCATGCCTGGAAAAATCATCAATGAAAGTCACGAAGTAAAGGTAATTTCCAAAAGAGGGTGTCTGCATAGGACCACAGACATCACTATGTACAAGCTGCAATTTCTGCGTAGCCCGAACTGAACCATCTTTTGGAAAGGAAGAACGCTGCATTTTGCCCAAAATACAGCCTTCACAAACATGTTTTCCAGGTGCCTCAAGTTTGGGCAAAGAGGACACCATTTCAAATTTTTACAGGCGTAACAAACTAGCAAAATTCAGATGACCAAAGCGTGCATGCCAAAGCTTTGCATCTGACATAGCCTGACAATCATGAACTGCACATGCCGAATCATTCACAGATCTTTCATAGTCTATGAGCTTATACAGCCCACGACATAAAATGCCAGAAGCAATAATTACATCGCCATTTGAGATATCATGGACTTCACACCTGTCATCAACGAATTTCACAACCAAGCCAATCTTGGCTAATGCAGAAACTGATAACAGGTTCTTTTTGATCCCTGGCACAAATAAAGCATCTGACAAAGTGAAAGAACTACCATCAGCAGTAGTCAGAATGATCTTACCAACTCCCATAACAGGATAAGAGGAGTTATTGGCGCATGTGACAGTATTCCCTATAGGGGCAGGCTCGAGTGAAGAGAAGAAACTGTGTTGCGAGGTAATATGTTTGGTTGCCCCACTGTCAAAGTACCAAACATCTGAGTCTACTGGAGACATGCACTGATCATGAGAAGATGGGTCAAAACTGCAAACAGTAGTAAACGCCCATTCTTCTTCCTGCACAAGATTTGCAGACTCTGTTTTTGGTGTAGAGGCCTCTGCAACAACCATTCCAGCCTCTTTCTTCTTTGCCTCTTTAGCAGCCAATTTTGGACAGTTCTTTATAATATGATCATTTCCTTTACAGTACTTGCAGAACAATTTCTGCTTTTTTGATTTCTTCTCATCTTTATCCTGGTTCTTCGATTGTGCAGCATTTGTAGACTTCTGCTTACTAGTAGAAGAGCTCCATCTTCCTTTGCCCTTCTGACTAGCCAGGAAAGCTTGATCTGCAACACGCATAATGGACCTGTTCTGCGTGGACTGATCTTCCTGCAACAGAACACAGACTAATTCCTCAAATGACAAGGCATTCGGATGCCTTTCATCATCAACCGAAGAGTAGAGGCAAAACTCTGATATGAATCAGGAACACCATTCAGAACGGTCTGCACAAGTGAGCTATCTGGTATAACCTCATCAGCAGAAATCAATTGTTCCTTCAGGTCTTTGATCTTTGTAAGAAAACTGTCCATAGAATCACCTTCATTCATGTGCTCACTCTCCAACTGTTTTCGGAGGTAAGCAACACGAGCCTCATTCCTAGCCTGGTACAAAGTGGTAAGTGTATCCCAAGCATCCTTTGCTGTTCTGCAAGAGCGAATGTGAGGAATAATGGCACGTTTGACAGACAAAGCTATCAATGCATGTGCCTGGGCATCTCTGCCATCCCAACGAATCTACTCTGCAGTAGGTGCAACAGAAACAATAGCACGAACAAGAATCTGCGGAATATCATCTTCGACACCATCTTCATCAGCTCCAGCACCTCTAGTACCTGTATTTGTAGTACCTGTAGTCGCAGGTGTAACAGGGCGTCTTTCAACACCCTGCACAATGTTCCACAATCCTTTTGCAACCAATACATGTCACATCATATAAGCCCATAATGGGTAGTTGGTACCATCCAGCTTATCCTCAACAGCCAACATACGGAATACATCACTGCTTTCAGCCATGGCCGGTGACTAAAATACCTTGATGCAAAAAATTGACTGTATCTTAAAACGTTGAACGGAACTGCCCATACGAGTTCTGCTAGACCTGTAGCAGACTTCGAGACGCTTAAACTGGCGAACAGAAACTGGTATATACCTTTGGCACAAAAGGACGAAATAGCTTGCACAAGCGCTGCGATAGTGCGTTCGGAGGCCGAAATGAGCTCAGATCGCGAATCTGAAACTGCAAACGGAGGAGTGTCAACGACGCCCTAGAAGAAGCGATGACCTGCTCTGATACCAATTGTTGGAGATAGACGTCTACGGAAGCACGCGAACAACACAAGGAAGAAGAAGAAGCTTGGAGCACAAACACACAATACTGAATGTATTACTAGAGAATGTACAAAGATAAGTAGCCCATTAGGGCAATAGGCGTATATACAAGCCGGGGGAAAAAAACCTCCTAAAGAGGGAAAAAAGTGCCCCGGCGGTCCTAGAGTGTTCACACACATCACTACCTAAATATATCAACAAGTTCCTCATGAACCTGAAAGGATACTTTGCACCCGAGATAAACGTACAAGAAGTCACTTGTACGAAGAGTGCTTAGTAAAATGGAAGGATGGAACTGGAGAGAATCCAACTTGGGAAAAAGTTTCCACAATCCAACGATGTTTTCTAGCTTTCAAGTTTTAAGTTGGTCCCAAATAAAGAAGGTTTTCTACTTTCAAGTTTTAAGTGGATAAATTGATCATGTCGTTCAAGATCTAGAACATGATAAGGTTTTTTACTTTCAAGTTCTAAGTAAATAACCTGATTGAATGAATGCATGTTCTTCAAGTTTTAGAACATGAGGCTTGGGCGTTGCCTATAGTACGAAAATATTTTCCAAGTAATAAACTAAGTCTGTTATCTAAGGATCAGATTGGTTCAGACAGATCTGAAATCGGACTCCATTTGGTCATCCGTATGTGTGGCCAAAGATCTCGAGTCTAGACTTACTGGTAGGTCATTTACTCTTGTAACCAAGTAATCCACTTAGCCTAGTGGTTAAGACTCAAGGGTGTGAAGGAGGAGGTCTTGGGTTCAACCCCCATGGGGTACATGGGGAGAGTGTTTTGCCCAAAGAACTCTAGAACCTTCTAGAAGCATCCACTTGAGTTAACTCTAGCTAATAGGGACACTTGGTGCACATGTAGTTACATGGCTGACACTTGGATGGTTAGTATCCACCTGCCCATGCAAGCACTCCCTTGGAGAGAGCTATATATAGAGGCATATGGTTGCGAGGAGAGTCATTCATTCAACAACATTTCCTGTGGCTATGTTGTTGCAGCAGCCATATTTTCTGAATTTTGTGCTTCTTCAAACGAAACAGGCTCATTCTCATCACAAAGACTAGACACAGCCATAGCATAGCAATTTGATGCAAAAGAGGCACTATGAGAGCCTGAACGAGTACGGTATGACAAAGGTGCATCTAATTTGCTATCATGCAAAGTCTACACCAGCCATTTTGGCATAGTTTTTGCCTGCTCAATATCAACTCTCTCATCAACAAGTGCATCATGTAAATCTGCATCACAAATGGAATGATCTACATCATCACATGAAACATACAAAGGCTGAGAAGTTGCCTTATTAGGACAAGCACTAGATTGTCCACCTAAAAAAGAGGTAGCAAAGTATCATACATGTCTTTGGAGCTAACATATGTCTCCTTAGTACATGAAAGCAATGGATGAATAGCATCTTTCACAAAAACAACATCACGGATAACCAGAATGTGTTTAGTGTGTGGATGATATAAATGATAGCCTTTACTTTCAAAATTATACCCAACAAAAATACATTTTACTGCTTTATCATCCAATTTTTTGCAATGTTGTTCAGGCACTTATGCATGTGCCAGACAACCAAAAATACGCAGATGAGCAACAGATGGCTTGCAACCATGCCAAGCCTCATATGGAGTGATAGACTAGAGCGCTTTAGTGGGACACCTGTTAAGTACATATGCTGCACAATAACAACCTCAAGCCAGAAACTATGTGGTAAATCCTGACTCTTGACCATACACCTCGCCATCTCCATGAGTGAACTATTCTTCCATTCAGCAACTCCATTCTATTGAGGTGTATACGGCACTATACATTGATGTTCAACAAAAAATGCATTAAATTCAGAAGACATATATTCCCCTCCTTGATCAGAATGGAGGGTGCCCATTTTTCATGGTGATAGATTTTCAGCCAAAACAAAAAGCTATTTGAAGCACATAAACACTTCGGACTTTGCCTTGAGTGGATATACCCATGCCTGCTTGGAAAAATCATCAATGAAAGTCACAAAGTAAAGATAGTTTCCAAAAAAGCTGTCTACATAGGACCATAGACATCACTATGTACAAGCTTCAATTTATGTGTAGCCCAAACTGAACCATCTTTTGGAAAGGAGGAACGCTGCATTTTGTCCAAAATATAGCCTTCACATACATGTTCATTGGGTGCTGCAAGTTTGGGCAAAGAGGACACCATTTCAGTTTTTTGCAGGCATAGCAAACTAGTAAAATTCAGATATACTACGAGATAATATGTTTGGTTGCCCCACTATCAAAGTACTTGCAAACATCTGAGTCTACTACAGACATACATTGCTCATGAGAAGATGGTCAAAATTGCAAACAGTAGTAAATGCCCATTCTTCATTTTGCACAAGATTAGTAGACTTTGTTTTTGGTGTAGATGCCTCTACAACAACCATTCCAACCTCTTTTTTCTTTGCCTCTTTTGCAGCTAGTTTTGGATAGTTCTTTATGACATGATTGCTTCCTTTACGGTACTTACAAAAGAATAATTGAGTTTCGGCTAAACTAGAGCTATTGAAGAGGCGACTGGCTTCAAACATGTTTTGAGCCAATTCTACCATCTTAGCACAAAGTTTTGTTCTTTCTATTTCTAGGTCAGCCCTAGGGTAACATCTTTCATGATCTGTCAATTTTGGACCTTCTTGGATTTTGGCCTAGTATGCTTTGAGCATCATGTCTAGGTCTTTGGGAGTGGGATCTGCTAAGACTGATCCTACTCTAGGTGGTGGTGGGGCTATATGAGGTGGAATAGAAGGTAGTGGATTAGAAGGTGATGGGTATGGTGGGGTTGGTGATGTGTGAAAGTGCATTTGAGATGTGAGTTCAGCTATCTTGGTCATTCGTTCATGGCTATCCTTCGAGGCGCTAGTCCTTTTCTTAGTTAGAGTCTCGGCCTCACTAGCCTCATAATTCTTATTTTGACCTAAGCCTTGGCTTTACTGTAATGCCTGAGCTCTGGTGACCACTCACTGGGGCAATGGAAGTCACACTTCCATTAGAATCTACTACTAACCCAATGACATTATTGGGAGTGATCTTTGGTACATTGTTTGGGTTCTTAGGGAAATCCCATAGAGGGTTCTCCTTCCCACAATCTGGACCAAAACCTTGAATCATCACCAATTGGGGTTGCATAGGTGTGAGTATAGGGAAATCATGAATGAAGTGACCTCCCTAGCATCTATAACATGTTCATCTATGTGTTGGGGGTCTTATCTATCTAGGTTGGGGCCTAGAATTAGGATTTGCATACATTACATTAGCATATTCTGGCTCCCAACTAGATTCACTAGGGTCCTTGTAAGAGTAAGTCTCATTATGCTCTGATGACTGCATATAGTAGGCCGGGGACTATCCATTTGTGCTGAGTCATTATTCGGGTCACTTTTTGAGATCAATGGTGATGATGGCACTAAGGCTCTATTCAAATTTTCTTCAACTCTTGCATACTTCACGGGGATCACATTATCTAGAAGTGGAGCTTGTTGAACTAACTAGTTGAGGCCTTTGTTGAGCTTGATGGGGTGGCTCGTAGGGTTGTTGGGGTCTAAGATATTGCTATAGTGGGTATTGGTTTTGGTATCTACCCTATTGTGGATATGGCTATGGATAATTTTGCCTAACCACTTGTTTGTTATATGGGCAATCTTGTGCAATGTGGTTAGTGTATCTACTTTCTATGGTGCAATATTGGCTATTAGGGTTCACTTAGGGTTGAGCCATGATTGGGCACACATTAACCATATGGTCTCCTCCATAGGTATAGCATCATTTCATGGGGCGAATCTCGGTGTTTGCTTGCTAGAAACTCCTAACTTCTGAGCTAGCTTTTCTGCCAATTCATCAATAGAAGTAGGGGGTTTGGATATAATCTAGTGGAACTATCTAAATATTTGTAAATCTTAGAGAGCTCTAGTTCCTCACCTAGTTTGTATTCAATATCTATGCACATGCATACACATTGCTCTATGGTTCTCGATTCCTTTAGATACACATAGGATCTCAAATTAGCACTCAACAATCCATCTAGGAACAATGCCACTTGTTTCGCCAGTATGGGTAGCTCTGTGGTTGGGTATCTCTCCAAGTAGTGCCTGAAACTTCTTCCTATGAGTCTCATTGTTGCTTGAGGTGTTTGCTTAAAGCTATGGATCAGTGATGAAGTGTTGTGCCTTATGCCACTCTTAGAAAACTTTGTGATGAAGGCTTCATGCAATTGGTCTATGTTTCTAAATTGTCTCTGATGTAGTGGTTGAAACCATTAAGAGCCGTGTTCTTGAGTGTTAGACCAAAAGTGTTGTATTGCATGAACTGTTGGAGTTAAACGTCTGCGGAAGCACGCGAATAGCAGAAGGAGGAAGAAGAAGCTAGGAGAACCAACACACAATACTGAATGTATTACCAGAGAATGTACAAAGATAAGTAGCCCATTAGGGCAATAGGCGTATATACAAGCCGGGGGAAAAAAACCTCTTTAAGAGGGAAAAAAGTGCTTCGGCCGTCCTAGTGTGTTCACACACATCACTACCTAAATATATCAACAAATCCCCCCTGGGAGTGATGCGGTGAACAAGGAGCTGGCACTCATGTATAAGGAAGTGCCAAGCTATGTGGAAATCACTCCACAAAAGGAAGTAAGCCCAAACCTTTGCGGAAAGCTTCAAACTTCTCCCTAGGCAGAGCCTTCGTTAAAAGGTCTGCAATGTTCTCCTGTGTGGGCACATATGCCAAGCTGATCTCCCGAGCAGAGAACCTCTTCCTGACATAGTGATAATGCACCTCAATGTGCTTAGTGCGAGCATGGAACACAGGGTTCCTCACAACTGCCAATGCGCTCTGATTGTCAGTGAAAATGGTGGCGGCAGAAGACTGGCCAACACCCAAATCAGCCATGAGGCGTCTGAGCCACACATACTCAACAGTCGCTGTGAAAGATGCCCTATACTCAGCCTCACAACTGGAAGTGGCCATAGTAGGCTGCTTCTTGCTCAACCAACATATACATGAGCTACCAAGCATGAAGCAAAAACCACTGGTGGACACACGAGTGTCATAGCAACCAACCCAATCTGAGTTAGAAAAAGCATGCAAATCTGGCGGTAGTGATCCCCCCTTGGGATAAAACAACCCAAGTAGCCGAGTACCACTCAAGTAGCCAAAGATGCGCTTAACCGCCTTCCAATGCGTGACTCTTGGGCAATGCATAAACCTGCTCATCTCTGAGACAACAAACTGAATATCTGGCCAAGTAATGCATAAGTAAATCAAGCATCCAACAGCCTGCTGATAGAGAACAACATTAAATGCATCTCCAACATCATGAAGACTCAATCGTAAACCTGTCTCCATAGGAGTGGCAATAGGCTTACAATCTTCAAGGCCAAAACACTGCAATAATGTGTCAATATATTTCGTTTGACACAAAGCCATTCCACCATCAACTTGCATAAACTGAATGCCCAAATAGTGATGCAAATGCCCCAAATCAGACATCTCAAATGAGGCATGCAAATCAGCCTTGAAATCAGCAATATGCTTCTCAATAGCACCAGTGAGCAGCATGTCATCAACATAGACAACAATGATCAGAAGCACATAATTAGCACGCTTAACATATAAGGTGCTTTCAGTTGGACTGTTCACAAAACCATGTGCAACCAGATAGGCATGTATTTTCTCATACCAAGCACGTGGTGCTTGCTTTAAACCATATAATGACTTCTTTAACCTACACACCTGGTTTTCATGCCCCTTCTGCACAAAGCCACGGGGCTGAAAAACATACACTTCTTCATGCAAGTCACCATTCAAAAATGTTGTTTTAATGTCCAACTGATGTACATTCCAACCATGATGGGCTCCAAGTGCACAAATGCTCCAAACAGTAGTCATCAAAATCAATGCCTCTTTCCTGCGCATAACCCTTTGCAACAAGCCTAGCCTTATACCTATCAACTATACCATCAGGTTTACGCTTCAGCTTGTATACCCACTTAGTGCCAATGGCCTTCTTGCCAGGACGCAAGTCACATAAAGACCATGTACCATTCTTCATTATACCATCATATTCAGATTGCATGGCAGCCATCCAATTTTCTGAATTCTGTGCTTCATCAAAAGAAACAGGCTCATTCTCATCACAGAGACTAGACGCAGCCATAGCATAGCAATCTGATGCAAAGGAGGCACTATGAGAGCTTGAACCAGTACGATATGACAGTTGCATCTAATTTGTTGTCACGCAAAGTCTGCACCAGCCATTTTGGCATAGTTTTTGCTTGCTGAATATCAGCTCTCTCATCAACAAGTGCATCATGTAAATCTGCATCAGAAATAGAATGATCTGCATTATCATATGAAACCTGCAAAGGCTAAGAAGTTGCCTCATTAGGACCAGCACTAGACTGTCCACGTATAAAAAGAGGCATCAAGTTATCATACATGTGTTTGGAGCTAACAGATGTCTCCTTAGTACATGAAAGCAATGGTTGAATAGCATCTTCCACAAAGACAACATCACGGCTAACCACAATGCGTTTAATCTATGGATGATAGAGACGATAGCCTTTACTTTCAGAACTGTACCCAACAAAAATACATTTTAGTGCCTTATCATCCAATTTTCTGCGATGTTGTTCAGGCACTAATGCATATGCCAAACAACCAAAAACACGCAGATGAGCAACAGATGGCTTGCGGTCATGCCAAGCCTCATATGGAGTGATAGAATGTAGCGCTTTAGTGGGACACCTGTTCAGTACATATGCTGCACACATGACAGCCTCAAGCCAGAAACTATGTGGTAAAGCCTCACTCTTGACCATGCACCTCGCCATCTCCATGAGTGACCTTTTCTTTCGTTCAGCAACTCCATTCTGTTGAGGTGTATACGGCACTATACACTGGTGTTTTATCCCAGGTTCAGCCAGAAATGCATTAAAATCAGAAGACATATATTCCCCCCCTCGATCAGAACGGAGGGTGCCCATTTTACATGCTGAGAGATTTTCAACCAAAACCAAAAACTGTTTAAAGCACATGAACACTTCGGACTTTGCTTTGAGTGGATATACCCATGCATGCCTGGAAAAATCATCAATGAAAGTCACGAAGTAAAGGTAATTCCCAAAAGAGGGTGTCTGCATAGGACCACAGACATCACTATGTACAAGCTGCAATTTCTGCGTAGCCCGAACTGAACCATCTTTTCGAAAGCAGGAACGCTGCATTTTGCCCGAAATACAGCCTTCACATACATGTTTTCCAGGTGCCTCAAGCTTGGGCAAAGAAGACACCATATCAAATTTCTGCAGGCGTAGCAAACTAGCAAAATTCGAATGTCCAAAGCGTGCATGCCAAAGCTTTGCATCTGACATAGCCTGAGAATCATGAACTGCACATGCCGAATCATTCACAGATATTTCATAGTCTATGAGCTTATATAGCCCATGACATAAAATGCCAGAAGCAATAATAACATCACCATTTGACAAATCATGAACTGTACATCTGTCATCAACAAATTTCACAACCAAGCCAATCTTGGCTAATGCAGAAAGTGATAACAGATTCTTCTTGATCCCTGGTACAAATAAAGCATCTGACAAGCTGAAAGAACTACCATCAGCAGTAGTCAGAATGATCTTACCAACTCCCATAACAGGATAAGAGGAGTTGTTGGCGCATGTGACAGTATTCCCTGTAGGGGCAGGCTTGAGTGAAGAGAAGAAACTATGCTACGAGGTAATATGTTCGGTCGCCCCACTGTCAAAGTACCAAACATCTGAGTCCACTCTAGACATGCACTGCTCATGAGAAGATGGGTCAAAACTGCAAACAATAGTAAACACCCATTCTTCTTCCTGCACAAGATTAGCAGACTCTGTTTTTGGTGTAGAGGCTTCCGCAACAACCATTCCAGCCTCCTATTTCTTTGCCTCTTTTACAGCCAGTTTTGGACAGTTCTTTATGATATGATCATTCCCTTTACAGTGCTTGCAAAACAATTTATGCTTTTCTGATTTCTTCTCATCTTTATCCTGGTTCTTCGAATGTGCAACATTTGCAAATTTCTGCTTACTAGTAGAAGAGCTCCATTTTCCTTTGCCCTTCTTACTAGCCAAGAAAGCTTGATCTGCAACACACATAATCGATATGTTCTGCTTGGACTGATCTTCCCGCAACAAAATAGAAACTAACTCGTCAAATGATAAGGCATTTGGATTGCCTTTCATCATCAACTGAAGAGTAGAAGCAAAACTCTTATATGAATCAGGAAGACCATTCAGAACGGTCTGCACAAGTGAGCTATCTCGTATAACCTCATCAGCAGAAATCAATTGTTCCTTCAAATCTTTGATCTTTGTTAGGAAATTGTCCATAGAATCACCTTCATTCATGTGCTCACTCTCCAACTGTTTTCAGAGGTAAGCAACACGAGCCTCATTCCTAGCTTGGTAGAATGTGGTAAGTGTATCCCAAGCATCCCTAGCTCTGCTGCAAGAGCGAATATGAGGAATAATGGCATGTTTGATAGACAAAGCTATCAATGCATATGCCTGGGCATCTCTGCCATCCCAACAAATCTGCTCTGCAGTAGGTGCAACAGACACAGCAGCACGAAGAGGAATCTGCAGAATATCATCTTCAACACCATCTTCATCAACTCCAGCACCTGTATTTGCAGTACCTATCATTACAGGTGTAACAGGACGTCTTTCAACACCCTGCACAATGTTCCACAATCCTTTTGCAACCAAAACATGTCGCATCATATAAGCCCATAATGGGTAGTTGGTACCATCCAACTTATCCTCAACAGCCAACATACGGAATACATCACTGCTTTCAGCCATGGCCGGTGACTAAAATACCTTGATGCAGAAAATTGACTGTATCTCAAAAAGTTGAACAGAACTACCGAGACGAGTTCTGCTAGACCTGTAGCAGACTTCGAGATGCTTAAACTGGCGAACAGAAACTGGTATATACCTTTGGCACAAAAAGATGAAATAGCCTGCACAAGCGCTGTGATAGTGCATTCGGAGGCCGAAACGAGCTCAGATCGCGATTTCGGCTCCACAGAGCAAAGCCGTTTTGATCTCGGAAACACGCTGAGTATGCTCACCAAAATTCGTGCGATTTTGAGACTGCAAACGGAGGAGTGTCGATGGCGCCCTAGATGAAGCGACGACCTGCTCTGATACCAATTGTTGGAGTTAGACGTCTGTGGAAGCACGCGAACAGCATAAGGAGGAAGAAGAAGCTAGGAGAACCAACACACAATACTGAATGTATTACCAGAGAATGTACAAAGATAAGTAGCCCATTAGGGCAATAGGCGTATATACAAGCCGGGGGAAAAAAACCTCCTAAAGAGGGAAAAAACTGTCGCGGCAGTCCTAGTGTGTTCACACACATCACTACCTAAATATATCAACATGAACAAGTCATCAACTTGCTTAGTTCTTGAGACTTGCCTAAATTTTGCCACATTATCATACGAGTCTCTTGTACCATCAAAATAGTTCTTCATGGACTTAACCAGTTGAGTAGGCCTCAAGATCCTAGGATGTTTTCTAGGCCTTGGCAAGGGAAACTCATCCATGCCTCTTTGATGTCTTAGATTTCTATGTTTCTCCTGATGTGTTCTTTTTGCATCTAATCCTGATCGCTATCTTCCAAAGGGGTTTGCAAAGCTCACTTTAGGTCTATCTCTACTTCTGTCCCTCTAAGTTCCATAAGCTTGGAACATTTCAGCTCCTTGATGACCATAAGAGACATTGGATCTTGGTTGGGGAAAAACAAATTCATCCTTCTAAGTGTAGGCATGCTTACCAAGTTCATTACAACAAACACTGGCTTTGATGTTTTGTCTAAGTAGACCACTTTGCTTGGGGTATCAGGATCTTTAAATTTATATATCGTCATGCTTCCTACTTTGCTAGGTTGATTGATCTTAAACCTGTAAAAGGCTTAATCAATCTCTACACCCTTGTTGTCTTGGGGAATCCATTTTGGTGTGAGTATCCGGGTTAAGACCAATTTTCCTCTAGGGGTTCTTGGTTCTCTTCCCAAATTTTGTTGCTCTATGTCCCATAATTCTATCTCTGGGATTACATTACCAAAATTTTTAGTTCTATCTAGCTGGTTAGTGACTGCATACATGGTCCTTTCTTTATCAATATATGAACCATTTTCAAATTTGAATACCAGTTGTTCTAGTCCAATAGGTTGATCATGGTTTTTAATTTGGACAACAAATCTTCTTAGATCGTCCTCGTAGATGTGAGCACCTAATTAGTTGGTCTTGGTATATTCTAGTTGAGTCTTGTAAGGCCCTTCTGGTTTTTCTAGGTACACCACACCTGAGCCACCTATAGGTCTCTCGATGCTATACGACATCTTAGAGTCACTCGTTTATGAACTTAGAACGTATGGGTAATCACTCAATTTATGGACCCAAGACCTAGTTGTATGATTGACACTAGATTTAGAAGATCTGAGGCTTTGTGTGTCTCATCCTAGATATCTTCCTAAGCTAAGGTTCATAAGCCTTGGTTGTTATCCCAATTTCTCTCCCAAGTACAACCTCGTTGCATCGTCCTTTTTTTTGTAATAATCACTTGTTCTTTTTATTTTCCTTAGGATGTCACTTCTTGTCCAATAGTTTTTGTCGTGAGGAACACTTGAGATTTAATGCACTTGAGGTTTGATCGCTCAAATTATGTCCTTTTGCTTTAATGTTTGTTGCAAAACCAATCTATTTATGCTTGCGCTTGAGTAATTAGGGTTATTGTACTTGTATCATTCCTAACATAGCCCTAATTAATCAATACATCTAATCATACTTAGCTTAAGCTAATAATTGATTAAGGGGGTTGCGAATGCTCCAACCTCAAGTCGCTTCTCCTTTTGATCACCCGTGACTGATCAAGACACACATTCTCAAGCTTGCAACACAATTTTCCTCTGGGCACCCTTTGATGCTCTCAATAGACCTGTAAAAGTCCCATAGTTAGATCAAGAGTTAAATTTATTTGAATTAATAGACCAGTTTCATTCATGTAATTCAAAGACCAAATTATCCCTTGTCTTTATGAAAGACCTCCTTAGAGATCCCTTAGCTTCCTCACCCCTCTGGTAGGTCAACTTCAAAATACCATATCTAAAACTCAACATATGATTTTTACAAAAACCAATAAGCTTTACATAGCATTTTAAACAAGCTTTCTAACGAACTCAAGATCACAAAAAACGCATTTTAGATAAGAAAGTTATGTATGTTCAAGGTTTTGGGGGTCAAAGTAGGCAAACAAGACTTCTTGAATTACTTGAGTGAGCCTTAAATGCTCCAATTACTTGAAATTTTGACCCAAAATTAGCTAAAATTTGAAAATTAGAAAACCATAAAAATTGGCCAAAATTGCCTATCAATCATGAAGGATAGGGCTCTCAATCATGATGGATGGAGCTATCTATCATGGCTTGTCTATTGGTGCAAGTCAATCAACAATTGAAGTTTTGATGAAGGATTGAAGAAAGTATCAATTTATGAAGCTTGAAGAAGGTGTATGTTCAGAAGATGAAGACGTGTATACATATGTACATTAATTTAGAGTTAGCTCACTTATACCTTTTGTATGGTCATGAGCTTGTACATATATTCCTATATATACAAGTAAAAAGTCAGGGCAAATGAGAGAGATGATGAGAGAACAAGAATTTAGAAGAATTAGAAGTCATTGGACACTTTAGAAGTGAAAAAGATTTCTCTCTCATCTAGATGTAAAAGTTTTCTGAATAGAAGAAAAGTTGCGCCCGATATTTCTGAGTGTTCTCCTTCTGTGCTTGATCATTTCAAGAATACTTTTGTAGGTGTCTAATTCCATAGTTAATGAGTCTATGGTTAAAGTTTGAGAGCCTAATTGTAAACAGGCTGAGAGAATCAAGAGTAGGAACATTTGTATGTGAGAAGTGTTGAGTGTCTCTTGAAATAGGCGCAATCTCGATGGTCAAAGAAGTGATCAATTCTCAGTGCACAGTGTAAAGTTTTGCACAAATGAGGAGTCAAAATCTAAGTTGGAAGGTAAGCCATCTATGGCTAAAATCATTTGCTTCAATGGGTTCTAATTTGGGAGAACCATGTGTTAGAAGTTGCAGGTGTCAAAATCGACTATATAGAAGAGCAGTTTCAGACATAGGTGAACTGTTTGATTCATTCCTCAAGATACTTAATCTTTTGGAATGATTTAACTTGGAGAAGGTGCGCAATCTTTAGGCAACACCTTATGCAAAGTTTTATCAAAAAATTTACACATTTGATCAGTCAATGAATGAGTTATGTGCAACAGACTTTCTGAGTAGTTACTCTCTTCACAGTTTGTTCAAAATTTTGGTAATTGAGCATTGATCCTCCAAATTGGTAAAGGTTTTGAGTTATTCTTGATATAGAGGTGCTCTAACTTCAAGAGTAAACTTGTTCTTTTGGAGATTAACACTCTCCATCCTTGTCAATCACGATGGATAGTGTCAATCACGATTGATGATGTCAATCATGATGGATGTGTCAATCATGATTGATGATGTCAATCATGATGGATGTGTCAATCACAATGGACAAAGAGTTTTAGATTTTCACACAAATATGTGTCAATAGTAGGCCTATGCATCGTGATGCATGGAGTTTTTGCTAAAATCAAGTGTCAATCATGATATTTCTATGAATCATGATGGACAAGGGTGTCCATTATGATGGACACCTATCTCTCCTAATGGATAGGCAGATTGTCGTGGGTTGTCAATCGCGATGGACTGAATTTTTTGATTTTTTGTATTTATTAGAGTTAATTGTGGGCCTATGCACCATGATGGGTTAGATTTTAACCGAATTTAACTGTCAATCTTCATATTTGTGTCAATCATGAGGGACAAGGGTGACTGTCACGATGGATGTTGTCTATCACGATGGACAAAGGCATCCGTCATGGTCTATTGATCTCGATGGACAAGCTGTCTATCGTGATCGATAGTGTCAATCATGATTGATGGTGTCAATCATGATGGACTAAAAAAATGCAAATTGTTTTGAAATTTTTGTGGTTTTGTGATGTGCAAGGTCTCTAGTCTTTAGTGCTACACTCAATTTTACCAAAAGATAGATTGTTCTATCTATCACGATTGATAGAGCTCAAAGCCCTGAGACTTATGCTGAGATTTTCTATACCTCCTCGAGTTGCTATAGCTACTATAGATGCTCGTACCTGCAAGAACGCTCAAGAAACATGCAAAAAAAATGGACGCAAAAATCGCTCACTCTCTCTCCTGCACACTAGTGAAATGAGGAAATGGAGATGGTGTGTGGGGATATGACCAAATTGGTGAAGATGATGATGGAAGGAGATGGAGACTAGAGATGGTGGTGATGATGATGAAATATGTAGAAGAGTAAAAAGTAAGAGATTACCTATGATTCCAACGTCACATCTTATGTCTTACCATCACAAGCTCATCCTCAAAGCTCAATCCCCAACAATGGCACCAAATTTGATGTAACTCTAGCACAATGGAAAGTACCAATGTGAGGAGATCCACCTCATAATTGTCAATCCAGAAAGACGTGAGGAGGGTATGACGATCGTGAGCAAGTGAGATGCACAAGTGAGTGAGTGATAAGCACACAAGCATGCACACACATACACACACATGCACACATGGCAAGACAAAGAGATGGAGCAATGGAATCCGTTCATTTACAAAAGATCTCTTTTACATAAGCTTTAATCTCTAACAAGCCAACCTCAAAAATGAGCCCTCTTTCTCTTTTTATAGTTTTTGACTAGCTTTTGGCCCTGTCCAGACCTAGAACCGAGTCTAAAAATTATGAACATTGATACGTAGGTACTTCTCATACTCCCCAAGCTTGAGCACTCCTCGGCTTGAGCAAAATGGATTCTAATCTACCAAAAATGGTATTTACAATGTTAATGTAGTGATGGAAATCACTTTTGAAAAAGATTTATCCTTTGAAAAATTGTATAGGCTTAGTTTCCATATCTTTGTTGACTACTCTACGTGCTTGGTCTTGCTTGACTCTCCCTCTGTTCATACTCAGTTCGACAGCTTCCCTATCTTGTAACACCTTGGCTGGCCTAGTTGTTGCAAACAGAGAGAGATACCAATTTTTTTCACAAGAATTTGAAAACCTACAAAATATAGCAGAGCTACAGCTACAATAGATAAAGCCAAGCTACAATAGATAAAGCCAGATTCAAGGATTACTTTGAAGCACAATTACCAAAATGAGATTTCTTTAGATGCTTTTATCTGATTACATTTCAAGAGATTCAAGTTGATGCGTAAGCTTATCTAGGCAGCCTTAAGGATAAATGGAAGCCATATTCCATCAGAGAAAGAGACATGAATCCCTGAAAGCATGAAGAGAGGAGATGTACTAAAATGGTCCTAGATCTCAACTATTACACTAGGGATATCCACGCCTCTATGGATATGTGTGTAGCACTTCATGTTCCAAGCATAGGACCATTTCACTCAATCTCACAAGTGAGTATGGTTTAGTTTGTATCTGGCTAACAATCTATCTATGATCATTGATCTAGCACATTGGATAATGGAACAACTATACTTATCCAATCATAGGTGGGTGAACACGCCCCAAGCTTGAGAAAAACAAATGCTTGCATGCAACTACAATTTGCTCAATTTCCCGTATTTTGGCAAGCTTTTCTACCCCAAGCTCAAGAATGTGCACAATTGCACTCGCTTTTTGGATCCCCAAGTAGAGCGAATATTTGGCTTGCACTCTCAAACCCAATTCTTACCCCCACACACTCTCTTACGTCACACATTTAATTACACACATTCACACTTAAGCTCTTACATACACCCGCATACACACACATCGAGCAACTCTCAACACCTCTCACTCATTCCCTCTCTCTATCATTCTCTCTCTCTCTGATCTCTCTCTCTACCTATCTATTGCTTCTTGTATCTCCTCTCACTCACATTCTCTAATACACACTTTCAATGACTTTGCTCCATTTCGCTTCCAAAATCACACCACTCACTCACTCACTCTTTTCTTCCTATCACTAACGCAAGTCTTCCCAAATAAAGAGATTTTAATTCACAACCATTACTAGCATCGCACATATGGTCCTGAAAGAAAGTAGTAGGAAATGAAGGCAAGGAATATTCCCACATGGTTTCCATAACACTCAGAAAGCATTTGTTATCCAATGCGTTCAATGGAGTAAGTTACTTTCACCTCCCTCTTTTTATCTTGTTTTTATCAGGACATATTATCTCTTCCTACATTGCAATATCTGTGTTCACTTCCTTGAGGAATGGAGTAAGTTACTTTCACCTCCCTCTTTTTTCTAGGACATCCTTTCAAGTATGACTTTATTCTTCATGTTTCCTTTAACAACATCTATTATATCCTACATTTCCGACATAAGATCAAGGTGATAAATCTATCCTTCATGAATGTCTTACATGCAAGCCTTAGGAGTTAAAACTGTGGTCATACTATCACAACTCATCCATCCATTCATCCTTTTTATTAGATTAATTGTAAGTTTTCTTTTTTTCTTGCTCTACATATTTTCCCAACAACTATGTGAATTCCCTCAAACAACAATGTAAGAGCACATACACTTTCCATGTTTACACCCAAATTCACTTTCACACTACACATGGATGCACGTTGGGATACACCTTCAACCATATACATTCACACACACCGCTCATGCATATCCATCCATGCACAACTTGCATGCCTTCGGGTCTAACTTGTGTCTCAATTCTTGAGGTATGTGAACATAACACACACAACCAAATACTTTGAGATGTGAAAGGTTGGGTTTCTTACCACACTAAGCTTCATAAGGTGTAACTCCATGTACTCTTGAGGTTGGACACCTATTCATAATGTATATGGTCATATTTGTTGCATCAGCCCAATAAGAATTAGGAACATTCATTTCATTTAACAAAGCTCTAGCCACTTTTGTTATGTATCTATTCTTCCTCTCTTCCCACCCATTTTTTTGAGGTGTATACCTACAGGTGACTTGCCTTTTGATGCCATGGTCATGTAGAAAATCTAAAAATTTATTTGAAAAAGTCTTGAAGTGGTAAAACACTGACTTTGGCTTCATGCAATACATCCAAACAAACCTTGAATGATCATCTATAAATGTGACAAAATGTTTATTACCTCCAATGGATGGCTCCCTTGTAGGTCCCCATACATTTGTGTGTATGAGATTCAACACTTCATTGCTTACATGTGCTTCCTTCTTGAATGGCAATCTGCTTTGTTTCCCTAATTGACAAGCATGGCACAAATGTTGCATATTCTGAGATGTAAGATCAGGTAGACCACTCACCAAGCCCTTCATTTGCATGTCCTTCATCCTTTGTAAGTTTATGTGTCCAGTTCTCTTATGCCATAATTCCATTTCTGCAATCTGTTTATTTCCAATTGACAAGTAGACAGTGTAAGGGGTTGATGGTTTTACCTCCATGGTGAAGAGTCTTCCTTGCTTCTTTCGTTTTTCTATGAGCTTGTAGTCCTACATGGGGTCTTCAACAAAACATCCTTGATCATTGAACCTCACCTCATAACCTCTTTCAACCATTTGACCTACCGAAACCAAGTTCTTTGTGATGGTTGGCACATGCAACACATTCTTCAACACCTTGGAGCTTCGAGATCCATTCAATGCAACATCTCCCACATGTGTAATCTTGTGCTTAGTTTCATCCCCTGTCTCCACATGTCCTTGAGTGATGGGTGAGTGTAAATTCAAGAAAACATCTTTATTGCAACTCATATGGTTGTTACAACCACTATCAATGTACCATGTAAAATCTGAATTGACTCTTTCACTTGAACCATACATCATAAGCAAGTTCTCATTTTTTGAATTTGTTAAGGTACTAGCATAATTAACTTGGTTCCTTTTGTATCCTTGATTGCCTCCTCCTTTGGACCAACAATCTCTTGCATAATGGCCCAATTTTCCACAATTGTAGCATTCTCAATTGGATGCTTTGCTTGAGGGCCACTTTGCAAAACTGGTGAACATCTCCCAATGGATGAATAGACTTGTTCAGGGTAGGCTGGAGCTTCATATGCCTGCTAGAATCATTATTGATTAACATCAAAGTAAGAATCAAGGTGTTTTAAGCTTAAGGAAAGAACCGGTTGAGGCTAACTTCAATTAGGTAGGAGTGGGTAGGCTCTCCTGCATATGAAGCTTGCATATGAAGCAAGTCACAACATGAATAGAGGATGAAACTTGTCTCTCTTGTTCTAAGTATCAGAATGGTGAGTGAGCCTTGTAACAAGTCCATGCACAATTTTATGATGCACCACAGAAGAGCGTGTAAAGCACACGTTGCCATGATCCATAATTACAATGGTTGCTCCAACAATTGTCCAAAAAGAATTGTTGTCCAACCGTTGAGAACTTTGTTCGATCATTCTGATATGCGCCTTCTCCTTGAATTATGAGCCTCAGACAAGCTGTCTATCATGCATGCACAAGCTAATCCTCTAGCTTGATGTATGACTACTTCAAGTGATAAACAATGTGATCTACTGTGCAATCCTTCGTATGTGTTGGGTGATCATCAAAAGACTCAAAGTGATGTAGATTGATTCTCAAATTTCATCCCAGAGTAACATATTGTGCTAAGCAATTGCTTCTGTCAAGCTATGCCCTCCAAGATGCCGGTTGCATGCTTTATCAGACACACTCACCCACATGTACTACCGCTGGAATAAGAGGATTGTGTGCATTCTGATGTATGGTCTTCCTAAGCTCGTGGATCAACATTAAAATCCTTTTATCGAATCTTGCCCTATTTATTGAACAAAGCATATGTGCCTTCTGCACTCCATGTGTCATTGTTATACCTGCCTTCCAATCAATCATGCAACCTTCGAGGGGGGAGGATGCACGGCTCCATTGCGATCATCGAGCACAAAAGCAAGGGGAGCCAATATTTACACCAACTATGGGGAGAAGGCTCAAACTGAAGGAGACTTAGAGTAGAGTCAAAATGGGAGATGAGCGAGCCTTGCCCGCTATGCCCTGGAAACAAAAATGACACGAGGAATGATTCATGGGGTGCGTCCTTAGAACATTAGTTGAATTGCATGTATAGTGAGAAAAATAGGGGCAAATAGCTTGTTCTCAAGCCCCTTGAAACATGGGGCACCCTGGTATCTCCATAAAGAAATAGCTCTACCCACAGGGGAGCTTAACTCACTCCCACCATGGTGGAAAGAGGGGGAGTAGAGCAAGCTCAATCTGAAAAGCGACACAATGAGGAAAAGAGGTAGGTAAAATTGATGCCTTTCCACACGAATTCTGAAGAGTGAGTAAGTAGACGCCTGGGAGATAGTCACTGCCCACCATCCCAACATAATTATCGAAGAAAAAAGCGTTTTGTCATCATTCATCATGGTAAAAGCATATGGGCATGAAGATCTAGGTGTTACCATCATATTGGCTCATAAAGAGTCTCATGAGTGTGAATATCCACCAAAATTACTTCCAAAATCGCACTCAGAATCAAGTTCCTTTGATGTGTTTTGGTATTTGTTATTTTGGAGATGAGGGAAGGGAATGAGCCAGAGAGGGCACTACCCCTACCCCAATCCAAATCAATCACTCAATAAAGAGATGAGAGTGGTGAAAGTGATGCCTCAATGGGTGAGTGGGGTTGTGTATGTGTCAGAGAGAGAGAGAGTGAGATATAAAGGGGTTAAGGAGGTGTTCTTGTGGATCATCTAAAATATCTTAAAACTACCCTACAAAAGCAAGGGAATGGGGAGCTAATGGTCTATGGAATGGTGAAAATGGCATGTCAACACACACAACCTAGGTGTATAAGCAAAAGAAATTGCAAATCAATATCTTACCACATGCTCTTGAGCTCTCCAAGTGATGAAAGGCCATTCTCCCCAATAATGGCACCAAATTTGTTGTTGTAGTATGCCCTTGGGAAGCCTAGACCAACACCACCTTGCATAGAAGCAATAGCAGGGCTCAAGAAAGACTCTCCTTTCATCCAACCCAACCTCCAACATGTTCAAGCCATTGGCCCTCAGCCCACAGCTATGCCACATGCTTGAAAACATGGAGAGAAGGGTGTCATAGATCCTTGTCACATATGTAAAATACAAGAAACTGCAACATTCTACTTACACACATAGGAAATACAAGCATGCACACACACACCTCACTCTCTCACACTCTAAGACTAAATACACATATGCACAAAGTCTAAGAGAAAAGAGAGTTCTTCCATTCATTTCAAAATAGATACATGAAGCACATCAAATCAAGAGCTCCCCTCTTTCCAAAATGATCTCCTATATTTATAGCCTAAGCTCTATTCCCCATGTGCTCCTTATAGAGTAAAAAAAGGGAGCGTGTGTCTAACTAACATATATTTAAGAGATCTTGGCAAATATTCCCTCTAACAACCATATCTCAAAGTCATATGTGCACGGGGATTTTTCTACATATCTTCCAAAAAGGTGAATAATTACAAGCTTCCAAAGCCTTACTTTTGGATAAATATTAAAAAAGGGGCCTAAGAGGGTGTTCTCATGTGCAAAACCCTCAAGTACACATAAAAGGTATTTTGATAAACAAAAAAGTGTTCCTATGCACAAGAGAAAATGTGTGCACACCATATAACCCAACAGGTTTCCACATCATGTATGTAGGCTTAAGAAGGATCTTTATGGACTCAAGCAAGCCCCAAGGGCTTAGAACCAAAGACTTGTGGACTATTTGGTAAAATGTGGATACAATCAGAGTCATGCAAACCCATTACTCTATTTCCATTCCATTTCCATTACGTTTCCATTTTATATTATCACCTTTGTAGTTGAGTAGCTTTCCATTTGATTTTGCAATTGTATTCATTCTCCTTTGAGGGGAATTATCCCACATGAGATGTACTTTGGAGATCCCCTCCCAAATCTATATAAGGAGGGCCTCTTCCCCCATTTCTACTTGGTTAGAAGCTTGAGGAGCCTACTCCATGCTCTTAGCAAGCTTATTTCTAATCCATGTGAGTTTACCCATTTCTTGTTCTAGTCACTTTGAGTCTCTAACACTCTTTCTTTTGTGAGTACACTCTTCTTTTCATTTTGCTTCCATGCATGTATTCTCTAATGTATATCCATATTTAAATCAGCATTTAATGTTTATCTATCATCATCATCCTCTGATTCTAAACTGGAGCTTGAATTCTCTAAGCCCAACTCCTTATAGTTTCTCATCTTTGATAGTCTCTTTCTTGTCTATTTCTTGCACTCACTTATTTGTCAATAATGGTGACCTTGTACATTAAGATTTACTTTCCCTTCTGTGTATGTATGTGTAGCTTGGAGGGCTTCTTCCAACTCAACCTCTATAATAAGTGGTGGTTGCACCAGAGTTGATGTGTGTACTATATGGAGTCTCTTTGTACAAGGCATAGTAGCTACTTCTTCAAACTCCCTCATTCTTTTGGATCCTCTTATTTTTGGTTGCAAGCTTGTCCTTGCAGTGATGATCCTCTTTTTCTTAGGGACCATAGACGATTTGACATATTCTGCCATTTCCAACATTGAGGGCATTTCCCTTAAATACTCTTGTATTTTCAAAGCATGGTAAACTAGCACAGTCAATGCAGTGCTACCATTTAAGAACTTCATGAGTCCCCATTGCTTTTAAGCTTTGAATAGTCTTTGTACATAAGGGGTCAAGTTTATTTGGTTACCAATTTGATTTATCGCATGTGATAGTAATTTTCAACCTTTTTAGGGGTTGTGTATTTGTGCACATTTGGAAAGAAAAAATGTTGGTGCACTAGTCACACTTCTTCCTCTTTATCTCCTCTATTGATATCCACGAATGTATGATTTTTGGCTTCATGGTTCTCATTCTTCAACTCTATAGTTCCATCTTTCACCCATCGAGACACTTCTTTAATTAATTCATGAGTAAAGCAAATGGTTCTCCAATTTCCTTGTAAATCCATTACTCTTGCTTTTCGAATTGATGGCTTATCTATTGCAGAATGTAAGGTATTCATCACCTCAGTGCATCTTTTGAAATTAGGCTTATAAATGGGAAGCTTCACGTAAGCTTTGATTCCTGCCTTAGTCCATGTTTCGAAGGTTCTGGGCATCTCATGTAGAATACGAAAGTCATTAATCATTACAGGCCATTGATGGTCACGATCCATAATCCATATGGTAATTAAAAGGATGTGGTACCATCATGGTTGTTCATCCTTGAACTACTGACCATGGGCTTTTACATCACACTCCAAGGGAAATTCATTGACTTCCATTGGTTGCATTGACTCAAAATCTTCCAAAGCCATCTACACTTAAACTCAATATTTGATTAACATGAGGGAGTATGAAAACTTTTATCTTCCATAGTGCTCATGCATTCGTCCTTTAAGTGAGTCCCCTCTCACAATACTTGTGAGAATAATGATACCTAAAGATACATATTTTTTAATTTTGTTAGTTGTTGAAAAGAAACATAAAACGGTAGTCATAGCCAAAGCAAAAAGTTAGTTGTGGTCAATAGAAATCCTACACTACTAGAGTACAAGTGAAGATCTATTTCCTTGGAAGGAAGTATGCACCACTAAACAGTTTAAAGAATCAATGTGCTGAAGTGAGGCCTTGTAGTGTAGCCCTATAGTGCATACTCTATTTACTGATCCCTATAGTGCACCTATTATTGATGCCACCACATAATTATTTACCCACCAAAGATTATATGGTTAGAACCATAGAACTTTTTTTATCTCAACATGCTCATGTACCCAACTTATGGATCAAGATCACCAATAAGATACTCAACATGATACTCTCAATTCTCAAAGTTTTCAAGCATGCTGAGTACACCTTTTTGAATTTCATTAGTGTTAACCAAGGAACAGATGCTCTCATTTTTTATCTTTCTATTTGGTATACTATTCTAGATTAATGTTTTTGTCGATTCGATACCTCAAAACCTTTGAAGAAGCCTTCCTCACGGGATTTTTTGAAATGGACTCTGAGATCTTTTTTAAAATGTCAACAAACTTAAATGCGAGTCTTGTAGCATATGTATTCTAACTTTTTTTTCGATCATCACCAAGCTCCACATGGTGGAATCAAATCAAATCAATAGAAGGAATTCATGATTAGAGAAGCTAACTTGATCAACCAAACGGAGCAGAAGGTATACCAAACATACATGCATCACTATCAAAAGCATGTCGGGGATGAGAGAGTTCAAGAGGAGGGATGTGTGGAGGGAGAAAAAAGTGAAAGGAAAAGAAGAAGAAAATCAAACAAGAAAGTAATTCATTAAGCTTTACTCTGTGCCTAGATTCCCTCGGGGTCAGGCATATTAGGCTAAAATGAGATACAAAGAAAGAAAAGAAAAAGGTTGAGAGAATGCAACACATCACGAAGGATGTAAACAAACAAATACAAACATGATCTTTGAATGCACCACCCTCAAAGACATGGATGCAATCCAAGTTAGTGGTGGCATGCGATTAAAATAAATATATACAGGGAAATTGAAGCATCAGGTTGGAGAGGAAGAAGTTGGCAAGTGTGGAATGAGGACAGCAAGCCTCAATTACCATATGCATCCCAGGTTCAACCACTTTTTGCATGTCAAGAAAACCCCCATCAAGCATGTCAAGGGATGACAAAGACTAAGAGGGGGAGAGTGTTGCAACAAATTGAAGATAAGAGAGAGCAAGAAGCAAAAGAAAGAAAAGAAGAAAAGCAAGCCCCAAAATTTTCAAGAAATGGCTCATTTTCTTATCCTAAAAATCCATTGTAAAACTTTGAATAGCCTTGTAAATGCACTAAAGGAGCCCTCTGGATGCATAATCCCTGAAGATTTTAACATTATTTTTGTACAATAGTAGGAACTTAGTGATTTTTAGAGAAATTTTTGGTCTCTTATGTGAAAGGACCAATATTAAGGCACATGTATATAAGTCATTTTGTGACTCTTTTGCAAATACGTTTTGCCATAATCAACAACTAACTTTGAAAATTTGAATTTTCTTTTTCTTGCTTATGTACCTTCTTCTTCATGAACTTGTGTGTGTTTGAGGTATGGAAAGATTTCCTAGAGGTTTTGTTTACTGCTTCCCCATCTCTTTTTGCTATTAATGTGTGTGTAACGCATAGGTTGTCTTGACCTCAGAGTAGGTGTTTCTTGCCACTCTATTTTTTTATCATAACTTGAAGTATAAAGGTTCAATGAAGTTGAAAATACCACCATTGAATGCGTCTAAAGAGATCCAAAAGGAACTTAATGTTGACTATATTCGCCTATCAAAGTTGAGAGATAGGGCTCGATTTGTGTTTGTTGTTACACTAAGTATCATGATACCCACTTTTGTGTAAAAGGTGGCATGTGAGGTGGATGTTCCCTTTTTGCATGCATTATATTTCCCTTTCACACAATAAACATCATTCATGCACTAGTTTCCATGCACTTGATGGGGTCAGGCTCTTGGATTGATAATTTAATGCATATATCAAACCATCACTATAGGCATTTACTTGATGATTGAGATTCAGTCTCTTTCATTGCAAATCCCTCAGACCTTGTTGTTGATATATTTAGATAGTGATGTGTGTGAACACTCTAGGACCCTCGGGGCACTTTTTTCCCTCTTTAGGAGGTTTTTTTCCATCGACTTGTATATATGCCTATTGCCCTAATGGGCTACTTATCTTTGTACATTCTGTAGTAATTCAGTCAGTATTATGTGTTGTGCTCCAAGCTTCTTCTTCTTCCTCGTGTTGTTCGCGTGCTTCCGCAGACGTCTAACTCCAACAATTGGTATTAGAGAAGGTCGTCGCTTCATCTAGGGTGCCGTCGACACTCCTCCAGTTGCAGTCTCAGAATCACACGAATTTTGGTGAGCATACTCAGCGTGTTTTCGAGATCAAAACAGCTTTGCGCTGCGCTGCCGAAATCGCGATCTGAACTCGTTTCGGCCTCCGAACGCACTATTGCAATGCTTATGCAGGCTATTTTGTCTTTTTGTGCCAAAGGTATATACCAGTTTCTATTCGCCGATATAAGCGTCTCAAAGTCTACTACAGGCCTAGTGGAATTCGTCTGGGTAGTTCTGTTCAACTTTTTGAGATAGAGGCAATTTTCTGCATCAAGGTATTTTAGTCACCATCCATGGCTGAAAGCAGTGATGTATTCCGTATGTTGGCTGTTGAGGATAAGTTGGATGGTATCAACTACTCGTTAGGGGGCTTATATGATGCAACATGTGTTGGTTGCAAAAGGATTGTGGAACATTGTGTAGGGTGTCGAAAAACTTCCTATCACACCTACAACTGTTACAACTGCAGGTACTGAAGCTGATGTAGAAGGTGTCAAAGAAGATGATATTCTGCATATTCCTGTTCGTGATGCAGTTTCTGCTACACCTACTATAGAGCAGAATCACTAGGATGGCAGAGATGCCCAGGCACATGCACTGATAGCTTTGTGTGTCAAACGTGCCATTACTCCTCACATTCGCTCTTGTAGAACAGCTAAGGATGCTTGGGATACACTTACCACATTGTACCAAGCTAGGAATGAGGCTTGTGTTGCTTACCTCCTAAAACTGTTGGAGAGTGAGCACATGAATGAAGGTGATTCTATGGACATTTTCCTAATGAAGATCAAAGACTTGAAGGAACAGTTGATTTCTGCTAATGAGGTTATACCAGATAGCTCACTTGTGCAGACCGTTCTGAATGGTCTTCTTGATTCATATAAGAGTTTTGCTTCTACTCTTTGGTTGATGATGAAAGGCAATCCAAATGCCTTATCATTTGAGGAGTTAGTCTATGTTCTGTTGCAGGAAGATTAGTCCAGGAAGAACAGGTCCATTATGCGAGTTGCAGATCAAGCTTTCCTGGCTAGTCAAAAGGGCAAAGGAAAATGGAGCTCTTCAACTAGTAGGCAGAAATCTGCTAATTCTGCATATTCGAAGAAGGAAGATAAAGATGAGAAGAAATCAGAAAAGCAGAAATTGTTTTGTAAGTATTGTAAAGGGAATGATCATATCATAAAGAACTGTCCAAAAGTGGCTGCTAAAGAGGCGAAAGAGGCTGGAATGGTTGTTGCAGAGGCCTCTACACCAAAAACAGAGTCTGCTAATCTTGTGCAGGAAGAAGAATGGGCATTTACTACTGTCTGCAAACCCATCTTCTCATGAGGAGTGCATGTCTACAGTAGACTAAGATGTTTCGTATTTTGACAATGGGGCAACCAAACATATTACCTCGCAGTGCAATTTCTTCTCTTCACTCGAGCCTGCCCCTACAAGGAATACTATTACATGCACCAACAACTCCTCTTATCTTGTTATGGGAGTTGGTAAGATCATTTTGACTATTGTTGATGGTAGTTCTTTCACTTTTTCAGATGCTTTGTTTACGCTAGAGATCAAGAAGAACCTGTTATCAGTTTCTACATTAGCCAAGATTGGCTTGGTTGTGATTTGTTGATGACAGGTGTACAGTTCATGATCTGTCAAATGGTGATGTTATTATTGCTTCTGGCATTTTATGTCGTGGGTTGTATAAGCTCATAGACTATGAAAGATCTTTACATCATTTGGCATGTGCAGTAAATGATTCTCAGGCTATGTCAGATGCAAAGCTTTGGCATGCACGCTTTGGTCATCTGAATTTGGCTAATTTGCTACGCCTGCAGAAATCTGAAATGGTGGCTTCTTTGCCCAAACTTGAGGCACCTGGAAAACATGTTTGTGAAGGTTGTATTTTGGGCAAAATGCAGTCTTCGTCCTTTCCAAAAGATGGTTCAGTTCGGGCTACTAAAAAATTGTAGCTTGTACATAGTGATGTCTATGGTCCTATCCAGACACCTTCTTTTGGGAATTATCTTTACTCCATGACTTCCATTGATGATTTTACCAGGCATGCATGGGTATATCCATTGAAGGCAAAGTCCGAAGTTTTCATATGCTTCAAACAGTTTTTGGTTTTGGCTGAAAATCTGTACCATGTAAAATGGGCACCCTCTGTTCTGATCGAGGGGGGGAATATATGTCTTCTGATTTTAATGCATTTCTGGTTGAACATGGGATAAAACACCAGTGTATAGTGCCATATACACCTCAACACAATGGAATTGCTGAACGAAAGAACAGGTCACTCATGGAGACGGCGAGGTGTATGGTCAAGAGTCAGGCTTTAACACATAGTTTCTGGCTTGAGGTTGTCATGTGTGCAACATATGTACTAAACAAGTGTCCCACTAAAGCGTTGTAGTCTATCACTCCATATGAGGCTTGGCATGATCGGAAGCCATCTGTTGCTCATCTGCGGGTTTTTGGTTGTATCAGTTTTGGACAGTTCTTTATGATATGATCATTCCCTTTAGAGTACTTGCAAAATAATTTTTGGTTTTCTGATTGCTTCTCATCTTTATCTTCCTTCTTCGAATGTGCAGCATTTGCAGATTTCTATTTACTAGTTGAAGAGCTCCATTTTCCTTTGCCCTTCTGACTAGCGAGGAAAGCTTGATCTGCAACATGCATAATGGACCTGTTCTGCCTGGACTGATCTTCTTGCAACAAAATTGAGACTAACTCCTCAAATGACAAGGCATTTGGATTGCCTTTTATCATTAACCGAAGAGTAGAAGCAAAACTCTGATATGAATTAGGAAGACTATTCACAACGATCTGCACAAGTGAGCTATCTGGTATAACCTCATCAACAGAAATCAATTGTTCCTTCAAGTTTTTTATCTTTGTTAGAAAACTATCCATAGAATCACCAAAATAGCTTGATGTAGAAAATTGATTGTATCTCAAAAAGTTGAATAGAACTGCCGAGATAAATTCTGCTAAACCTATAGCAGACTTCGAGACGTTTATACTGATTAATAGAAACTGGTATATATCTTTGGCACAAAAAGACAAAATAGCCTGCACAAGCATTGCGATAGTGCATTCGAAGGCCGAAACGAGCTCAGATCATGATTTAAGCACCAGAGAGCAAAGCAATTTTGATCTCGAAAACACGCTGAGTATGCTCACCAAAATTTTTGCAATAGTGAGACTACAGCTGGAGGAGTGCCAACGGCACCCTAGATGAAGCGACGACCTGCTCTAATAGCAATTGTTGGAGTTAGACGTCTGCGGAAGCATGCGAACAACACAAGGAAGAAGAAGAAGCTTGGAGCACAACACACAATACTGAATGTATTACTAGAGAATGTACAAAGATAAGTAGCCCATTAGGGCAATAGGCATATATACAAGTTGGGGAAAAAACCTCCTAAAGAGGGAAAAAAGTGCCCCGATAGTCCTAGCATGTTCACACACATCACTACCTAAATATATCAACAAAAAGGATGTAAGCCCAAAGCTTTGTGGAAAGCTTCAAAATTCTCTCAAGGCTGAGCCATTGTGAAAAGATCTACAATGTTATCTTGTCTAGGGACATATGCCAAATTGATCTCCCCAGCAGAGAACCTCTCCCTAACATAATGATAATGCACGTCAATGTGATTTGTGTAAGCATGTAACATAGGGTTCCTCGCAACTATCCATGCACTCTAATTGTCAGTAAAGATGGTGGTGGTAGAAGAATGACCAACACCCAAATCATCTAAAAGGCACCTATGCCACACACACTCAGCATTCGATGTGAAAGTTGCCCTATACTGAACCTCACAACTAGAAATGGCTAGACTAGGTTGCTTCGAGCTCAACCAAGATATGCATGAGCTAACAACAATGAAACAAAAACCACTAGTGGACACATGAGTGTCATAACAAACATGCTAGTCTGATTAAAAAAAAAGCATGTAAATCTAGTGGTAGTGATCCCCCGTGGGATAAAGCAAAGTAGTCGTGTACCACTCAAGTAACAAAAGATATGCTTCACCACCTACCAATGGTTGAAACCTAGGCAATGCATAAACTTGCTCATCTGTGAGACAACAAACTGAATATCATGCCACATTATGCATAAGTAAATGAAGCATCTGATAGATTACTGATAGAGAACAACATCAAATGCATCTCCAGCATCATGAAGACTCAACCTTAAACCTGTTTGTGTAAGAGTGGCAATCGATTTGCAATCTTCAAGGACAAAACACTACAATAATGCGTTAATATATTTTGTTTGACATAAATGTATTCCCCCATCAAACATCCCAAATCTTACATCTCAAAAGAGGCATACATATTAGCCTTAAATTTAGCAAACGTCTATGACATCTCAAAAGAGGAATGTGGGTGCAAAGGTCTCATCAAAATCAATGCCTCTTTCTTGAGCACAAACTTTTGCAACAAGCCTATCGTTATACATGTCAACTATTCCATGAGTCTTATGCTTGCTATCTCACAAAGTCTGCAGTAGCCATTCAGGGCATAGTTTTTGCCTCCTCTATATCATCCCTCTCATGAACAAGTGCATCACATAAATCTACATTAGAAATGGAATGATACACATCATCATATTGAACCTCTAAAGGCTAAGAAATCACCTTATTTGGATCAACACTTGATTGTCCACTTATAAAATGTTGGAAATTTAGTAGGCCCATTACTAATACCATAGGTCCAAGTTCCATAGGTCTAGGATCTACAACATAAATTCCAGCAATCTTCTAATATTGTCAAAACATGAACATACCACACAGACTTTCATTAATTTGAAAGTTAAAGCATTAGCTACATCAAAACTGTCAAGAACAAGGAGATTAGATGATTTTTTATGATCTCTTTCATGGCAAGAAAATTTATCTAAGAAGTCAAATTTGGAGATGGGAGAGTGTTGTTTTCAGCCAATTTTGTGTTGTAAGTTGGTTGGATATCCAGTTACAGAACTTGATCTAGGTACACTAGAGAGGTAATTCAGCATTCAGCCAACTCAAGGAAAAGGTTGGTGAATTCAGTCATATCAGTCACATTTGAAGCAGAGTTTTGATTCAGAGATATGAGGAGATGGTAAAACATGATTCTATGTTCACTTCCATTTGTATACCATGTTTGTTTTGTCTCTTACTTTTAGCACTACAGGAAGAGAAAAATTCATTTGAAGAAGTTAGGAGTGCTTCCTACTTCAAGATGAAGAGAACAAAAGGTATGGAAGAGAAGTTTGAACATGTTGACATCATCACGTGGAAGAACAATGCAGAAAAAGAAGGTCCAAAAATTCCAACGGGAAAGTAAGACATCCTTTTCTCTTATATTTTCCATATACTTTGTTGGAAATTAGGTAGGCCCTTAACTGATAGCACAGTTCCAAGTTCCATAGATCCAGGATCAACAACACAGAATCCAACAATCTTCCAATATTGACAAAACATGAACATACCACATTTAATCATATAAATGATGAGACAAAGATAGAGAAAGATTAGACAACATGTGTAAAGTGTTACGTAAGCCACTGCTTACTCACACTATCATATATACAAATGTTCAAATTACAATGTGGGAGTCAAAATCTCAACCACTCTATGTGAACAAAAATAGATGGAAGAGTGTATGTACATAATTTACAAGAATATTAAGATGTATGGATAGAAATCTGAATATATATGAGATGTGTGACCTGATAGGTTGTAGAAGAGTGAATATGAGTGACAGAAAGAGGAAGGATCAATCTAAAACTGATAATCAGCAAACCCTCATCTAAACTTAGGCTATGGAAGACCCTAAATCAGATATGTGTGTGAAAAGATCATATATTACAACAGTAGCAACGAATGTTAACAAGTTTGCTGCCATAAATCTTCAAACTCATATGGAGACACCTTCTCGAACACCTCATCCAAATATGCATAAAGCATACATGTACTGATTCTCTTGTACCTATGCCGAATAGGACTCCTCCTGATATGGATGCCACTTCCATATACTTCAAGTAGTACCTGTGTGCATAAAGAGAATATGTACCTGAATTCTTAACATAAGATGTACATCTTATGTTAACCACCATCCAATGTCTTTGAAGTAACCCGAAATCTTCATGTAGAAGACAATCTTCAAATATATCATGTGAATGGCTAATCCACACCACCAAGCTACTGCTAGGTAAATCCTCTCCATAAGCAAGAGTGTGAGCACACTCTTCTCCTCCAAGAAGAACTCCATAGCCGCTCCTCAATATGCTCCAAGGTAGCACCATGGCTACCCCATGTGCTAAGAAGCACCACCTCTATTGAGGAGCCAAGCTCCAAAGCTTGTGTTGCAAAAGGTGTAGGACGATTTACAAAGTGACCCAAGCTTGTCATTATATAGCCTTCATGGTAATAAGGCAATATCCAAAAGCATAACACAGCGATCGTAATTGTAGCTTTTAATGAACACGTGTTTCATCAATTCGATTGTTGTTGCCCGTCACCCGTATGTTTTTGAAAAAATCTTAATAAAAAATCACACATTTTTTTGTGCTACCGACAAGTTTTGAACTCGGGTGGATTTGATAGGAGGTGCTTGCCTTATCCATGGTGCCCAACGCCTTTGTTTTGTAGAGGACCTACTATAAGATCCTACACATGTTGTAATCTGGACAAATTTGACCATGGTATATTGATTCCTTGACCTTTTGACCATGGGACATTGTTTTCCAACAATACCCCCTTTTGTCACTATGGTACAAATTGAACTGAACATGTGACTTCATTCATCTGCAAACTGTCATAAGCTTCAAATTTGTACTTCCTAAATTGACCTTCAAACCTTTTCTTCAAAAAGTCTTCTTCAAAACTGAATTTGACTTTCTTCAAACTTCAAAAACGTGAACTTGTTGAATATGAATCATAATACTTGAGAAAATATGCAAACTAAATATCCAATAGTGTACTCATCAAGCTTGCTTGACAACAAATGTAGCATGTACTGACTCTGAACCTGCTATCTCCTGTTTTCTCAAATCTGAAAACATACACTAGGATCCACATATTTGCAATTACCTTACGAAAGGTTTCTCAATGTACTTCTGTTGCATCATGCAAATACACTAAACAAAATTAGGAACTGAATCCTGGAACATGTGACTGACAACTCACAACTTAGTGTATTATCAACACTGTTGGTTCATCTCTGACTATAGTCAACTCAACTCAACTAATCTCAACTCAACTCATCCTATGAGTGTCATCAAAATATCATATCTATGATTTCATCATGTCTTCATCTTTGTTCAATCTGTAGATCCTTCATACCTCTTTCCTTCAGAATCTGGTATAAACATAAATGTGTCCACCTCTAAAACATACCTCTCTGAAATATCAAGCTTCTCTTCAATAGAACTCTGGAAACTTCTCCTGAACAGGAACTCCTAACAGGAACTTCCTCCAAACATTCTCCTTCTTCCTTCTTCTTTCAAAGATGGGACATAAAGAGAAACTGACAAAGGAAATATAGGAATTCTTTCTATAGCCTATAGGAATACACCTGTAGGTATGACTTTGCATTCTTTTAATTTCTTGTACATATGGTTGAAAATAAGTCTTCATGTTTCATCACCCCCTGGATGATTTAACACTAGTATCCAGAATTCTTCAAATTATATTAGACTTTATGAAATCTGGAATGTCTTCCTCATTTCCATAAATTTGTCCTTTAGTGATCAAATACCTGTATCTGAAACAAAAATTTTGAACCCTTTTTATTAGCACTGCAGTTGCCAATAGCTTCCACTATTACTTCCTTAGCTTCCCATATTATAGAATAAGGTTAGCCAATCCATTACATGATAACAAAAAACCTTACTAAAAGCATTTTAGGATCCATACTCTTCTGCAACATAACAAGTGTCTTCTTCTATTTCTCTGCAACACTAATATGATAGAACCTGAATCTTTGACATACTTCTTCCAATGTTAAAGAACTTTCACAAAGGATAGATATTTGACTCATAAACACTCAAGATCTTCATGATCATTCAAGATCATCCAAGATCATACAAGATCTATGATCTTTTTAACAAAATATGTAATAAAGTGATAGGTAGGAGACGATTCAACCACAACCTTGAAAGATAGGAGATGGTTGAACTACACCCTAAGAGGGAGGATTAGGAAGTAATCCTCAACCATGGCTTTGGGGCAAGTGGTTAGCCCATCAAATTCCTAACCAAGAGGTTGTGCATTCAATTCCTTACATTGGTATCAGAGCCTAGGAAGTAGGCTTGGGCAAGGTGGAATGATCCAATGGCCTCTCAAAAAGGCGCTTGGGCATTCTCTATGTGAAAGAGTAGGAATTGTGGAAGGCGCGCGCGTCAGTTTCAAGGATGGACCTAACAAAAATTGAGGTGTATCTCTCAATCTGTAGGTCGGATTGAGGCATGTAATATACCCTTGGAAAGCTCTCGGAACGAACTTTTCAATGAGCTAGCTTGGAAGTGTGAAGCCCTTGGGAATCCTTGGGTGGCACTTGATTGAGGTTCAAGATACTAAGCATGGGTGAGAACAAGGTTCAAGACTGAAGTTGAGAACAAGGGCTCGAGAGTTGCGAACAAGAAGGTTCAAGACACCAAGGCTGAGAGCAAGGGTTCAAGAGACCAAGGTTGCGAACAAGGTTCAAGAAACTGTGCGAGGTTGAGGACATCAATTCAAGAGTACCTAAGGAGTTCAAGGGGCAGATCACCGAGGCTAGAGGGATACAAGAGCAGATCATTGAGGACAATGATTGACCAAGGGGGGAAGAATGTAATAAAGTGATAGGTAGGAGACGATTGAACCACAACCTTGAAAGATAGGATATGGTTCAACTACACCCTAAGAGGGAGGATTGGGAAGTAATTCTCAACCATGGCTTTTGGGGCAAGTGGTTAGCCCATCACATTCCTAACCAAGAGGTTCTGAGTTCAATTCCTTACAAAATACTTGTGTAGAATCTGCTCTCATCAAACCTTCATGATTGAATGTTTGATTTGCTACCTGAATGTCTCTAAGTGTCCATGCTTCTCACATAAAGTTGTAAAACTTTACTTTAACCAAATCCTTTCCAAGAATCTGCAACTCCTACTTGAAACATAAGTGCACAAACTTCTCACCTTGAGAACTCAAAAGTTGCAAGTTGATACTTCATATCTTCATATTCTACTTGTGTGAAATGTGATAGTATCTGCTTGACTATCTTTGGCTAACTCAACTTCTCAATCAAGTGATAGGATCTAAATCAGAACACATTTTTTAATACAAGCATGTATCCAAAAATCTAGACAATCATAGAAAGTAGATTCTTTAACTAACTGGTGCATCAAAAATCTGAATTTTCTGAAGTTTTTTGAAAATAATGAATATGAGGTAACTTTTCCAAACACAAAACCTCAACCCAAGTCTTCGACATTTGCTACAAAAAACTCTTTGACCTCAAGAGTAGATAAAGAAGAAATATACTTCTCTGCAACTTGTCATATACCAAGTAGCTCTGTATTGACACTCCAAGAATTCTTTGAGGGAACATATAAGCTGCCTGCTTAAAAAATCTTCAACTAAAACATAACTCATACACATATGAGTCACAACATACATTTGCTGCTTTTCTTTCTCTCAATGCAATTCTTAGTCAAAACCTATGACCAAGTATCATGCAAAACAAGCAACTGCTTGTTCTTTAGACGATCTTCACACAAGATGTTCTCGTAGACTTGTCTTTGGATGTAGAGGATAAAATAAGAAAAGTATATGGAAAATATGAGAGAAAAGGAAGTCTTACTTTCCCTTTGGAAATGTTGGACTTTCTTCATCTGCATCTTTCTTCCACTTGATGATGTCAACATCTTCAAATTTCTCTTCCATACCTTTTGTTCTCTTCATCTTGAAGTAGCAAGCATTCTTGACTTCTTCAAATGAACTTTTCTCTTCCTCTAGTGCTAAGAGTAAGAGACAAAACAAACTTGGTATATAAATGGAAGTGAACAAAGAATCATGTTTTACCATCTCCTCATATCCTTGAATCAAAATTCTGCTTCAAATGACTGATATGACTAAATTCACCAACCTTTCGTCTGAATGATGAATTTCCTTTCTAGAGTTACATCTCTAGATACAAATGTGAGTGAAAACTTCCAACCAGCTTACAACACAAAATTGGTTGAAAAACAAACTGATGCTCTCCACATTTGTCTTCTTAGATGAGCTTTCTTTCCATGAAAGAGATTTCTCAAAACTCTCTAGAAAAACCTCTAGATACCTATTTTGATGTAGCCTTTAACTTTCAAAGAATGAAAGCGTATAAGAGCACTCCTTGAATCCTTCAAATATCTTCATAACTGCTCTTCTAAGATATGACCTGCAAATGACAATCTGATAGTAGAGACTAATACCTGTGATTTAATGTTGATCTGGTTCCTTCATATTCTCCAAACCATTGTTTTTCCTTGAATTTGAAGTAGCCTTCTCTTCATCAAGTCTTGGTCTTCAAATAATACTTCTGTAAAGTATTTGAATACTTTTCCAAAAGTGTTCCGCTGCTAACAGATCATCAACTTCATACTCCACACTGATGAATAAACATGTGACTGAATTGTCTAATTCTCAAATCTCTACTCATCTACATTAAGTGTGTATGTCAAATGTCAAATGTTAGAAGATGCTCTTAAATCATATGTTGTAAACTTGGAAGTCTAGAACCTGGGAATCTGAGAGCCTGAATGCTCTCATACCAAAACCCTAAAGCTCTGATACCAAAAGTTGGAAATTAGGTAGGCCCATAACTAATACCACAGGTCCAAGTTCCATAGATCCAGGATCAACAACACAGATTCCAACAATCTTCCAATATTGACAAAACATGAACATACTACATTTAATCATATAAATGATCAGACAAAGATAGAGAAAGATTAGACAACATGTGTAAAGTCTTACATAAGCCACTGCTTACTCACATTATCATATATACAAATGTTCAAATTACAATGTGGGAGTCAAAATCTCAACCACTCTATGTGAACAGATATCATATATGTGTGTGAAAAGATCATATATTACAAAAATAGCAACGAATGCTAACAAGTTTGCTGCCATAAATCCTCAAACTCATATGGAAACACCTTCTCGAACACCTCGTCCAAATATGCATAAAGCATACATGTACTGAGTCTCTTATACCTATGCCAAATAGGACTCCTCGTGATATGGATGCCACTTCCATATACTTCAAGTAGTACCTGTGTGCATAAAGAGAATATGTACCCTGAATTCTTAACATAAGATGTAAATCTTATGTTAACCACCATCCAATGTCTTTGAAGTAACCTGAAATCTTCATGTAGAAGACAATCTTCAAATATATCATGTGAATGGTTGATCCACACCACCAAGCTACTGCGGGGTAAATCCTCTCCATAATCAAGAGTGTGAGCACACTCTTCTCCTCCAAGAAGAACTCCATAGCCGCTCCTCAATATGCTCCAATATAGCACCATGGCTACCCCATGTGCTAAGAAGCACCACCTCTATTGAGGGACCAAGCTCCAAAGCTTGTGTTGCAAAAGGTGTAGGATGATTTACAAAGTGACCCAAGCTTGTTCCTATATAGCATAGCCTTCATGGTAATAAAGCAATATCCAAAAGCATAACACAATGATCATAATTGTAGCTTTTAATGAACACATGTGTTTCATCAAGATATATCAACAATATTCCCTCTCCCATGGATAATTTGGTAGCTTCTTCTCTTTGAACATTGACCTACACATCACTACCAAGATGTATCAACAATATTCCCTCTCCCATGGATAATTTGGTAGCTTCTTCTCTTTGAACATTGACCTACCTGCTTTCACAATGGTTTCGTTCCTCCTTTTTGCTAGACCATTTTGCTATGGCATATATCTGGTTTTAATCTCTTTGATCCCGCCTTCTTGTAAGAAAAAGTCCAACTTGTGGGGGAAATATTCTCCCCCTCCATCAGACCTTATCCTCTTCAATGTTCTACCTATTTGATTCTCTACATGTGCAAGATACTTCTTGAAACAAGGAAACACTTCATCTTTATGCTTCATGAAATATAATATGGTCCATCTCCCACAACCATCATTCAAAGATACATAATACATTGACAATGAGATAGATGTTTCCTTGCTTGGTCCCCAAAAATCAATGTGAACAAGCCTCAAGATGTCTCCATGTATATATCCCTTTCTTGTGAAAGTATTTTAATGAGACTTGCGAAATTTGCATGCACTGCATTTGTAAATCAGGTGTTGCTTTGTGATATTTGGTAGTCCAAGTAAACTTTGATCTTTGCTATTTTTTTTTTAATACTCTCTCCAATGTGACCTAACTTTTAGTGCCAAACTTCTAACTTTGATATGATTTGTGTACCATAATTGAAAAATATGTTCCTTGTGTCTTAGATTTCAAAGGCGAATAGTCTACTTATGCTTTCACCTTTGGCAATCTTCTTAAATCCTTGGTATGGATCCTCCACATAGACTCCATACTTTTTAAACCTCACTTGCAATCCTTTCTCCACAATCTATCCTAGAATTATCAATTTTTTGGTGATGCTAGGTACATAGAGAACTCTTCTTAAGTTCATATTACCATTTGATGTCTTCACGTTTCCAATCTTTTCTACACGGTGCATTCATCGTCTCTTATTTTCACTTCATGCTTTTTCTTGGGGTCTTCTAAATCTAAGAGTGGTGTTACATTCCCTGCTACATGATTTGAAAAATTAGAATCAACATAGAATACATGTTTGTCTGATTTACCTTCTCTCATAGTCATATTCATGAGTAGAAGTGATTCTTCTTGTGATTGATCATCGATGAAGATTTTGTATTCTCTCCTTGCTTTGTAACATCATTGATAGTTTTTGAAGTTTTTATTTCCATTATATCTTCCTCTTTGGTTCCGTGGATTCTTGAAGCATTATCAGTGATATGATTTGTAAGTATCCATATGGCACAAGATGATGATCTTTGAGATCTCACTCTACCTTGTCAACCTCCTTTTCCTCTTGCTCTTGAACTTCTCCCTCTTCTTGCAAAGTGAGCTTGGAGGTAGTTGCTTCTTCATCTAAATTCTTTCCTTTTTCTTTAGCATCTTTACTTCTACTTTTATTAGTGTACAGGGCACCGGATTAATTATCTATTTATGTTGAAGAGTGGTCCCATGAGTGCGTTGACATTGGGTACTTCCATGTCCATGGATAGGTCCATGGCAATGGTGAATGCTTCCCACTTATCATCTACTTTGATTCCATATTTGATTATTTGCTCTTCATCTATGATCTATCCAAGGCTTCCTAATTTATTAGCTATGTCCTTTACTTGGTGATAAATTTGATGAAATTATTCTTGGATTGCTTCTTGAGGGATGTGAATCCATCCACAAATGATTCTTCATGGCCTTAATGTTTGAAGAGAAGAATGATTCAAGTGCATTCCAAGTCTCTTATGAAGTCTTATAGCCCCTAATGTGTGGATGTAAGAAATGAGAGATACAATGTAAGATATATGACCTTGCCAAAGCATCGTTTGCACACCATGTATTCAATATCTCTTGCTCCTCTTGAGCTGATTGTCCTTTGGTCCTTAGACTAGGCATCACTTCAGCTCCAGATATGTATCCATAGATATTTCTTCCTTTCAGGTACGCTTCTATCCTTAGAGACCATGCTAGGTAGTTATTCCAATCCAATTTCACAATTCAAGAAAGAAAATCATCTTCCATAATGTATACACTATGATGATGCTTTGATAGCAATGTGAGAAGGTGATGGTAGAGTATAGCGATGAGTGGGTGTTTGCAAAAACTTGATCTAGGACTACATATTGCTTGCTTTGATACATTTATAGGATTATCAATAATGCACAAATATGACCATCGTACTTTGGAACAATGTAATCAAAAGTTTGTCAAGAAAGACTATTTGTAGATTATGACTCATGAGTATGAAGAGAAAGCCTTCTATTTATGGAAGAAAGTACTCAAAAAAATGCTCACTGCTCTTAACTTACTATCAATTGAGCAAACTCTTTTTGAAGAAATGTATAATAGTAAGGTAATTGAGCTATTCCAAGTTATAACTTGAATTTGGAGTGCCTAGAATGTGAGCAATATACTTAAGAAGTTATAGATGTGATCCTGATACTTCAAGAAGATAAAAATGCACATACATAGTTATAGAGATTGATTCATTTCTATGCACACAGAACTTGAATCATCAAATACTTGCATACAAAAGCTCACAAGGATTTAGACTTGATGATAAATGCATTGGTTGAGATAATGAGACCACAGATTCACTTCAATGACTCTAAGAAGCCAACAAACATGAATAGTAGGTAGTTAGTAGCACAAACTAGCTCAAGATGATGATGAAACTTCAAGTATATGTATTATATACGTAACATAAAATTCTTGGAACTAGTGTAGGACTCCTATGGCTAAAATTTAAGAACAATTAACACTCTTGAAGTGCGAGAGATCTTAATCTCTATTCACAACTTCCTCACTGAAATATGTATAACCTTTTTCCCATGATTTTAGTTGGTAGGTGTTGATGATTCTACCAAAGATTTCAATCAAAGTTTCAACTAGTTATTTTAATTTTGAATTCAAAATATGGTTCATGACTATTGGATCCTTTCATTTTTACTTTAATTCTTGAATTTTAAGGTTTAACAATTTTTAGAAAAAGTAAAAAGTGAGTACATGTCCAAAGTACTTCATAGGTTTAATATGCAAGGTGGAAAGGCATTGAGTACACCTTTACCCACATGTGTGAAATTGAGCAAGGATTATTACCCCCAAATCAGATGAGGAAAAGGAATTCATGACCAAAATTCCCCATCAGTCTACTATTGGTAGTCTCATGTATGCTATGGTAGCTATGAGACCAGACATTGCATTTGTAGTGGGAGTTGTGAGCAGCCATATGTCTAATCCTGGCTAGAAACATTGGGAAATGGTCAAAATGATTTTGAGATATGTGAATGGCACTAAGGATAAGTTTCTATGCTTAAGTAGAGGGAAAGTATCCATTATTGGTTACAAAGATTCTGACTATGCTGCTTATGTAGACAATTGTAAGTCTACATCAAGGTACATTTTTCATTTTGTTGGAGGTGCTATCTCTTGGGGATCTTGTCTTCAAGAATGTACAACTCTTTCCACCATAGAAGCAGAGTATGTTGAAGCAAGTGGGGCATGTAAAGAAGCATTATGTCTTTCTCTTCTTGCTTGTGATATGGGTTAACCTCAGCATGTACCTCGTTTTATCAGTGATAGTCAGAGTGCCATTGGTTTGGCTAAGAATCTGGTCTATCATGCAAAGACCAAGCACATTGAGGTGAGGTATCACTTAATTAGAGATTTCTTAGCCACTGAGTGCATTATTCTTGAGAAGGTTCACACTCGAGATAATGTTGCAGATGCTTTGACGAAAGCTCTACCACAAGATAGCTTTCGATATTGTTGTCACTTGATGGGGGGTTACTTGATTCATGATTTTACATAGTCACGTGTATACTGTATAACATGCCCATCACATGGGAGGTATATTTTGTATACTTAGACTGAGGTATTCTTTATCATTCTTCATTTTTTTCTCCCATAGTTACTTTGGCCATATTGGCCTTTAGTGGGAGATTGTTACCATTCGTGTCCATGTGAAAGGCCAAATGGCCACCATACACTTTTGTATATGTTCTTTAATAAAACATATAGTGGCTTTGTCAGCCACAAACTGGAAGTTTGACCACATTTGTAAGACCTAAGAAGTCTATGTTCGTGCTCCCTGTGTATTGAGTTTTTTGTGTATTCTGTAGCTTTGTGCAGAGTACCGTGTACAGTGCTTGGAGGTCGGTTTCTACTCCGAGGGTATCATTCTGAAGCTCTCGAGAAGGAGAGTGAACTATGGTGCATCACCATCAAAATACTTCAGTACATGTGCAATTGAGCCATTCTGTATCATAGGAGTTCATATTCTCTTGTCTATCTCTCCTACCCTTTCCAAAGGTTGCTAAATTTCTATAACAACCTATTATGAATTCATTTTCTCTCTATAGGAAGTTGCATCTTCATAGTTCTTGTAATTTTTAGAAAGCTTATAAAGCACAAATAGCACACCTTAAAGGGTTTTGGAAAAGGCTTTTTGTACTATGATTTATAGCTATTTCTTTCTCTGCTAGTTTGTCTCAAATCCTATTAGGAAAACTAGTCTATTTGTGTGACTGAGTTGATATTGTATGGGTGTCTAATTCTAGTGATTAATAGTGCATTGAAAAACTCTTAGTGTCTATTTTATGTGGTTAAAAGGTTTGTTAATGGAATTTGGGAAATGAGAGGTATATCAATCTTAGTGAGTACTAGTTTGACAGCATCTACGTCTTGGGCAGGGTCCAAGCTTCTTGTTGTGCATTGGAGGAGAAATCTTCCATCACTTCCTATAAATGATATATGACTTTCAACAAATTTTTGTTGTTGCACTATTTCCCTCAATCTCAAAATGCATGTACAAGTGATAGAAGACAAATGGGTTTAAAGTTTTTGAGAGGGGAAAGTGCATGCGTACAAGTAGCCTTTCAATCACAAAACAAAAATAATATACCTTGATCGAAGTTAAGAGGAATTCTTCCTTTTTTTCCAAAAGTATGTGAACAACATTGATTTTCTATTATAGGATTCGGTCTTCGTACATGTATAATGTGGAAGGGTCTTTGCTTTTTGGAAAGTAGTAATATGGACTAACCATCGAAAGTGAAGGCAAGTAGGACCATGGACAAACCCCTAGAAGCCACTGAAATGGGAGGAAAATAGGGCCATGGAGCAACCAATGGGAGCCAAGAAAAATGAAAGAAGAGAGGAAAATCCCATGAAAGCCACATAATTGAGTAGCCCTTTGGAAGGATCTACGTATGGTACTATTGTTTGTGCTATATGTATATATAATTTAAGGCTATAAGTCATGAGGCTCTACCCAATATACTACTTGATTGCTTGAAAAGGCTATTCAATGTGTTGAAATTGTTGGAGTTAGACGTCTGCGGAAGCACACGAACAACACAAGGAAGAAGAAGAAACTTGGAGCACAAACACACAACTCTAAAATGTATTACTAGAGAATGTACAACGATAAGTAGCCCATTAGGGCAATAGGCGTATATACAAGCCGGGGGGAAAAAAACCTCCTAAAGAGGGAAAAAAGTGCCCCGGCGGTCCTAGTGTGTACACACACATCACTACCTAAATATATCAACAAATCCCCCCTGGGAGTGATGTGGTGAACAAGGAGCTGGCACTCATGTATAAGGAAGTGCCAAGCTCTGTGGAAATCACTCCACAAAAGGAAGTAAGCCCAAAGCTTTGCGGAAAGCTTCAAACTTCTCCCTGGGCAGAGCCTTCGTGAAAAGGTCTGCAATGTTCTCCTGCGTGGGCACATATGCCAAGCTGATATCCCCAGCAAAGAACCTCTCCCTGACATAGTGATAATGCACCTCAATGTGCTTAGTGCGAGCATGGAACACAGGGTTCCTCGCAAGTGCCAATGCGCTCTGACTGTCACTGAAGATGGTGGTGGCAGAAGACTGACCAACACCCAAATCAGCCATAAGGCCTCTAAGCCACACACACTCAACAGTAGCTGGGAAAGCTGCCCTATACTCAGCCTCACAACTGGAAGTGACCACAGTAGGTTGCTTTTGCTCAACCAAGATATACATGAGCTACCAAGCATGAAGCAAAAGCGACTAGTGGACACACTAGTGTCATAGCAACCAGCCCAATCAGAGTCAAAAAAAGCATGCAAATCTAGCGCTAGGAATCCCACCTTGGGATAAAACAACCCAAGTAGCTGAGTACCACTCAAGTAGCGAAAGATGTGCTTAACTGCTTGCCAATGCTTGACTCTTGGGCAATGCATAAATCTGCTCATTTGTGAGACAACAAACTAAATATCTGGCCGAGTAATGCATAAGTAAATCAAGCATCCAACAGCCTGCTGATAGAGAACAACATCAAATGCATCTCCAGCATCATGAACACTCAATCGTAAACCTATCTCCCATAATAGGATAAGAGGAAATGTTGGCGCATGTAACAGTATTCCCTGTAGGGGCAGGCTCGAGTGAAGAGAAGAAACTGCGCTGCAAGGTAATATGTTTGGTTGCCCCACTGTCAACATACCAAACATCTGAGTCTACTACAGACATGCACTGATCATGAGAAGATGGGCCAAAACTGCAGATAGTAGTAAACACCCATTCTTCTTCCTGCACAAGATTTGCAGACTCTGTTTTTGGTGTAGAGGCCTCTGCAACAACCATTCCGGCCTCTTTCTTCTTTGCCTCTTTAGCAGCCTGTTTTGGACAGTTCTTTATGATATGATCATTCCCTTTACAGTACTTACAAAACAATTTCTGCTTTTCTAATTTCTTCTCATCTTTATCTTCCTTCTTCGAATATGAAGAATTAGCAGATTTTTGCTTACTAGTTGAAGAGCTCCATTTTCCTTTGCCCTTCTGACTAGCCAGGAAAGCTTGATCTGCAACTCGCTTAATGGACTTGTTTTGCCTGGACTGATCTTCCTGCAATAGAATAGAGACTAACTCCTCAAATGATAAGGCATTTGGATTGCCTTTCATCATCAACCGAAAAGTAGAAGCAAAACTCTGATATGAATCAGGAAGACCATTCAGAACGATTTGCACAAGTGAGCTATCTGGTATAACCTCATCAGCAGAAATCAATTGTTCCTTCAAGTCTTTGATCTTTGTTAGGAAACTATCCATAGAATCACCGTCATTCATGTGCTCACTCTCCAACTGTTTTCGGAGGTAAGCAACACGAGCCTCATTCCTAGCTTGGTACAATGTGGTAAGTGTATCCCAAGCATCCTTAGCTGTTCTGCAAGAGCGAATATGAGGAATAATGGCACGTTTGACAGACAAAGCTATCAATGCATGTGCTTAGGCATCTCTGCCATCCCAGTGAATCTGCTCTATAGTAGGTGCAACAAAAATAGCAGCACGAACAGGAATCTGCGGAATATCATCTTCGACACCATCTTCATCAGCTCAAGCACCTGTATTTGCAGTACCTGTAGTCAGAGGTGTAACAGGACGTCTTTCAACACCCTGCACAATGTTCCACAATCATTTTGCAACCAATACATGTTGCATCATATAAGCCCATAATGGGTAGTTGGTACCATCGAACTTATCCTCAACAGCCAACATACGGAATACATCATTGCTTTCAGCCATGGCCAGTGACTAAAGTACCTTGATGTAGAAAATTGGCTGTATCTCACAAAGTTGAACAAAAATGCCCCGATGAATTCTGCTAGACTTGTAGTAGACTTTGAGACGCTTATACTGGCGAACAGAAATTGGTATATACCTTTGGCACAAAAAGACGAAATAGCCTGCACAAGCATTGGGATAATGCATTTGGAGGCCGAAACGAGCTCAGATCGCGATTTCGGCACTAGAGAACGAAGCTGTTTTGATCTCTGAAACACGCTAAGTATGCTCACCAAATTTTGTGTGAATCTGAGACTGCAAACGGAGGAGTGTCGACGGCACCCTAGATGAAGCGACGACCTGCTCTGATACCAATTGTTGGAGTTAGACGTCTGCGGAAGCACGCGAACAACACAAGGAAGAAGAAGAAGCTTGGAGCACAAACACACAATTCTAAAATGTATTACTAGAGAATGTACAAAGATAAGTAGTCCATTAGGGCAATAGGCGTATATACAAGCCGAGGGAAAAAAACCTCTTAAAGAGGGAAAAAAGTGCCCCGGCGGTCCTAGTGTGTTCACACGCATCACTACCTAAATATATCAACAGAAATCAAAGCTAATATGTTCACTCTTCACAAGCTATCTGATACTCTAATCTTGAGAGATGTGTGAGTGATGCTCATTTTTTTTTCTTTCAAGAGCTCTTGAATTTTCTCTCAAAGTTGATTGTGTGGAGGTTTAAAGTTGAGCATAGAGAATTATAAGATTTTTCTTCAAGGAAAGAGATGAAACGACCTAGTTAAGAGGAGCCTCTAGCATAGATGCTCTAAATGTGCATCGATAGGTCTCCTCCCCTATAGGGGCTTCTTTCCATAAATGGCCTTTGCTCCTTTTGAACTACTACAAAGCAACACTTCGTCTTGTCTACAGAGATGTTGTTTGATACCTTGCTTTTGCAAGATTTTATCTTATAGTGTTTCTCTTGACACAATTACTTGATGCCCAAATTCCTTTCCATCACTTGAATTTGGAGATGGGCTTTGCTAGCAGATTCTTAATCCCCCTTGAGATTGTTTACCATTTAACACTTAGTTGATTGCTCAATTGACATGCTCAAAATTGTGTTAGAAAATTCTTTGAAGTACTTAGCACACTCAGACTCACCTATTGGAATTGAAGATTTTTCTTCCCGATACTCCAAGGTCAAGCTTCTTGTCTCATATGGATGGAGGTGCTAGAGGGTATCCATTCCTTTTGCTTGAGTGAGAAATCTTGGGGATGCTCGATACTCCTCAAACATTATGATGCTTGGACTACCCACTCATCCGATTATTCCTTATCAGTATGTGCCTATCAACCTCTGCAAGTGATACTCCTTAAGTGATACTCCTTAAGTGATACTTTATGTCACTCTAACACAATGATAAGTATCAACATGAGGAGATCCACCTCAAAATTGTGAATCAGAGGAGACATGAGGGTGGTATGATGACCATGAGCAAGTGGTAATACAAATGTGTGAGTGAGAAGCACACCAACATGCACACACATACACACACACGTACACACACATGTACACATGATAAGACAAAGAGATGTAGCAATGGAATCTTTGATTAGCCACCTCAAGAATCCATCCTAAAAAATGAGCTCTCTAGCTCTGTTTATAGTTTTTGACTATCTATGGGCTTGTTCAGACCTAGTGTCTGTCTTAGTTAAAAATTAGGTTCGTAAGCTATTTTGGAGGCTCAAATGAGCTCTAAAAATTTTGAACTTTGGTATGTACATAGAACTAGCATTCTTCAAGCTCGAGAACTCCTCGGCTTGAATCTCTCTCTCTCTCTCTCTCTCTAAATGGAGTTGGAATCATAAAAAACATGATGTACAATGTGGTGGAGTGATGAAAATCACTACTGGATAATTGTTTAATTTGAAAAAAGAAATTCTTGACCTATTCATCGGATCTTCATTGACTTCCTTGTCAACTTTGCCTTGGTTTCCCTTCTCTCTATCCTAGTTCTCTTTGGATTGTCTGGCTCATGCTTCCTTGTCTTGATAAGCCTCCTAGACCTCTTTGGCTACTTCCAACACCCCCATCTCTCTCGTGCCTATCATCCATGACTGACCCTTGTTGAGGTTGTCATGAGATGTAGTATTGTACGACATCAGCTGCTAATTCATGTTCACAGAGGTGAAGGTCGTGTGCAAAATCTTTCATCAAAAGTTCCCACTTCACTAGACTTAGAACGTTCAGATGACGCATACCTAATTGGTCGGCATGGAGGGCTTGTTTGATTGCAATGAGATGTAGAAGATGTGTCAATATGGGAATGAACATTTCAGAGTGGTATTCCCAACATCAGATTGCGAACATCCTAGTAAGAGGAACCGTCTTACTAACTTCCAATATTTCAAGGTTTATTCACTAGATAGAGTAGCGCTTGATGGTCCATAAAAAATTTAAACTTATTTGCAAGCAAATAATGTCTAAACTTTTTGACCATATATGCCATGCATAATCCTTCTCTTCCTATTATGGTATAATTTTTCTCAATTGCATTTAACTTCCTACTTGCATAAGCTATTGGAAGATCAATGATACCTTCACATGTAGGTTGTGCTAGCACACACCCAATAGCATAATTGGATGTATCCACATGGACATGGAATGGATTATTCCAATCTGGTGTAGTCAAGATGGGTGTTGAACACAATCATTATTTGAGCTCTTTAAAGAGTTTTTGCACATGTGGATAAAACATCGGTAATAACCACAATGTCCCATGAAGGCTTGCACTTCCTTGACATTCTTTGGTCTAGGTAACTTGGCAATAGCTCAAACTTTGTCCTCAACATTTGAGATTCCATTCTTTGACACTATGTTTCCTAGAATCTTGCCTGGCCTCACCATGAAAACACAATTTTTTGGGTTCAAGCAGACTTGATATTCTCTACATTTGTCAAAGATTGATTTTAGCTCAGGGATGTGAGTTTGCCTAATGTTGGAATGAGCACATAAATCATCAACATAGACATCTAAGTTTATCTGCAAGAATAGTTTGAACACAAGACACATCAACCTTTGAAATGTAGCAGGAGCATTGGTGAGCCCAAAAGGCATCGGATGAAATGTCAATATACCACACTTGGTGGAAAAAGTAGTTTTAGTTGGTCTTCTAGGGCAATAGCTACTTGATTGTAGCTAGAAAGTCCATCAAGGAAGTTGTAGACTTCCTTGCTTGCTACATGTTCCAACAAATGCTCGGTGATAGGGAGCAGATAGCTATCTCTGATAGTGGTTGTGTTAACCTTTTTTAAGTTAATGTACACTCGTATCTTTCCATTCTTTTTGGGCAGTACTTCAATGGGGGATACCCATTTGGTATGCTCAATCTCATATATAAATCTAGCTTCTATTAAATGATCTATTTCCTGTTTGATCTTTACTGCATAATTATTATTGTATGTATACGATTTTTGCTTCATGGGTTTGGCTTCTAAATACATCAGAATTCTATGAGAACGGATATCCGGGTCTACTCCTTTCAAGTCTTTGTAGCTCCATGCAAACACATCTCTATACTCTCTTAACAAGGCAACCAACTTCTTTTCTTCTTCTTCGGTCAATTCATGTTCTATATATGTACATCATTCTTCATTATCTTCTATGGTCACAACAATTTTCTTAGTCTTATCTTTGTTGTCATATGCCACTCCTGTGAGTGCTTCTCTATTATGCATCCAGATCATGACCTTCTGATCTTCTATCTCGTACTTCTTGAAGAGTTTTGGGACTTCAAAGGGGGTCTCTTCCTCTACGGCCTTGGGGTTAGGTTCGCTCATACTAGGTTCACACTCCTCAATAACTGAATCACATAGGGGTGGTTCTATCTTGAAAACTGAAATATCATAGCCATCCTCATCATAATGGGGATCCCATTGTTCTTTATTGACTACTATATCCATGATGGCTAGAATTTTGCCCCAATTATGGGGTTCGAATTCTTCATCAAGGAAAACCATAGGTGCATAGTTTGGGTCTTAAATTGATCTAGAGTTCTTATTTACACCTACATCTCTAGATACTGCTCCTCTCTCTTCCTCTATTGTGACCTTATACATCCATAAGTGGGTGTTTTCATGCATCCACAAGGATCTTGATCCTATGGAGTGCACTGACTCTATGTCATCTGATGCTCTATGGATGGGGTTCCATTGTAAGGGGTGTACATCTCTGTGAGAATAGTCTTTGAAATTGACTTTAGTGGTGATAGTCTTTGACATTGACTTTAGTGGTGACACCTAAATGTTGTAGGTACAAGGAATTGTTTCCCCAATCTTTCACTATCTATAGCTAGCGCATGAATGGTCTCCCAATGTGGCCATCTACCATTTGTAGTTTCATCCTCGTAGGCATGAGTGTCGACCTGCCCCAACGCTTCCATAAGGAGGTGGTAGCAATGGAAACTCTTGCACCTGAGCCCAAAATAGCTTTGGTGGTATAGTGCTGATAGGTAACAAGGAGATAGTTATTTCCTTCTTCACCTTCACTCATATCTCCTATCTTGTCCAAGGGTATCTCTGGGAGTATCTTATGTGTTCCTACCTGAGAGGGTGGCTTAGTTACTTCTAGCATTTGATTTGCTATATGCTTCCACGGTTTTGGTTTCACTTTCAAGAGCTCCTCTAAGATGTGATGAAACTATACCTTGGTATTCTTTACCACTTCTATGTTCCTAGGTATGATTTACTCCTCGTTTATTACCATGACAGTCGGGCCTCTCATTTGAATATATTTAGATTCCTATGGTCTTGTGAATTGAGGCAATGCCTGTAGAGAGTTGGATTCAAAGTCTAACCATTCACTAGCTTGAGCACCTTCTATTTCTTCATAAAGAGAGGGAATGTCCTATGGAAATTGATCATGAAGATCATCCACTGCCTCAATGGTTGGGAGGACTCTCACTCTCCTTGGCCCATTTCTCCTCTTGAATCTCTTTTAAAAATTCTTTTGAGTATTCATTCACAGAAGAAGAGATTTCCAGATTAGTGGAATTAGGGGCATACGCTTCCTTCGGAGGCAAACTTATCCTTTCACTTCCGTAAATATTTACCTTCAATGTAGCTTACTTTCAAGATTTGGCAATTATTTTTTCTAGTCTCTCTTACAATCCATCAAAAGTGAAATCGTTCCTTGGCAGAGTTAGTACAATTGAAAAGATGGCTTGCCTCAAACATAGTTTGAGCCAGTTCCACCATTTTTGCACAAAGTTTAGTTCATTCAATTTTTATGTTAGCTTTGGGATAACACTTATCTAACTCTGCCACATCTGGTCCTTCTTGGATTGTGTCTTGATATGCCTTGAATATCATGTCTTCTGGAGTAGGATTTGCTAGGACCGATCCTTCTCTTAGTGATGGTGGTTTGGTGGGATGGTTTTGATGTAGTAAGGGTGGTGGGTTGTGAGGGTGCATATGAGATGCAATCCCTATTAATTTAGTTTTAGTTCCCTTAAAACCTCTTTCAGTTCACTCGTCTTCTTCATCCATTATCTCTTCATTCTTTCATAGCTCTCTTTCTAGGCTCTCGTTCTTTTTTTTTTGTTGTGCTCTTAGTCTCATTGTTGTTTGGGCTCTTCTCTTAACCTAAGCCTTGGTTTTGATGTAGGGCTTGAGCTCTAGTTACTACTTCCACTGGGACTGTGGTGTTTGTACTCCCACTAGACTCTACAACCAAGCCATTACCATTGATCAGTGTGATTTTATGTGCATTGCCTGGGTTCTTTGGACAAACACCTCTAACGAGAGGCTCCTTCGAAGCACAACGCGATGTCCTCTTTCTACCTGTGATCCTCTTACATTCTTCTATTAGATTCACCAAAAAGATACATTGTACAGTCATTGCCTTTTTGGTGAGTGAATTTTCACCAAAACTACATAAATATATTTTTATAGGAATATTTTTTATGGGAATATTTTTTATAGAAATCTAATTTCAAAGGCCTAACACTTGGCATCCATGGTGGACTCGAACCCTAAAATGAAGAACTTAATCCATGGTTGAGCCTTCTTCTTCCTCTAGATCCTCATCTCTTGACATGTGCGATTCTACCTTTAAAGATTCCTTAGCTTCTTGGAAGGTTACATGTATCTTTTTGACTAATGTCTTCAACAATTTTTGGACTTGATGAGGGTCCAATGGAATTGCTTTAGTGGACTGCTGACTACTAGTGGAAGTTGTGGAGAGAACGACAATAATCTAGTCTAATTTTCTTGTCCTATCAAGGGCATAAAGAAAAACTATCTCATTAAGTATAGGGTTAAGACCATCCATAAACCATCCCCTTAGCACATCATTTGGTTGTCGTTCTGGCATCAAAATTCAGTGTAGTGTACTTCTGAACAAGGATGCGTAGTTAGTGATTGTTTGTGTGGGTTGTTGCACCATATACTGCAATGTGATAAAAAGCTCTTCCATTGTCTTAGACTTTTGACATCTTCTCAAAAAAGATGTGTGCAATACATTGCATGTCGTAAAATGATTATGAGTGAATTCAATTAACCACTTCATTGTACAATGCAACTTGAAACACTTGACATGTTTTCGTGTCATCATATCCACCTTCCAATATATCATAATGATTTTCAAACAATCAAATATGGGTATCTGAATCATTGTCCATTTTTCCACTAAACATTCCACTGATGCGATGTGTAGGAACCATCATTTGTCTCAAACTTTGCCTATATTGCCACGCATCTACCATAGATGTCAAGGGTGAGAATCCCTCTTCCAATTTTTCTTTTGGTTCAATTGGCCAATCGTGCAATTGCTCCACCTAGAATAAATCCAAGAGGTCAGGTGTTGCTTTAGAATCCCAATATGTCTTATCCTTGTCTTGCTCTGATTCTCTCTTAGCTTGCTTACCTTCATAACCCTCTACTCTCAACTTTACAGCCTCAAATGTTGCTTGTACTTCCAAGAGTTGTGTGATCCATGGATATGGAATTACTCCCCTTCCCATAAGCAAGAATAATCGCTTTGGGATTCAAACACTTCTTGATATTCCGCTAGCAAAACTTTTGGTGGTTTCAAAAACAAATGCACCATCTATAGTCAATTTCTCATGTTTCTCATTAAGTTGTGAAAATTTGGCTCAAAAAAGTCTGGCATGATCTACCTCCATCATCTCAAAAGCCCATAGATTTCTTGTTACTGCTTACCATGCAATCCACCAATGACAGCCAATCCCATTGTGGCCACAGAAATGTTTATGCTCTAATTCCACAAGCTAACGGGCTTTGGGGAACTAGGATTACTAGCAATACATCATACCTTTCTATTCCCTTATCATAAAAAATAGTCTATATCCTATTCTAGCATACATCTTGCTAAAAGTACAAAGAAGAAATCACACATGAACAGGGGCTTTGGGGAACTAGGATTACTAGCAATACATCATACCTTTCTATTCCCTTATCATAAAAAATAGTCTATATCCTATTCTAGCATACATCTTGCTAAAAGTACAAAGAAGAAATCACACATGAACAATCTTACAAAACCTTGGATGTATTCAATACAGAGACTTACAACGAGTCTTTGTATACAATGCCATAGATCCTCCTATTAGGTCAACACGAAATAGTTATTATCCCAAAAAGTTCTAAGGAATTAACATTTGCAAGGCTTTTGGGATCCACATAATCGGCATACTAATAGCATCATGAAACTCGTTATGGATTTTGTTTAGCAATTCACTTATATTAGAGTATGTAAATGGGTGATAAGGAAAATCAATAAAAAAATGCTAATTACCACACTTGTTGATGAATCATGAGTGGAAGGCATTCTAATTTGTGCATAAGTCAATTTTGTTTATTTTTGCCTATATTTTGAGAGCCATTTGGAACCTAACATGACATCTTCATCCATACAATCCAAAACATAAAAGTTTTCCATGAAGCATTTCTCATTTATGAACACACTTGTTTCTATCATGCCATACAATTTAAGAAGGATAAATTGGAAGGTAAAATGCTTTCACTTATGTAAGATACCACTTCAATACTCACAAAGTTCCGTTCACAATTTTTGTTAGTCAAAGCAAAGTTCCTAACTTCAACTTTGGATGTTGTTTTATATCCTTCCTTTTCTCCCTACATCCTTCTTTCGAGTGCAACAACATCTTCATTTTTCCAATCTCCATTTTTCACCTACCTGTTTGTTTTGTTTTTTGCCCTTCATTCTCTCATTTGCTTTCTTCATTCCCATTTTTTATGAGGGATTTTTTTTTGTTCTTAAGGGTATTTATGATTTATTTTGTTATGATTTTGATAGGTGTGAATAACTCCAAATGGGAATAATCATCACAAATAAAACCAATTATCTCATGAAATCCATCAATATTCACACATTCATTGTCTTGTGGCACCCAAAAGCTATCATTATTGCATGACTACAACACCAAAGTCATCCAATCATGACGAGTCAAGAAAAGAAAACTTTACTCAACACATATAGGATTTAAGAACCAAATTCATGCAAAAGGGTAAGTTTGGCACTCTTAATGAGAACCAAGATCGAAACACCCCTTTTCCTCATCCCAAGAACAACCTTAGCCCTTAGGAGGACTTTATCTTCATGCATAGCAATTATGCTCCAAATACCTACATTCGTATGACACACACCACTTAGGAGCACTAATCTCATGTGTATGTCTCAAGATCCAAGGCACACCAAAATGACTTAAAATGATAGTACCCAATGCTATGAGTGATTGCTAATATCCTTCATTATTGATCCCCATAATTCTAACTTCTACACTATACATGCATGTCAAACCTCACAAAAGTCCTTGGCATGCATAAACCCCTCCTTGTACTAAACCAAAAATTTATGCACCATGGCGATTCTCCATATAATTTTAACTAAGATCCCTCTTAGTATTTCTCTCTCTCTCTCTCTCTCTCTCTCTCTATATATATATATATATATATCTATATATATATATATATATATATATATATATATATATATATATATATATATATATATATATATATATGTGTGTGTGTGTGTGTGTATGTGTGTGTGTGTGTGTGTGTCAGCAATCCCTCGTTTCATGTGTCACCCTTCAATATCCCTAGTGTCCCTTCTTGTGAGGTGGAATAGGTGAGGAAATAATTAAAATTAGGTTACCTTTGTTTTTGGTCTGTGTTTATCTCTGTTGCCTTCTCTCATACAACATAATTAATATAAATGTGTTCTTCATTGTGATGCCAATAGTGCCCTCTAAAAGCAAACCTAGGAGTTGTTGGAGGAGAAGCACCCAGTCAGTAATAGAGCCAAATGAAGTTTGAAGGGGCTATCAAATCTATTGTAAACATCTTGATAGAAGCAATTGAAGATTTTCTTAGCAAAGTGCCTATGTTCTACTTTAGTCTCTTCCATAATATGAGAAGTTGTAGAGGATTCTCAAGGCGGCATGTCCTTGGGTTTGTCCAAGGGGGTACATGTCCTTGGGCTTGTCCAAGTGTCCAACCAAGTGTCCCTCATGTGGAGTCTTTCCCAAGGGTAATCACATCCCTTCTAATTTCCCAAGGGCTATCATATGCCTTCTAATTTCCCAAGGGCTATCACATGGCTTCTAATTCAAATGAGGATCCTTCTTTGATGTACACCCCAAGGTGTTACTTAGAGAAGCTTCACCCAAGACTAAGGTTCCGAGACTTTAGCATAAATTAAAACTAAGGGTCATAAACATTCAATTGGGAGCTCATATGAATAAATACCCCAAGGGTTGAAACCAAGGTTTCAACCCAAAGGTTCAAGCATGTGCCAAGGTTAAATCAAAGGCTAAACCAAGGTCAGTATACATCATTTCTAACCCTTAGAATCAATATATTTAGCCTTCTAGACCCATGATTTATACAATTTTTCCCCAACAAACATTCATACATAGCTCTCTTCCATTCCTCTTTTGTTGATGCCTCCTCATACATTTCTTGATCATTATCTCCTAGAGCCTCCATCATATAGGCATAGTGCTTGGCAATGAAAGAGTCATAGCTTAACTTTTGTATTGGCTTTTTGAACCTTGAGGATCTCCTTTCATTCCCTTTTGGTTATCAATAAATGTAACAAAATACCTTGAACCTCTTAAGGATGACTCTTTTGAAGGTCCCCATACATCAGTGTGGATGAAATCCAAGATATTTGTAGCCCTATGTGTGCTCCTTTGGAATGGTTGTCTTGCTTGCTTCCCTAGTTGACAAGCATCACAAGAATCATGGAATCCTTTGTTCTCAAACATGGGTAGCCCTCTTACAAGCTCTTCCTTGCTCATATTCCTTAGCTTAAGAATGTTTACATGCCTTGTTCTCTTGTACTAAAGGTCAATTTCAGCAATCCTTTGATTACCAATCATAACATAGCATATCTCGCTTGAATTTGGAGACACATCCAAGGTGAGCATTCTTCCTTCCTTTCTTCCTTGAGCAACAAGCCTATTTCCATATTTAGGATTCCTTATAAATCATCCTTTGTCATTGAACGTGACCGGCAAACCTTTCTCTACCATTTGCCCTACTAAAATAAGGTTCTTAGTAATAGATGGAACATGCAATACCTTCTCAAGCACCTTGGCTGATTTGTCACATCCAAGTCTCACATCTCCAATGTGCTCCATGGTATGCTCGGTGTTGTCACCTATCTCCACACACCCTTTGGACTTTGGAACCTCCAAATTATATCACCTTCACAATACATATGATTGTTGCACCTTGAGTTTATATACCATTTGGTATCATGATTAGCATCCTTTGAATAACCATGTCTCGTAGCAAACAATTAATCATTGTTGATATATTTATGTAGTCATGTGTGTGAACACTCTAGTACTGCGGGGGCACTTTTTTCCCTCTTTAGGAGGTTTTCTTCTCTCGGCTTGTATATACACCTATTGTCCTAATGGGCTACTTATCTTTGTACATTCTAGTGGTAATACATTCAGTATTGTGTGTTGAGGTCCAAGGTTCTTCTTCCTTGTGATGTTCGCGTGCTTTCGTAGACGTCTAACTCTAGCAATTGGTATCAGAGCAAGTCACCGCTTCATCTAGGGCATCGTCGACGCCTCTTCGGTTGTAGTCTCAGAATTGCACAAATTTTGGTGAGCATACTCAGCGTGTATCCGAGATCAAAACAACTTTGTTGTGTGGTGCCAAAATCACGATCTCAACTCGTTTCGGCCTCCGAACACACCATCGCAGTGCTTCTACATGCTATTTTGTCTTTTTGTGCCAAAGGTATATACCAGTTTTGGTTCGCCAGTTTAAGCATCTCAAAGTCTGCTACAGGTTTAGCAGAATTTGTCTCGGCAATTCTCTTTAACTTTTTGAGATACTGAAAATTTTCTGCATCAAGGTATTTTAGTCACCGTCCATGGCTGAAAGCACTGGTGTATTTCGTATGTTGGTTGTTGAGGATAAGTTGGATGGTACCAACTACCCGTTGTGGGCTTATATGATGCGGCATGTATTGGTTGCAAAAGGACAGTGGAACATTGTGTAGGGTGTTGAAAAACGTCCTATCACACCTGCAACTGTTACAACTGCAGGTACTGAAGTTGATGCAGGTGTCGAAGATGATGATATTTTGCATATTCCTGTTCATGTTGCGGTTTCTACTGCACCTACTATAGAGCAAATTTTTTGGGATGGCAGAGATTCCCACGCACATGCATTGATAGCTTTGTCTATCAAACGTGCCATTATTTCTCACATTCGCTCTTGCATAATAGCTAAGGATGCTTGGGATACACTTACTACATTGTACCAAGCTAGGAATGAGGCGCGTGTTGCTTACCTCCGAAAACAGTTGGAGAGTGAACACATCAATGAAGGTGATTCTATGGACAATTTTCTAAGAAAGATAAAAAACTTGAAGGAACAATTGATTTCTGCTGATGAGGTTATACTAGATAGCTCACTTGTGCAGACCATTCTAAGTGGTCTTCCTAATTCATATCAGAGTTTTGCTTCTACTCTTTGTTTGATGATGAAAGGCAATCCAAATGCCTTGTCATTCGAGGAGTTAGTCTTTGTTCTCTTGCAGGAGGATCAGTCTAGGCAGAACAAGTCCATTATGCATGCTGCAGATCAAGCTTTCCTGGCTAGTCAGAAGGGCAAAGGAAAATGGAGCTCTTCAATTAGTAAGTAGAAATCTGCTGATTCTGCACAATCGAAGAGGGAAGAAAAATATGAAAAGAAATCAGAAAAGTAGAAATTGTTTTGCAAGTATTGTAAAGGAAATGATCATATCATAAAGAAGTGTCCAAAACTGGCTTCTAAAGAGGCAAAGAAGAAAGAGGCTGGAATGGTTGTTGTTGAGACCTCTACACCAAAAACAGAGTCTGTTAATCTTGTGCAGGAAGAAGAATGGGCGTTTACTATTGTTCGCAAGTTTGACCCATCTTCTCATGAGCAATCCATGTTTGTAGTAGACTCAGATGTTTGGTACTTTGACAGTGGGGCAACCAAACATATTGTAGTTTCTTCTCTTCACTCGAGCCTGCCCTACAAGGAATACTGTTAGATGCACCAACAAGTCCTCTTATCCTATTATGGAGTTGTTAAGATCATTTTGACTATTGTTGATGGTAGTTCTTTCCCTTTGTCAAATGCTTTGTTTGTGCTAGGGATCAAGAAAAATCTGTTATCAGTTTCTACATTAGCCAAGATTGGCTTGGTTGTGAAATTTGTTGATGACAAATGTACAATCCATGATCTATCAAACAGCGACGTGATTATTGCTTCTGGCATTTTATGTTGTGGGTTGTATAAACTCATAGACTATGAAAGATCTGTAAATTATTCGGCATGTGCAGTACATGATTCTGAGGCTATGTCAGATGCAAAGCTTTCGCATGCATGCTTTGGTCATCTGAATTTTGCTAGTTTGCTACACCTGTAGATCAAAACTAAGTTGTGTCATGCCAAAATCACAATATGAGCTTGTTTCGACCTCCAAATGCATTATCATAGTGCTTGTGCAAGCTATTTCATCTTTTTGTGCCAAAGATATATATAGGTTTCGGTTTGCCAGTATATTAGTTTAGTAGAACTCGACAAGTTAGTTCTATTCAGCTTTTTGAGATATAGTCAATTTTTTGCATTAGGGTATTTTAATAAGTGGCCATGGCTGAAAGCAGTGATGTATTTCATATGTTGGCTATTGAGGATAAGTTGGATGGTACAAATTACCCATTGTGGGCTTATATGACACATCATGTATTATTCACAAAAGGACTATGGAATATTGTGCAATGTGTTGAAAAACTTCCTATTATACCTGCAAATACAAGTACTGAAGTTGATGCAGATGGCGTCAAAGATGGTGATATTCTACAGATTCCTGTTCATGCTACGGTTCTTGTTGCACCTATTGTAGAGCAAATTCATTGGGATGGCAGAGATGCTCAAGCACATGCATATAGCCTTGTCTGTCAAATGTGCCATTATTCCTCACATTCGCTCTTGCAGAATAGCTAAGGATGCTTGGGATACACTTACCACATTGTATTAGGCTAGGAATGAGGCTTGTGTTGCATACCTCCAAAAACAGTTGGAGAGTGAGCATATGAATGAAGGTGCTTCTATGGACAATTTTCTAAAAAAGATCAAAGATTTGAAGGAACAATTAATTTCTGCTGATGAAATCTTTCCTGACAGTTCACTTGTGCAGACTATTCTGAATGGTTTTCCCGATTCATACCACAATTTTGCTTCTACTCTTCGTTTGATGATGAAAGGCAATCCAAATGCCTTAACATTTGAGGAGTTAGTCTCTATTATGTTGCAGGAAGATCAGTCTAGGCTATTATGCATGTTGCAGATCAAGCTTTCTTGGCTATTCAAAAGGGCAAAGGTAAATGGAGCTCATCTAGTAGTAAGCAAAAATCTGCAAATGCCGCACATTTGAAGAAGGAAGACAATGATGAGAAAAAATAAAAAAAGCAAAAATTTTTTTGTAAGTATTATAAAGGAAATGATCATGTCATAAATAACTGTCCAAAACTGGCTGCAAAAGAGGCAAAGAAAAAAGAGGTTGGAATGGTTGTTGTGGAGGCCTCTACACCGAAAACAGAGTCTGCTAATCTTGTGCAAAATGAAGAATGGGCATTTACTACTGTTTGTAGTTTTGATCCATCTTCTCATGAGTAGTGTATGTCTGTAGTAGAATCAGATGTTTGGTACTTTGATAGTGAGGCAACCAAATATATTACCTTGCACTGCAGCTTCTTCACTTCACTTGAGTCTACCCCTACATGGAATACTATCACATGGGCCAATAACTCCTCTTATCTTGTTATGGGACTTGGTAAGATCATTCTGACTAGTATTGATGGTAGTTCTTTTACACTATCGAATGCTCTATTTGTGCCAGGGATCAAGAAGAATATGTTATCAGTTTCGGTATTATCCAAGATTGTCTTGGTTGTGAAATTTGTTGATGACATATGTATAGTTCATGATCTTTCAAATGGCGACATGATTATTGCTTCTGGCATTTTATGTCGTGGGTTGTATAAGCTCATAGACTATGAAAAATTTGTTAATGATTTAGAATGTGCAGTACATGATTCTCAGGCTATGCAAGATGCAAAGCTTTGGCAAGCACGCTTTGGTCATCTGAATTTTGCTAGTTTGTTACGCCTGCAGAAATCTCAAATGGTGTTCTCTTTGCCCAAACTTGAGGTGCCTGATAACATGTATGTGAAGGCTGTATTTTGGGCAAAATGCAACGTTACTTCTTCCCAAAGGATGGTCTAGTTTGAGCTACTCAGAAATTTCAACTTGTTCATAGTGATGTTTGTGGTCCTATGCAGACACCCTCTTTTGGAAACTATCTTTCCTTTGTGACTTTCATTGATGATTTTTCCAGGCATGCATGGGTATATCCATTGAAAGCAAAGTCCAAAGTGTTTATGTGCTCCAAATAGTTTCTGGTTTTGGTTGAAAATCTGTCAGCATGTAAAATGGGCACCCTCCGTTCTGATTGAGGAGGGGGGGAATATATGTCTTCTGACATTAATGCATTTTTGGTTGAACATGGGATAAAACATCAGTGTATAGTGCTTTATACACCTCAATGAAATGGAGTTGTTGAATGGAAGAACATTTCACTCATGGAGATGGCAAGGTTTATGGTCAAGAGTCAAGCTTTACCACATAGTTTTTGGCTTGAGGTTGTCATGTGTGGAGCATATGTACTTAACCGGTGTCTCACTAAAGCATTGCAATCTATCATTCCATATGAGGCTTGGCATGGTTGCAAGCCATCTATTTCTCATCTTCTAGTTTTTGGTTGTCCGGCATATGCATTAGTGCTTGAACAACAACGCAGGAAATTGGATGATAAAGTAGTGAAATGTATTTTTGTTGGGTACAGTTCTGAAAGTAAAGGCTATCATTTGTATCATCCACATACTAAATGCATTTTGGTTAGCCATGATGTTGTCTTTATGGAAGATGTTATTCAACCATTACTTTCATGTACTAAGGAGACGTATGTTAGCTCCAAAAACATGTATGACACCTTGTTGCCTCTCTTTATAGGTGGATAGTCTAGTGCTGGTCCAAATGAGACAACTTTTCAACCTTATAGGTTTCATGTGATGATGCCCATCATTCCATTTTTTATGCAGATTTGCATGATGTACTTGTTGATGAGAGAGCTATTATTGACGAGGCAAAAACTATGCCAAAATGGCTAGTGGACACTTTGCGTGACAACAAATTAGATGTACCTCTATCACATTGTACTCCTTCTGGCTCTCATAGTGCTTCTTTTGCATCAGATTGCTATGCTATGGCTGCCTCTAGTCTCATTCCGAGAGTTTTTTCATACTTTAATCACCAAAAGGATTGTAATTTGAAAGCTTGTTGATGAAGATGATGTGCCAAAAATCCCATGAGTCTCATAGAAGAACTCCAACATAAGCCTATTTACAAATTATTAGATACAAAAATCTACAAGGTTAATTCAGAAATCAAGCACTTTGTCCACATTAAGCCATCACATAAACAATAAGATAACATCCCCAACAATAGTGCCAAAATGTGTTGATGTTGCAACATCATAGAGAAATCATCAATCTGATGAGCTATCTCATGAAAATATGAGTGGAACCTACACTTATTTAATGGAACTTAAACTTCAAGAATTTCATGAATATACACACAAGGTCAAAGGAAAGCACTCATCAAGTAAGCACACTCAACGTCAATAAACACATGTAGACATGCAAGTCACACATGAAGAAGGTCACAACCTAAGATGAATGAGGAAGAAGAAGCAAATATAAGAGACTCAAAAGACACATGCATGTACTCTCTAAAAGAGATTCATCTTAAAATGAGTCAAGAATCAACCTCCTCTACAATGAGTAGTGAGCTCCTTTTATAAACTTTTGCCACTTTCCCTCTATAGGGGATTATTATGTTCATTGGGGGTTGATTCTAAAAAAGAGAAAAAAGTGTAGTATTTCTCACCACTATACATAAGTTCTTATAAGTAACAAATGACCAATTGAAGCTAATATGTTGTAGAAAAGGTTAATCAATATACAAATGACGATGAAAAAGAATATAATTCCATTGTTCTTCCAACTATAAGTCATGTGCTCTTAAAACCAAGTAATGTGGTGTGGCCTACTTGTTAAAGTGTATGAGCCTCTAATGGGATGTATTGGATTCAAATCTTGCAAGGAGCAGGGAGAGTAGAATATATTTTACTCAAACCCAAGAACAACCTTCTAGAAGACTATAACTCCAATTAACTAGGGCACAAGGAGCACATGTAATTACATGAATGGCACTTGGTTGCATAGTATTCACTTTCTTGTGTTGGTATACCCCTGGAGAGAGCTGTAAATAGAGGCATTGAGTTGGGAAAAGAGTAATCTTTCTTGTTGTGTGTTGGTCGTAATCTCTATTCCTTCATAATTATACATGCATTTCCTTGTTTGACTACCACTTCAAAATCAAACACCTTGAGTAGCAAGAACCATCTAATAATACTACCAATCTCACATGACTGATTTATTGAGTACAAAAAGGTCTGATGTTCCAAAAAGAAATTTGAATTTAGTTATCAACGATAATGCCTAAATTTCTTAGCACCATATACCGAGATGATACAGGAGATCCCACAACCCCGGATCGTAGGTAGGAAACAAGATATCTCAGTTACAAGAACTCCCTTCTAGGAGATGAACTAGATACAAGAAAGAAACTCGACAAGATCTCGTACTACGAGATTACAAGAGGACAAGATAGGATGTCCACGATACAAGACTAGACAAGACTACAACAAGAGACAAGACTAGAACTCGAACTGGAACTTGAAAGTACTTACTTGGAGGTCACGATTCCTTGAGCTCCCGAGACTGGTATCCACAAGACTGATTATGAATGTGGCCAACCCCTCCTTTCATAGGATTTGAAGGGCGGTTACAATTTGATGATGTCATCCATGACATCATCAACTCGAAACAAGACCTCTAGGTGTCATAATTCAGCAAATAGGTAGTTGCTCTTGGGGTTTTGGCATATTTCAGACTCAATGGTAGCATTAGTTTCTCCAAAATCCTAAGCGAACATGAGATATAGGAAGTTGACATGGAATCTAAGATTTATGATGGTCTTCTTTGTGTCCATGACATCACCTGCCCCTCAAGCGACGAGTTCCATGAGGAGTGGCCATGTTCCATAGCTTGTGTTTCATTGGATTCTTCCTATGGAACTCGTGAACCTTGAATTTTTCTCTAAGAATATTTTCTGTAAGTTTCCAAGTACGATAAAAAATGTCATACACTTTCCAATGTATAAGGCATTCCAATCTTCTTCTAGAGTTCCTTGAATCTAATACATGCACGACCACAAATTCTTCATGATCCTCAATCTTGATCAGTGGTGAAGGATTGGGTCTCTCTTGAGCTTGCTTGGTTCTTCATGCAATAAATCCTTTGAGATTCTAGTGGAATGTTGTGGTTTCCAAGATCTTTGATGAAGAGTGTTGAGTAAGCACACCTCCTTGATTGAACATGAACTCCTCCTTATCCTTTACCTTCTTGATATCTTCATAACATGCATACTCAATATCATTTGTAATGACTTTTTAAACTCCAACGATTCTTGGTTCAGAGTCTTGAGGAGTAGTGTCTTCAATAGTCAAGACTTCTAACTCTTGGACTTGGATTTCTTTTAACAAGTGATTCTCACACTGAATTGCTTGACTGATAACATCCTCCAAGGTATTTTCTTGAGGCATGGATAGTAAGAGATGTTTGACTTCAGGATTGAGGCCACATCGAAACTGATTAACCATGTAGTCTTCTTGATATGTAGTTCCACTAAACAACATCTTGAAATTCAAGGCATAGCTTGAAACTGATCGATCATCTTGACGTAGCAATCTTTTCATCTCTTGGACATGTTCTATCAAATCCTTTATGGTAAATTCAATCTCCTTGCATAGGAAATCCATGGTGCCTGGTCTTGATGAAGACAGCTTGCCAAAATGTCAGGGGAGCACTAGACTGTGCTCTCTGACTACACTAGATAAGATTTCGGAAATGTACTTCATATTAGATGAACACCGCCGTAGGGAGAAAAACACAAGGATACGTGATTGATACAAGACGTCCCACAACCCGGGACCGATAGGTATAGATAACTCAGCTAGAGATGATATAGGAGATCCCACAAACGGGATCGTTGGTAGGAAACAAGATATCTCGGTTACAAGAACTCCCTTCTAGGAGATGAAATAGATACAACAAAGAACCCAACAAGATCTCATACTACAAGATTACAAGAGGACAAGATAGGATGTCCACGATACAAGACTAGACAAGTTTAGAACAAGCGACAAGACTAGAACTCGAACTCGAACTTGAAAGTACTTACTTGGAGGTCACGATTCCTTGAGCTCCCAAGACTGGTATCCACAAGACTCATTATGAATGTGGCAAACCCCTCCTTTTACAGGTTTTGAAGGGCGGTTAGGATTTGATGATGTAATTGATGACATCATCAACAGGAAACAAGACCTCTGGGTGTCGGAATTCAGCAAATAGGCAGTTGAATCTTGAGGTTTGGGCATATTCCAAATGCAATGGTAGCATTAGTTTCTCCAAAATCCTAAGCAAACATGAGATATAGGAAGTTGACATGGAATCTAAGATTTCTGATGGTTTTTTTTGTGTCCATGACATCACCTACCCCTCAAGCAACGAGTTCCACGAGGAGCAGCATTGTTCTGTAGCTTTTGTTTCATTGCATTCTTCCTATGGAACTCATGAACCTTGAATTTTTCTCTAAGAATATTTTCTATAAGTTGCCAAGTACGACCAATGATTTCATACGCTTTCCAATGAATAAGGCATTCCAATCTTCCTCGAGAGGTCCTTGAATCTAATACATGCACGACCTGAAATTCTTCATGATCCTGAATCTTGATCAATGGTGAAGGACTGGGTCTCTCTTGAGCTTCCTTGGGTTCTTCATGCGATAGATCCTTTGAGCTTCTAGTGGAATGTTGTGGTGTTTCCAAGATCTTTGATGAAGAGTGTTGAGTAAGCACACCTCCTTGATTGAACATGAACTCCTCCTTATCCTTTATCTTCTTGATATCTTCATAACGTGCATACTCCATATCATTTGTAATGACTTTTTGGGCTCCAAAGATTCTTGGTTCAGATTCTTGAGGAGTAATGTCTTCATTATTCAAGACTTCTGACTCTTGGATTTGGATTTCTTTTAACAACTCATTCTCACACTGAATTGCTTGACTAATAACATCCTCAAGGTATTTGCTGAATGCATGGATAGCAAGAGATGTTAGATTTCAGGATTGAGGCCACTTCAAAACGGATTAACCATGTAGTCTTCTTGATATGTAGTTCCACCAAACAACATCTAGATATTCAAGGCATAGCTTGAAACTGATCGATCATCTTGTCGTAGCAATCTTTTAATCTCTTGGACATGTTTGATCAAGTCCTTTATGGTAGATTGAATCTCCTTGCATAGGGAATCCATGGTGCGTGGTCTTGATGAAGACAGTCTTGCCAAAATTTCCACGAAGCACTAGATTATGCTCTCTGACTACACTAGACAAGATTTCGGAAATGTACTTCTGATTACAGGAACACCATTGTAGGGAGAACAACACAAGGATACATGATTGATACAAGACATCCCACAACCCAGGACCGATAGGTATAGATAACTCATGTAGAGATGATACAAGAGATCCCACAACCTCGGATCGTAGGTAGGAAACAAGATATCCCGGTTACAAGAACTCCCTTCTAGGAGATGAAAATACACGAAAGAACTCTACAAGATCTCATACTACAAGATTACAAGAGGACAAGACACGATGTCCACGATACAACACTAGACAAGAATAGAACAAGAGACAAGACTAGAACTCGAACTGGAACTTAAAAGTACTTACTTGGAGGTCACAACTCCTTGAGCTCCCAAGACTGGTATCCATAAGGCTGATTATGAATGTGGCCAACCCCTCCTTTTATAGGTTTTGAAGGGAGGTTATGATTTGATGATGTCATTGATGACATCATCAATGACATCATCAACTAGAAACAAGACCTCTGGGTGTCGAAATTCAATGAATAGGGAGTCGATCTTAGGGTTGGGGCATATTTCAGACACAATTGTAGTATTAGTTTCTCCAAAATCCTAAGCAAACATGAGATATAGGAAGTTCACATGGAATCTAAGATTTATGATGGCTTTCTTTGTGTCCATGACATCACCTGCCCCTCAAGCGACGAGTTCCACAAGGAGCAGCCATGTTTTGTAGCTTGTGTTTCATTGGATTCTTCGTATGGAACTCATGAACCTTGAATTTTTCTCTAAGAATATTTTTTGTAAGTTGCCAAGTACAATCAATGATGTCATGTGCTTTCCAATGAATAAGGCATTCCAATCTTCCTCAAGAGATCCTTGAATCTAATATATGCACGACCACAAATTTTTCATGATCCTCAATCTTGATGAGTGGTGAAGGACTGGGTCTCTCTTGAGCTTCGTTGGGTTCTTCATGCGATAGATTCTTTGAGCTCCTAGTGGAATGTTGTGGTGTGTCCAAGATCTTTGATGAAGAGTGTTGAGTAAGCACACCTCCTTGATTGAACATGAACTCCTCCTTATCCTTTACCTTCTTGATATCTTCATAACATGCATACTCCATATCATTTGTAATGACTTTTTGGGCTCCAAAGATTCTTGGTTTAGATTCTTGAGGAGTGGTTTCTTCATTGTTCAAGACTTCTGACTCTTCGACTTGGATTTCTTTTAACAAGTGATTCTCACACTGAATTGCTTGAGTGATAACATCCTCCAAGGTATTTGCTTGAGGCATGGATAGCAAGAGATGTTTGACTTTAGGACTGAGGCCACTTCGAAACTCATTAACCATGTAGTCTTCTTGATATGTACTTCCACAAAACAATATCTTGATATTCAAGGCATAGCTTGAAACTTATCGATCATCTTGTCATAGCAATCTTTTCATTTCTTGGACATGTTCGATCAAGTCCTTTATGGTAGATTGAATCTCCTTGCATAGGGAATCCATGGTGCCTGGTCTCGATGAAGAGAGTCTTTACAAAATGTCAGCGGAGCACTAGATTCTGCTCTCTGACTACACTAGACAAGATTTCAGATATGTACTCCTGATTACAAGAACACTACCGTAGGGAGAACAACACAAGGATACGTGATTGATACAAGACATCCCAGAACCTGGGACCGATAGGTATAGATAACTCAGCTAGAGATGATACAGGAGATCCCACAACCCGAGATCATAGGTAGGAAAGAAGATATCTCGGTTACAAGAACTCCCTTCTCGGAGATGAAATAGATCCAAGAAAGAACTTGACAAGATCTCATACTGCGAGATTACAAAATGACAAGACAGGATGTCCACGATACAAGACTAGACAAGACTAGAACAAGAGACAAGACTAGAACTCGAACTGGAAGTTGAAAGTACTTAGGTATCCACAAGACAGATTATGAATGTGACCAACCCCTCCTTTTATAGGTTTTGAAGGGCGGTTACAATTTGATGATGATATCGATGACATCATCAATTGGAAACAAGACCTTTGGGTGTCAGAATTCAGCGAATAGGTAGTCGATCTTGGTGTTTTGGCATATTCCAGATGCAATGGTAGCATAAATTTTTCAAAATCCTAAGCAAACATGAGATATAGGAAGTTGACATGGAATCTAAGATTTATGATGGTTTTCTTTGTGTCCATGACATCACCTGCCCCTCAAGCAACGAGTTCCATGAGGAGCGGACATGTTCTGTAGCTTGTGTTTCATTGGATTCTTCCTATGGAACTCATGAACATTGAATTTTTCTCTAAGAATATTTTCAGTAAGTTTCCAAGTACGATCAATGATGTCATACACCTTCCAATGAATAAGGCATTCAAATCTTCCTCGAGAGGTCCTTGAATCTAATACATGCATGACCTCAAATTCTTCATGATCCTCAATCTTGATTAGTGGTGAAGGACTGGGTCTCTCTTGAGCTTCCTTGTGTTCTTCATGCGATAGATCCATTGAGCTTCTAGTGGAATGTTGTGATGTTTCCAAGATCTTTGATGAAGAGTGTTGAGTAAGCACACCTCCTTGATTGAACATGAACTCCTCCTTATCCTTTACCTTCTTGATATCTTCATAACATGCATACTCCATATCATTTGGAATGACTTTTTGGGCTCCAAAGATTATTGGTTCAGATTCTTGAGGAGTAGTGTCTTCATTATTCAAGACTTCTCACTCTTGGACTTCAATTTCTTTTAACAATTGATTGTCACACTGAATTGCTCGATTGATAACATCCTCCAAGGTATTTGCTTGAGGCATGGATAGCAAGAGATGATTGACTTCAGCATTGAGGCCACTTTGAAACTGATTAACCACATAGTCTTTTTGATATGTAGTTCCACGAAACAACATCTTGATATTCAAGGCATAGCTTGAAACTGATCGATCAGCTTGTAGCAATGTTTTCATCACATGGACATGCTCTATGAAGTCCTTTATGGTAGATTGAATCTCCTTGCATAGGGAATCCATGGTGCCTGGTCTTGATGAAGACAGTCTTGCCAAAATGTCAGGGGAGCACTAGATTGTGCTCTCTGACTACACTAGATAAGATTTTGGAAATGTAGTTCGGATTACAAGAACACCACCGTAGGGAGAACAACACAAGGATATGTGATTGATACAAGATATCCCACAACCTGGGATCGATAGGTATAGATAACTCAGCTAGAGGTGATACAGGAGATCCCACAACCCGGGATCGTCAAAAGGAAACAAGATATCTCGGTTACAAGAACTCCCTTCTCGGAGATGAAATAGATACAAGAAAGAACTCGACAAAATCTCAGACTATGAGATTACAAGAGGACAAGTCAGGATGTCCACGATACAAAACTAGACAAGATTAGAACAAGAGAAGGGACAAGAACTCAAACTGGAACTTTAAAGTACTTACTTGGAGGTCACGATTCCTTGAGCTCCCAAGACTGGTATCCACAAGATTGATTATGAATGTGGCCAACCCCTCCTTTTACAGGTTTTGAAGGGCAGTTACGATTTGATGATGTCATCGATGACATCATCGATTGGAAACAAGACCTCTAGGCATCGGAATTCAGCGATTGGCAGTCGATCTTGGGGTTGTGGCATATTCCAGACGCAATGGTAGCATTAGTTTCTCCAAAACCCTAAGCAAAGATGAGATATAGGAAGTTGACATGGAATCTAAGATTTATGATGATTTTTTTTGTGTCCATGACATCACCTGCCCCTTAAGCGATGAGTTCCACAATGAGTAGCCATGTTCTGTAGCTTGTGTTTCATTGGATTCCTCCTATGGAACTCATGAACCTTGAATTTTTCTCTAAGAATATTTTCTATAAGTTTCCAAGTACGATAAATGATGTCATACGCTTTCCAATGAATAAGGCATTCCAATCTTCCTCGATAGGTCCTTGAATCTAATACATGCAGGACCTCAAATTCTTCATCATCCTCAATCTTGATCAGTGGTGAAGGAGTGGGTCTCTCTTGAGCTTCCTTGGGTTCTTCATGCGATAGATCCTTTGAGATTCTAGTGGAATGTTGTGGTGTTTCCAAGATCTTTGATGAAGAGTGTTGAGTAAGCACACCTCCTTGATTGAAAATGAACTCCTCCTTATCCTTTACCTTCTTGATATCTTCATAACATGCATACTCCATATTATTTCTAATGACTTTTTGGGCTCCAAAGATTCTTGGTTCAGATTCTTGAGGAGTAGTGTCTTCATTATTCAAGACTTCTGACTCTTGGACTTGGATTTCTTTTAACAACTCATTCTCACATTGAATTGCTTCACTAATAACATCCTCCAAAGTATTTGCTTGAGGAATGGATAGCAAGAGATGTTTGACTTCAGGATTGAGGCCACTTCGAAACTGATTAACCATGTAGTCTTCTAGATATGTAGTTCCACCAAACAACATCTTGATATTCAAGGCATAGCTTGAAACTGATCGATCATCTTGTTGTAGCAATCTTTTCATCTCTTGGACATGTTTGATCAAGTCCTTTATGGTAGATTGAATCTCCTTGCATAGGGAATCCATGGTGTCTGGTCTTGATGAAGACACTGTTCCCAAAATGTCAGGGGAGCACTAGATTATGCTCTCTGACTACACTAGGCAACATTTCGGAAATGTACTTCTGATTACAAGAACACCGCCGTAGGGAGAACAACACAAGGATACGTGATTGATACAAGACGTCCGACAACCCGGCACCGATAGGTATAGATAACTCAGCTAGAGATGATATAGGAGATCCCACAACCTGGGATCATAGGTAGGAAACAAGATATCTCGGTTACAAGAACTCACTTCTCAGAGATGAAATAGATACAAGAAAGAACTCGACAAGATCTCATACTATGAGATTACAAGAGGACAAGACAAGATGTCTACGATACAAGATTAGACAAGACTAGAACAACATACAAGACTACAACTCGAACTGGAACTTGAAAGTACTTACTTGGAGGTCACGATTCCTTGAGCTCCCAAGACTGGTATCCACAAGATTGAGTATGAATGTGGCCAACCCCTCCTTTTATAGGTTTTGAAGGGTGGTTAAGATTTGATGATGTCATCGATGACATCATCAACTCGAAACAAGACCTCTGGGTGTCAGAATTCAGCAAATAGGGAGTCGATCTTGGGGTTTTGGGATATTCCAGACACAATGGTAGCATTAGTTTCTCCAAAATCCTAAGCAAACATGAGATATAGGAACTTAACATGGAATTTAAGATTTATGATGGTTTTCTTTGTGTCCATGACATCACCTAGCCCTCAAGCGACGAGTTCCACAAGGAGCGACCATGTTATGTAGCTTGTGTTTAATTGGATTCTTCCTATGGAACTCATGAACCTTGAATTTTTCTCTAAGAATATTTTTTGTAAGTTGCCAAGTACGATCAATGATATCATACACTTTCCAATGAATAAGGCATTCCAATCTTCCTCGAGAGGTCCTTGAATCTAATACATGCGCGACCACAAATTCTTCATGATCCTCAATCTTGATCAGTCGTGAAGGACTGGGTCTCTCTTGAGCTTCTTTAGGTTCTTCATGTGATAGATCCTTTGAGCTTCTAGTGGAATGTGGAATGTGGTTCAGATTCTTGAGGAGTAGTGTCTTCATTATTCAAGACTTCTGACTCTTGGCCTTGGATTTCTTTTAACAAATGATTCTCACACTGAATTGCTTGACTAATAACATCCTCCAAAGTATTTGCTTGAGGCATGGATAGAAAGAGATGTTTGACTTCAATATTGAGGCCACTTCGAAATTGATTAACCATGTAGTTTTCGTGATATGTAGTTCCACAAAACAACATCTTGATATTCAAGGCATAGCTTGAAACTTATCGATTATCTTGTCGTAGCAATCTTTTCATCTCTTGGACATGTTCGATCAAGTCCTTTATGGTAGATTGAATCTCGTTGCATAGGAAATCCATGGTGCCATGTCTTGATGAAGACAGTCTTGCTAAAATGTCAGGGGAGCACTAGATAATGTTTGCTAACTACACTAGACAAGATTTCGGAAATGTACTTATGATTACAAGAACACCGCCGTAGGGAGAACAACTCAAGGATACGTTATTGATACAAGAGGTCCCATAACTTGGGATTGATAGGTATAGAGAAGTCAGCTATAGATGATACAAGAGATCCCACAACCCAGGATCATAGGTAGGAAACAGGATATCTCAGTTACAAGAACTCCCTTCTCGGAGATGAAATAGATACAAGAAAGAACTCGAAAAGATCTCATAGTACGAGATTACAAGAGGACAAGATAGGATGTCCACGATACAAGACTAGACAAGACTAGAACAAGAGACAAGACTAGAACTCGAACTAGAACTTGAAAGTACTTACTTATAGGTCACGATTCCTTGAGCTCCCAAGATTGTTATCCACAAGACTGATTATGAATGTGGCCAACCCCTCCTTTTATAGGTTTTGAAGGGCGGTTACGATTTGATGATATCATTGATGACATCATCAACTTGAAACAAGACCTCTGGGTGTTGAAATTCAGCGAATAGGGAGTCAATCTTGGGGTTTTGGCATATTCGAGATGCAATGGTAGCATTAGTTTCTCCAAACTTTTAAGCAAACATGAGATATAGGAAGTTGACATGGAATCTAAGATTTATGATGGTTTTCTTTGTGTCCACGACATCACCTTCCCCTCAAGCAATGAGCTCCATGAGAAGCGGCCATGTTCTCTAGCTTGTGTTCCATTGGATTGTTCCTATGGAACTCACGAACCTTGAATTTTTCTCTAACAATATTTTCTGTAAGTTGCCAAGTACGATCAATGATGTCATACGCTTTCCAATGAATAAGGCATTCCAATCTTCCTCGAGAGGTCCTTGAATCTAATGCATGCACGACCTCAAATTCTTCATGATCCTCAATCTTGATCAGTGGTGAAGGACTGGGTCTCTCTTGAGCTTCCTTGGGTTCTTGATGCGATAGATCCTTTGAGCTTCTAGTGGAATGTTGTGGTGTTTTCAAGATCTTTGATGAAGAGTGTTGAGTAAGCACACCTCCTTGATTGAATATGAACTCCTCCTTATCCTTTACCTTCTTGATATCTTCATAAGATGCATACTCCATATCATTTGTAATGACTTTTTGGGCTCCAAAGATTCTTGGTTCAGATTCTTGAGGAGTAGTGTCTTCATTATTCAAGACTTTTGACTCTTGGACTTGGATTTCTTTTAACAACTGATTCTCACACTGAATTGCTTGACTAATAACATCCTCCAAAGTATTTGCTTGGGGCATGGATAGCAAGAGATGTTTGACTTCAGGATTGAGGCCACTTCGAAACTCATTAACCATGTAGTCTTCTTGATATGTAGTTCCACAAAACAACATCTTGATATTCAAGGCATAGCTTGAAACTGATCGATCATCTTGTCGTAGCAATCTTCTCATCTCTTGGACATGTTCGATCAAGTCCTTTATGGTAGATTGAATCTCTTTGCATAGGGAATCCATGGTGCCAAGTCTTGATGAAGAGAGTCTTGCCAAAATTTTCAGGGGAGCACTAGATTGTGCTCTATGACTACACTAGACAAGATTTCGGAAATGTACTTCTGATTACAAGAACACCACTGTAGGTAGAACAACACAAGGATAGGTGATTGATACAAGACGTCCCACAACCTGGGACCGATAGGTATAGATAACTCAGCTAGAGATGATACAAGAGATCACACAACCCAGGATCGTAGGTAGGAAACAAGATATCTCGGTTATAAGAAGTCCCTTCTTGGAGATGAAATAGATACAAGAAAGAACTCGACAAGATCTCATACTACGAGATTAGAAGAGGACAAGACCGGATGTCCACGATACAAGACTAGAACAAGAGACAAGACTAGAACTGGAACTGGAACTTGAAGGTACTTACTTGGAGGTCACGATTCCTTGAGCTTCCAAGATTGGTATCCACAAGACTGATTATAAATGTGGCCAACCCCTCCTTTTATAGGTTTTCAAGGGCGGTTACGATTTGATGATATCATCGATGACATCATCAACTAGAAACAAGATCTTTGGGTGTCAAAATTCTGCAAATAGGCAGTCGATCTTGGGGTTTTGGCATATTCCACATGCAATGGTAGCATTAGTTTCTCCAAAATCCTAAGCAAACATGAGAGATAGGAAGTTGACATGGAATCTAATATTTATGATAGTTTTCTTTGTGTCCATGACATCACGTGCCCCTCAAGCGACCAATTTTGTAGCTTGTGTTTCATTGGATTCTTCCTATGGAAGTCATGAACCTTGAATTTTTCTCTAAGAATATTTTTTGTAAGTTGCCAAGTATGATCAATGATGTCATACGAGGAGCGGCCATGTTCTGTAGCTTGTGTTTCATTGGATTCTTCCTATGGAACTCATGAACCTTGAGTTTTTCTCTAAGAATATTTTTTGTAAGTTGCCAAGTACGATCAATGATGTCATACACTTTCCAATGAATAATACATTCCAATCTTCCTCGAGAGCTCCTTGAATCTAATACATGCACAACCTAAAATTCTTCATGATCCTCAATCTTGATCAGTGGTGAAGGACTGGGTCTCTCTTGAGCTTCCTTAGGTTCTTCATGTGATAGATCCTTTGAGATTCTAGTGGAATGTTGTGGTGTTTCCAAGATCTTTGATGAAGAGTGTTGAGTTATCACACCTCCTTGATTGAACATGAACTCCTCCTTATCCTTTACCTTCTTGCTATCTTCATAACATGCATACTCCATATCATTTGTAATGACTTTTTGGGCTCCAAAGATTCTTGGTTCAGATTCTTGAGGAGTAGTGTCTTCATTATTCAAGACTCATGACTCTTGGACTTGAATTTCTTTTAACAACTGATTCTCACACTGAATTGCTTGACTGATAACATCCTCCAAGGTATTTGCTTGAGGCATGGATAGTAAGAGATGTTTGACTTCAGGATTGAGGCCACTTCGAAACTGATGAACCATGTAGTCTTCTTGATATGTAGTTCCACGAAACAACATCTTGATATTCAAGGCATAGCTTGAAAGTGATCGATCATCTTGTCGTAGCAATCTTTTCATCTCTTGGACATGTTCGATCAAGTCGTTATGGTAGATTGAATCTCCTTGCATAGGGAATCCATGGTGCCTGGTCTTGATGAAGACAGTCTTGCCAAAATGTCAGGGGAGCACTAGATTGTGCTCTCTGACTACATTAGATAAGATTTCGGAAAGAACACCACCATATGGAGAACAACACAAGGATACGTGATTGATACAAGACGTCCCACAATCCGGGATCGATAGGTATAGATAACTCAGCTAGAGATGATACAGGAAATCCCACAACCCATGATCGTAGGTAGGAAACAAGATATCTCGGTTACAAGAACTTCCTTTTGGGATATGAAATAGATACAAGAAAGAACTTGACAAGATCGCATACTACGAGATTACAAGAGGACAAGACAGGATGTCCATGATACAAGACTATACAAGACTAGAACAAGAGAGAAGACTTGAACTTGAACTTGAACTTGAAAGTACTTACTTGGGGGTTAGATTCCTTGAGCTCCCAAGACTTGTATCCACATGACTAATTATGAATGTGGCCAACCCCTCCTTTTATAGGTTTTGAAGGGTGGTTAATATTTGATGATGTCATCGATGACATCATCAATTGGAAACAAGACCTTTGGGTGTCAGAATTCAGTGAATAGGCAGTCGATCTTGGGTTTTGGCATATTCGAGACGCAATGATAGCACTAGTTTCTCCAAAATCCTAAGCAAACATGAGATATAGGAAAATAACATGGAATCTAAGATTTATAATGGTTTTCTTTGTGTCCATGACATCACCTGCCCCTCAAGTGACGAGTTCCACGAGGAGCGGCCATGTTATGTAGCTTGTGTTTAATTGGATTCTTCCTATGGAACTCATGAACCTTGAATTTTTCTCTAAGAATATTTTTTGTAAGTTGCCAAGTACGATCAATGATGTCATACACTTTCCAATGATTAAGGCATTCCAATCTTCCTCGAGAGGTCCTTGAATCTAATACATGCATGAACTCAAATTCTTCATGATCCTCGATCTTGATCAGTGGTGAAGGACTGGGTCTCTCTTGAGCTTCCTTGGGTTCTTCATGCGATAGATCCTTTGAGCTTCTAGTGGAATGTTGTGATGTTTCCAAGATCTTTGATGAAGAATGTTGAGTAAGCACACCTCCTTGATTGAACATGAACTCCTCCTTATCCTTTACCTTCTTGATATCTTCATAACCTGCATAAACCATATCATTTGTAATGACTTTTTGGGCTCCAAAGATTCTTGGTTCAGATTCTTGAGGAGTAGTGTCTTCATTATTCAAGACTTCTGACTCTTGGACTTGGATTTCTTTTAGCAATTGATTCTCACACTAAATTGCTTGACTGATAACATCCTCCAAGGTATTTGCTTGAGGCACAGATAGCAAGAGAGTTTGACTTCAAGATTGAGGCCACTTCGAAACTGATTAATCATGTAGTCTTCTTGATATGTAGTTCCACGAAACAACATCTTGATATTCAAGGCATAGCTTGAAACTGATCGATCATCTTGTCATAGCAATCTTTTCATCTCTTGGACATGTTCGATCAAGTCCTTTATTCTAGATTGAATCTCGTTGCATAGGGAATCCATGCTGCGCGGTCTTGATGAAGACAGTCTTGCCAAAATGTCAGGGGAGCACTATATTGTGCTCTCTGACTACACTAGACAAGATTTTGGAAATGTACTTGTGATTACAAGAACACCACCGTAGGGAGAACAACACAAGGATACATGATTGATACAAGACGTCCCACAACCCGAGACCGATAGGTATAGATAACTCAGGTAGAGATGATACAGGAGTTCCCACAACCCGGGATCGTAGGTAGGAAACAAGATATCTCATTTATAAGAACTCCCTTCTGGGAGATGAACTAGATACAAGAAACAACTCGACAAGATCTCATATTACGAGATTACAAGAGGACAGGAGAGGATGTCCACGATACAAGACTACACAAGACTAGAACAAGAGACAAGACTAGAACTTGAACTAGAACTTGAAAGTTCTTACTTGGAGGTCATGATTCCTTGGGCTCCCAAGACTAGTATCCACAAGACTGATTATGAATGTGGCCAACCCCTCCTTTTATAGGTTTTGAAGGGTGGTTACGATTTGATGATATCATCGATGATATCATCAACTAGAAACAAGACCTCTAGGTGTCGAAAATCAACGAATAGGCAGGTCTTGGGGTTTTGGCATATTCCAGACGCAATGGTAGCATTAATTTCCCCAAAATCCTAATCAAACATGAGATATAGGAAGTTGACATGGAATCTAAGATTTATGATGGTTTTCTTTGTGTCCATGATATTTCCTACCAATACATGACACATCATATATGCCCATAATGGGCGATAGGTGCCATCCAACTTTTCCTCAACAACCAACATACAAAATACATCATTGCTTTCAGCCATGGTCACTGATTAAAATATCCTGATGTAGAAAAGCTACTGTATCTCAAAAAGAAAAAAAAAACTACCCTACTGAGCTATGCTAAACCTGTAGCAAACTTTGTGACACTTGTATTGGTGAACCAAAACTTGTATATATGTTTGGCATAAAAAGACAAAATTGCTTGCACATGCACTATGATAATGCATTTTGAACTCCTAATTGCCCCGAGTATGCTCACCAATTTTCATGCAATTATGAGACTTTGACCAGAGGGTTGTCGATAATGCCTTAGATGAAGCGATGACCTGCTCTGATACCAATTGTTGGGGTTTTAAGTTTGTAGAGGCACATGAATATCACACGGAAGAAGAAGAAGATTGGAGCACAACATACAACACTGAATGTATTACCAACTGGATGTACAAAGATATGTGATTCTTTAGGGTTATAGGCATATATAGAAGCCAGGGGAAAAAACCTCCTAAAGAGGGAAAAACATGCTCCGGCGGTCTTAGTGTGTGTGATCACTACCAAAATATATCAAAAAGATATAACCAATTCTCCCTACTTGTAGGAATAAACCAAAGACCTCCCACGAAAGGTTCAAACAACTTAACCATCCACACAATTTACTTGTTTTAGAGAGCACATGAACACATACTTAACTCCAACTTTAGGACTTTGGGCTAACATTAGACCGATGTCTGATTTGGGATCCGTCTGAACCATTTGAACACTCATGTCATAGCCTTACTTTATCACATTCTTCCCCTCTTATTTTTGAATAATGGTAAAAAAAATCATCAATAGAATCATGGTAACTTTAGACACCAATGTTTCATAGTACACTAGTGTCTAGTTGTTTGATGATGGTTTAGATTTACTCCAAGTATCTTTTTGAGAATGCAACTTAATTCTATTAAAGATAGATAAAATGCTAAATTAGATTCCCCTCCATTCACATTGAATTATAGGTGAATCCCACTATAGAGATGAAAACAGGCTTCATATTGTTTGGATCATGGAATTGTGGCTATGCCTATAGCTGTTTATAGCTCTATTTCTAAGGATAAATTTTTTTTCCAAGGGGGCAAGAATGTGTTAAAGTAAACGAGTATTTGGTTGGTTCAGATGGACCTAAAATCAAACATCATTTGGTCATTCTTGTGCGGATCCAAAGTCTTGAAGATTGTACTCAAATAAAAGATCTTGTGCTCTTAAACTAAGTGATGTGGTGTGGCCTAGTGGGGACATGGTTTGAGTCTCTAGCTAGAGGTCTTGGATTTGAGTCTTGCAAGGATCAGAGAGAGTAGTCTATACCTTACCCAAACCCAACCCCAAGCTTCTAGAAGGTTCTAACTCTAGTTAATTGGGACACTTGGAGGACACAAAGTTAAATGGGTGACACTTGGATGTATAGTATCAATTTTCTAGAGTAGGTAGACCCTTGGAGAAAGCTATATGTAGAGGCATAAGGTTGGGAGGAGAGACATCTCTCTTTTAGGTGATGGCCCTAACTCCTCTAGTTCTTCACATATACTATACATATATTGAATCTATAAAAGATTATCTTTAAATATAGTAAATGCAACATTGTCACCTTAAAGTATGCATGCATATCATCTATGTAGATTTCAATGGTCTTTCTTAGAATTTCTTTAAATATGCAACACATGAATCTCTAAAAAGTAGTAGATGCATTAATTAAGTTGACAAGTACAAGTATGAATGCATAACTTCCCCATTTCTTATCAAGTGCAATTTTATGCCACTTTTCATGAGCAATAGCTACTTAATTATAACTAGAGAAACCATATATATATATATATATATATATATATATATATATATATATATATATATATATATATATATACTTCTTTTCGAGCAAATATTCCAATCAAATGAAGTGTAATAGAAAGTGGGTAATTATCTTTGATTGTGGCTGCATTAAACTTATTGAGATCAATACATACATGATTTCTTGGGTACTACCACAATTGGTGATACGAGTACGAAAGACAATAGTTCTTCTAGTTCTTCTTTAATTTTTTATGTATAAACATCATTCTAAATGTAGTGTCCTTGTTTACAAGGTTTTGAATTGGATACTATAGATATTCTATATTCACAAATGTGTGAATTAACACCTTTCTTTCTAAGTCGAAGCAAACACTTCTTCGTACTTTCTTAATTAAAAAGTTCTTTAATAAGAAATTATTGCTTTCTCTTTCTCTTTTGACACATAGTAGATTTCCTGACTTTATGCCTCTTTGAGTTCTTTGAAATATGTTTTTCCTCCCTTACTTCTTAAAACGTGCAAGGACAGCCATCACTTCTTTATCTTTCTCAATATTTTCATTCTTTTCTCTTATGGCGCCCTCTTTGTGCTTCATTTTGCTACATCTTTTACCATTGTACAAGTTTTACCATTAATTATTGTTTATTGAGTAATTCACTCATAAAAGAAGGGATTGCTACAAATGGATTCTCCCTTCTCTATCTATCTAAGGACCATTGATGCTTTGCGCAAACTATAAAATGGAGGATGCAAGCTTTTTGGCAATGCAAATAGTGTTTCAATGTGGAGTTTGAGTGTAAAAACTTTCATATTATATGTTCATCGATCATATGAGTGTGAAGGGATAGTCATGACACAAGAGTATGCTTGAAGGCACCTTTTTGCGTGTCTATACATATACACATACATATATATATATATATATATATATATATATATATATATATATAAAAGGGACACCCTCCTCATGTATGCGCATCCCTCACGATGCCCGAGTCACATATGAGAGTGGACATGACAGAACCAAGCTTGCCGGATCCATTGGTTGACTTCAACTTTTCGTCTCTTTTTTGCTCGGAATTTTCTTTAGATTATGGACTTACTGGCTAATCAAAGTAATAAATGAGCGTGTATGACCAAGTGGCATGTAAATTGTGTGCATGGAATCGTGACATTTGAAATGGGGCCATAGTCCTGAGGACTAAGCGAACTCATCGGCCGCTCCATGCGAGCGGAGAACATTTTGGGCTACTGAATCTGCCGCAGCCATGGGGTCTCGGAGTGTGGGAGCGGTTGGATCCGTGTTCGCGTCCCTTATCTTGCTCCTCATAGGCGTCCTGGCCTTCTCCATCCGACTTTTCTCGGTATATGCCTTCTTAGATCGTTCGCATCAATATGTTGTTCCTATGATATCTTGCAAGTAACTCGTCTCTTTTTATTTCTCAGGTCATCAAATACGAGAGCGTAATCCATGAGTTTGATCCGTATTTTAATTTCAGAGTAACTCAAGTAAGCTCTGCTGTGCTTCATTTGCCTGCTTCCAGATGGATGGACTATCTCTCTCTCTCTCTCTCTCTCTCCATCTCTCACTCTCTCTCTCTCTCTCACTCTCTCAAACATACAGACACACACATGCAGTCATGTTTTTCCGGAGATGTACAGTTAACCCCTGTCCATGGGGTTTAACCACTGTCATGAAATGTTTCGGGATCACGTGTTTACATATGCTGTGATTTGATTTCTGTAGACGTTCTTCAGCACCTACCTACTTCCCAAAAAGCTAGGGGTTCCACATATCCAGCAATTTTCTTGGAATCTCTTGTGATAGCCGACGGGATGATGGGAATACATGAAGTTTATCCTGAAGAGATTCAAGCACTGGACTTGCACATTGTTAATGCTAATAATTAATCAAACACTTACTTGAAGAAGAGAAGAATATCTGTTCCACGTGGAGCAATCAAAATAGGGATAGGCCTGTTTCCGATCCATGGGACACATGACATTAGACAGAAACCATTCTTACGAATCTTAGTAGCCATAAATTTATTGTGTTAGTTGTAAAAATTCCCTTAGAAGATCAGAGAAACTCCGCGCTTCATTTCTGTTACACATGAGATGTTTTCTATCTTCACAAACTCCATGGAAACATCTCTCTATGTAGCCCTGATGCATTCATCCGTACGTTTCTTGATGTAGGCACTTGTACATGCTGTGTAACTCAAACATTCACATATGAGTGAAAAATTTCAATGCTTCTCAATGGTATTGGCTGTCTTGCTGTTTTTGAATCGGCTTGATAGGCATCTTTATTTTATTAAGTTCATGTCTGTTGGATTCAATCTCTACCCATTGATGTGGTTTGAAATTTGAAAGCCATGAAAAAAGTACATCCTATTATGAATAAAAGCTAAAAGCTACAATCTCTAGACTATATGTTATAGATCACTTGAGAGGATTCAAGTAAATAGTCTTTGCGACACTAGTGGAGGATATATCTTGTGGTGCAACTCGAACCCTTAATTACTCAATGTAATTGCTATTTTGTGTCTCTTCTTCATGTTCTTTATCTTGCATTTTGTCCTCTTTTGTCGACCATTCTTTAGAAGGATTTGAATCCATGCTTTGAGTCCTATGAAGCATCCTTAAGTTTGCATTTATAAGCACAAGATCACTATTGTGCTTCACATCAAGTTTGTTCCTCTTCTTAGAGGTTACATGTCCATATACACTTCATAATTGTGGAAGGAAACTTGTGATGCAAGCTTAGGTAAGTATGTATATAATCAATTGGTGCAACTTTGGATGATCAAAGCCCAAATCTTTGAGCCATAGAGAAGTGCCAATAAGGAACTTCTCCTCTTGTGCATTTTCACATATAAATGAAGAATCTTTCATCTTCCTATTTTTGGATAGTTGATCTTTAACAAGCTGTCTGATTGCACTATTAAGAGCAAACCTTTTCAATATGATCTCCTATCCACAAGCAACATTTGGATCAGCGTTTGGTTTTTATTTTGGACTCTTGGGTCCAACATGAATGCAGTACATGGAGTGGGGAGTAGTAAGCATTCCATTCTCCACGCTTCATATACCTTACGTATGCATGGTTCCATACACTTCTCGTGCGCGAGTGGTTATACAATAGCCACAATGCACATTGTACTAATGTAGAGAACAAAGATCGTTAACATCAAACTTTCTTAAATTGACTTAAAGTACTATAGATCTGAATCTTTGGGACTTGTCATGATCATGTCATAAAAAATGATGACTATAATCAAAACATTTTCTTGTGAATTAACATAGGGAGTAGGAGAAACTTCTGAGTTTTTAAAACCAACAAAAATAAGATGCAAGTGTATCTTCTCTATCATGAACTTGATGCTTGCTTCAAACCATAAAGAGCTTTTATTTGCTTGCAAACAAGATGATCTTTACTTTTTCTTCAATACCCTTTTGTTTTTGAAAATAGACATTCTCATGAAGATCACCATTAAGAAATGATGTCTTGATATTTAAATATAATGCTTTTCAACCAAAGAATGAAGCTAAAGAAATTAGTATTTTGAGTATATGGTCATTCTAGAAGTAGGTGCGAAAGTTTTGTCATAGTCAATACCTTTCTCTTTGACAACTAACCTTGCTTTATGCTTGTCAATAGTACCATCAACTTTTCTTTTGATCTTGAATACCCACTTGACACTAATAGCTTTCTTTCCTTAGTTCGATTCTTATGAATAGAATCAATTTCTTCTTGCATTGCGTTCTTCCACATAGGACTTTGTAATGCTTCGTGGACAATTGTAAGTTCATTTTCAACCATAGTACGAACCAAAATATTATGAATAAAAAACTTCTTCATAATTTATTTATGTGCTTGATCTCTCTAACTTCTTGTTCTTCCTTCGAAACTCTGGATGCCACTCTCTTGAAAAGCTTGCAAATATCACTTTGGAATCTTCTTAAAAATTGGTGCAATCTCTCTTTCTTCTTGACTTTTAGAAGAATCTTTAACTTCTTGAATGGGTTCTTTTTCTCTTGGTTGAGAACGAATAGGAGATGGTGAAGATTGTGGTGGCATAAAATATTCAGCTTATATAGGAGTGGTTACAACTTTCTCCTTTTCTTTATCTTTACAGAATTGAGTAGGGATTTGAGAGATTGAATTGGATTGAGTAGGAGTGGTTACAACTTTCTCCTTTCCTTTCTCTCTGGAACATCATTTTGCTATGAAGTATAAGCAATAGGGAGTTGATGAGTAATACCTTCGTCTTCCAAATATGATTTGAAATCATTAGGCATTTATTTGAATTTTACTTTGATTTTCATTTTCAACCATGGTTGTTGATTTTTGAACGTAGTAAAAACTTTGCCCATTCAAATCGGAGTGAATAACTTGCAACTTTCCAGTGGGTGGAATATGTCCATGCTTCTTGAATGGTAGTATATGCAACTTGTTGGAGATAGATGTCTGCGGAAGCACGCGAACAACACAAGGAAGAAGAAGAAGCTTGGAGAACAAACACACAATACTGATTGTATTACTAGAGAATGTACAAAGATGAGTAGCCCATTAGGGCAATAGGCGTATATACAAGTCAGGGGAAAAAACCTCCTAAAGAGGGAAAAAAGTGCCCCGGCGGTCCTAGTGTGTTCACACACATCACTACCTAAATATATCAACAAATCCCCCCTGAGAGTGATGCGGTGAACAAGGAGCTTGCACTCATGTATAAGGAAGTGCCAAGCTATGTGGAAATCACTCCACAAAAGGAAGTAAGCCCAAAGCTTTGCGGAAAGCTTCAAATTTCTCCCTAGGAGCCTTCGTGAAAAGGTCTTCTATGTTCTCTTGCGTGGGCACATATGCCAAGCTGATCTCTCGAGCACAGGACCTCTCCCTGACATAGTGATAATGCACCTCAATGTGCTTAGTGCGAGCATGGAACACAGGGTTCCTCGCAACTCCCAATGCGCTCTGACTGTCAGTGAAGAAGGTGGTGGCAGAAGACTGGCCAACACCCAAATCAGCCATAAGGCGTCTGAGCCACACATACTCAACAGTCGCTGTGAAGGCTTCCCTATACTCAGCCTCACAACTGGAAGTGGCCACAGTAGGCTGCTTCTTGCTCAACCAAGATATACATGAGCTACCAAGCATGAAGCAAAAACCACTGGTTGGACACACGAGTGTTATAGCAACCAGCCCAATCTGAGTCAGAAAAAGCATGCAAATCTGGCGGTAGTGATCCCCCCTTGGGATAAAACAACCCAAGTAGACGAGTACCACTCAAGTAGCGAAAGATGCGCTTAACCGCCTTCCAATGCATGACTCCTGGGCAATGCATAAACCTGCTCATATGTGAGACAACAAACTGAATATCTGGCCGAGTAATGCATAAGTAAATCAAGCATCCAACAGCTTGCTGATAGAGAACATCATCAAATGCATTTCCAACATCATGAAGACTCAATCGTAAACCTGTCACCATAGGAGTGGCAATAGGCTTACAGTCTTCAAGGCCAAAACGCTTCAATAATGTGTCAATATATTTCGTTTGACACAAAGCCATTCCACCATCAACTTGCATAAACTGAAGGCCCAAATAGTGATGCAAATGCCCCAAATCAGACATCTCAAATGAGGCATGCAAATCAGCCTTGAATCCAGCAATATGCTTCTCAATAGGACCAGTGAGAAGCATGTCGTCAACATAGACAACAATGATCAGAAGCGCATCATTAGCACGCTTAACATATAAGGTGCTTTCAGTTGGACTGTTCTCAAAACCATGTGCAACCAGATAGGTATGTATCTTCTCATACCAAGCACGTGGTGCATTCTTTAAACCATATAATGCCTCCTTTAACCTGCACACTTGGTTTTAATGCCCTTTTTGCACAAAGCCATGGGGCTGAAAAACATACACTTCTTCATGCAAGTCACCATTCAGAAATGCTGTTTTAATGTCCAACTGATGTACATTCAAACCATGATGGGTTGCAAGTGCACAAATGCTCCGAACAGTAGTCATACGGCATGTAGGTGCAAAGGTCTCATCAAAATCGATGCCTCTTTCATGCGCATAACCCTTTGCAACAAGCCTAGCCTTATACCTGTCAACTGTACCATCAAGTTTACGCTTAAGCTTGTATACCCACTTAATGCCAATGGCCTTCTTGCCAGGAGGAAAGTCACATAAAGACCATGTACCATTCTTCATTATAGCATCATATTCAGATTGCATAGCAACCATCCAATTTTCTGAATTCTATGCTTCATCAAAAGAAACAGGCTCATTCTCATCACAGAGACTAGACGAAGCCATAGCATAGCAATCTGATGCAAAGGAGGCACTATGAGAGCATGAATGAGTACGATATGACAAAGGTGCATCTAATTTGTTGTCATGCAAAGTTTGCACCAGCCATTTTGGCATAGTTTTTGCCTGCTCAATATCGGCTCTCTCATCAACAAGTGCATCATGTAAATCTGCATCAGAAATGGAATGATCTGCATCATCATATGAAACCTGCAAAGGCTGAGAAGTTTCCTCATTAGGACTAGCACTAGACTGTCCACCCGTAAAAAGAGGCATCAAAGTATCATACATGTCTTTAGAGCTAACTGATGTCTCCTTAGTACATGAAAGCAATGGCTGAATAGCATCTTCCACAAAGACAACATCACGGCTAACCAGCCTTTACTTTCAGAACTGTACCCAACAGAAATACATTTTACTTCCTTATCATCCAATTTTCTGCGATGTTGTTCAGGCACTAGTGCATATGCCAAACAACCAAAAACATGCAGATGAGAAACAGATGGCTTGCGGTCATGCCAAGCCTCATATGGAGTGATATATTGGAGCGCTTTAGTGGGAAACCTGTTCAGTACATATGTTGCACACATGACAGCCTCAAGCCAGAAACTATGTGGTAAAGCCTGACTCTTGACCATGCACCTCGCCATCTCCATGAGTGACCTGTTCTTTCGTTGAGCAACTCCATTCTGTTGAGGTATATATGACACTGTACACTGGTGTTTTATCCCACGTTCAGCCAGAAATGCATTAAAATCAGAAGACATATATTCCCCCCCTCTATCAGAACGGAGGGTGCCCATTTTACATGCTTACAGATTTTCAGCCAAAACCAAAAACTGTTTAAATTACATGAATACTTCGGACTTTACTTTGAGTGGATATACCATGCATGCCTGGAAAAATCATCAATGAAAGTCACGAAGTAAAGGTAATTTCCAAAAGAGGGTGTCCGCAAGGGCCACAGACATCACTATGTACAAGCTGCAATTTCTGTGTAGCCCGAACTGAACCATCTTTTGGAAAGGAGGAACGCTGCATTTTGCCCAAAATACAGCCTTCACAAACATGTTTTCGAGGTGCCCCAAGTTTGGGCAAAGAGTACACCATTTCAGATTGTTGCAGGCGTAGCAAACTAGCAAAATTCAGATGACCAAAGCGTGCATGCCAAAGCTTTGTATCTGACATAGCCTGAGAATCATGAACTACACATGCCGAATCATTCACAGATCTTTCATAGTATATGAGCTTATATAACCCACGACATAAAATGCTAGAATCAATAATAACATCGCCATTTGACAGATAATGAACTGGACATCTATCATCAACAAATTTCAGAACCAAGCCAATCTTGGCTAATGCAGAAACTGATAACAGATTCTTCTTGATCCCTGGCACAAATAAAGCATCTGACAAGGTGAAAGAACTACCATGAGCAGTAGTCAGAATGATCTTACAACTCCCATAACAGGGTAAGAGGAGTTGTTTGCGCATGTGACAGTATTCCCTGTAGGGGCAGGCTCGAGTAAAGAGAAGAAACTTCGTTGCGAGGTAATATGTTTGGTCGCCCCACTATCAAAGTACCAAACATCTGAGTCTACTGCAGACATGCATTGCTCATGAGAAGATGGGTCAAAACTGCAAACAATAGTAAACGCCCATTCTTCTTCTTGCACAAGATTAGCAGACTCTATTTTTGGTGTAGAGGGCAACAACCATTCTAGCCTCCTTTTTCTTTGCCTCTTTTGCAGCCAGTTTTGGACAGTTCTTTATGATATGATCATTCCCTTTACAGTCCTTGCAAAACAAATTCTGCTTTTCTAATTTCTTCTCATCTTTATCCTGGTTCTTCGAATGTGCAGCATTTCTAGATTTCTGCTTACTAGTAGAAGAGCTCCATTTTCCTTTGCCCTTCTGACTAGCCAGGAAAGCTTGATCTGCAACACGCATAATGGACCTGTTCTGCATGGACCGATCTTCCTGCAACAGAACAGAGACTAACTTCTCAAATGACAAGGCATTTGGATTGGCTTTCATCATCAACCGAAGAGTAGAAGCAAAACTTTGATATGAATCAGGAAGACCATTCAGAACGGTCTGCAGAAGTGAGCTATCTGGTATAACCTCATCAACAGAAATCAAGTGTTCCTTCAAGTCTTTTATCTTTGTTAGGAAACTGTCCATAGAATCACCTTCATTCATATGCTAACTCTCCAACTGTTTTCGGAGGTAAGGAACACGAGTCTCATTCCTAGCTTGGTACAATGTGGTAAGTGTATCCCAAGCATCCTTAGCTGTTCTGCAAGAGCGAATATGAGGAATAATGGCACGTTTGACAGACAAAGCTATCACTGTATGTGCCTGGGCATCTCTGCATCCCAACGAATATTCTCTGCAGTAGGTGTAGCAGAAACAACAGCCCGAACAGGAATCTACACAATATCATCTTCGACACCATCTTCATCAGCACCAGCACCTGTATTCGCAGTACCTCTTGTTACAGGTGTAACAAGACGTCTTTCAACATCATGCACAATGTTCCACAAGCCTTTTGCCACCAATACATGTCGCATCATATAAGCCCATAATGGGTAGTTGGTACCATCCAACTTATCCTCAACCGCCAACCTACGCAATTCATCACTGCTTTCAGCCATGGCCGATGACTAAAATACCATGATGCAAAAAATTGACTGTATCTCAAAAAGTTGAACAGAACTGCCCAGACGAGTTCTGCTAGACCTGTAGCAGACTTTGAGACTTCGAGACTTCGAGACGCTTAAACTGGCGAACAGAAACTGGTATATACCTTTTGCCCAGAAAGACGAAATAGGCTACACAAGTGCTTCGATAGTGCATTCGGAGGTTGAAACGAGCTCATATCGTGATTTCGGCACCACAAAGCGAAGTTGTTTTGATCTCGGAAACACCCTGAGTATGCTCACCGAAATTCGTATGATTCTGAGAATACAAACGGAGGAGTGTCGACGGCGCCCTAGATGAAGCAAGGACATGCACTGATACCAATTGTTGGAGATAGATGTCTGTGGAAGCACACGAACAACACAAGGAAGAAGAAGAAGCTTGGAGAACAAACACACAATACTGATTGTATTACTAGAGAATGTACAAAGATGAGTAGCCCATTAGGGCAATAGGCGTATATACAAGCCGGGGAAAAAAAACTCCTAAAGAGGGAAAAAAGTGCCTCGGCGGTCCTAGTGTGTTCACACACATCACTACCTAAATATATCAACATTCATTTTACTACCTAAATATATCATCACTACCTAAATTTGAATTTTACTTTGATTTTCATTTTCAACCATGGTTGTTGATTTTTGAACGTAGTAAAAACTTTGCCCATTCAAATCGGAGTGAATAACTTGCAACTTTCTAGTGGGTGGAATATGTCCATGCTTCTTGAATGGTAGTATATGCAACTTCCCTTCCAAGCATCCTTCATAGGAATGTGCATCATCTTGTAAAGTAAAAGTGGGAAAGCTTTCAACCATACCTTTGCCTTTGCATGTTTAAGAGCTTTATAATTGATATGAGTAAATCTTGCATGCATAAGCTTCATATGATCCTTTTGAGATATAGATGACCTAGCAAGATTAGCATGGTTGATTTTTCACAATACAAACATGCCACTTCTATTTTCACCATGTAATAGACAACTCTCTTCATTAGGTGTAAGAATTGGACATGAATCTTTCTTAAAAATTGCTTTATAACCATGTGTAAGAAATGTTGAAATACATAAAATTCTTCTTGATCTCTCATACATACAAAAGATTAGAAATTTTAAAGTTACTATGTACTCTAGATTTAAGTGTGACTTCTTCTACACAAATAACTGTCAACTTCCGAATCATGACCATATGCAACGGTCACTCTTCTACATGTAAAAATAGTAAGTGATTAAAATACCTTCTTGCAACCTTTCATATGTTTAGTCTCCAGAATCAAAGATTCAGGGGTTCTCTGATATAGCGTTCAATGTTGCTTGATCAAAAGATACTTCTTCTATACTAACACATGCAAAAATATCTTCTTCTTCAAAAGATTTACCTTTTGATACCTCTTCAAGTCACCTCGAGCTCTCGTCTTTTCAGTAAAAATTCTCTTTTTGCATTCTGCAATATGATTGTTGGAAATTTAGTAGGCCCATAACTAATACCAGAGGTCCAAGTTCCATAGGTCCAGGATCTACAACATAAATTTCAGCAATCTTCCAATATTGACAAAACATGAACATACCACACTTAATCATACAAATGATGAGACAAAGATAGAGAAAGATTAGACAACATGTGTAAAGTGTTACGTAAGCCATTGCTTACTCACACTATCATATATACAAATGTCAATTTACAATGTGGGAGCAAAAATCTCAACCACTGTATGTGAACAGAAATAGATGGATGAGTGAATGTACATAATTTACAAGAATATTCAGATGTAGGAACAGAAATCTGAATATGTATGAGATGTGTAACCTGATAGGTTGTAGAAGAGTGAATATGAGTGATTGAAAGAGGAAAGATCAGTATGAAACTGATATTCAGCAAACCTTAATTTGATTTTAGGCTATGAAAGATCCTAAATCAGATTTTTGTGTGAAAGATCACATACTTACAGAATTAGCAAAGAATGCTAACATCTGTGAACTTCAAGTAGTACCTGTTTGCATAAAGAGAATATGTACCTGAATTGTTAACATAAGATGCAAATCTTATGTTAAGCTCCATCCAATGTCTTTGACGTACACCGAAATCTTCATGTAGAAGACAATCTTCAAATACATTATGTAGATGGTTGATCCACACCACCAAGCTGCCAATGGGCAAGTCTTCTCCATAAGCGAGAGAGTGAGCACACTCTTCTCCAAGAAGAACTCCATAGCTACTCCTCAACATGCTCCTAAAGTGCACCATGGCTGCCCCATGTGTGCTAGAGCACCACCTCTACTGAGGGACCAAAAACTGGCGTTGCCAATTGGTGTGTGATACTTTGAAGTGACCCTGGCATGTTCTTATATAGTATAGCCTCCATGAAATTAAAGCACAAACGAAAAGCTCTCCATAAAGCAATTTCGTAATTCGTTTTTGCTTTTAATAGCGATCAGATTTACGATCTCTAAACATCATTCGTCGTTTTTAGCTACGCATGTCTTCTAAAAATAGACGTCTTTGAAATCGTATGCTAAGCATAGATTGCCAAAAATCTCTTCGTGCTTCGCCGCTGCTGTTCATGGGATTCGAACCCGGATGCTGAAGATAGGGGACGATTGTGTTATCCAAGGCGCCCACGCCTTTTTGCTGTAGAGGAGTTTCTAACGAAATCTGCATATCCTGTATACTCTGAGCAATATGGACCATTTGACCATGGGACATTGAGACATTGTTTTCCAACAATGCCCCCTTCAATGGTACAAAATGAACTAGATATGTAACTTCATTTATCTGCAAACTGTCATAAGCTTGAAGCTTGTCCTCCCGAATTAACCTTCAAACCTTTTCTTCAAAAGTCTTCTTCAAAACTGAATTTAAATTTCAAAAAACTGAATTTGCTGAATATGAACCATAATACCTGAGAAAATATGCAAACTAGATATACACCAGTGTATACATCAAGCAATCACTGCTTGACAACATATGTAGCATGAACTGATTCTCAACTTGCTATCTCCTGTCTTCTTAAACCTGTAAACATACACTAGGATCCACATATTTGCATTTACCTTACAAAAGGTTTCTCAACGTACTTCTGCTCTGCCATGTAAATACACTAAACAAAATCAAGAATTGAATCTTGGAACCTGTGACTGACAACTCACAACTTAGTGTATTATGAACACTAGCTTGTTCATCTATGACTGTACTCACTCAACTCAACTCAACCCAACTCAACTCATGGATCTCATCAAAATTTCATATCTATGATGTCATCTTATCATCATCCTTGTTCTAACTGTAAGTCCTTCATACCTCTTTCCTTCAGAATCTGGTATAAACATAAATGTGTGCACCTCTGAAACATACCTCTCTGAAATATCAAGTTTCTCTTCAATAGAAATTTGGAACCTTCTCCTGAACAGGAACACCTAACAAGAACTTTCTCCATACATTCTCTTTCTTCCTTCTTCTCTCAAAGCTGGAACATAAAGAGAAACTGACAAAGGAAATATAGGAATACCTGTAGGTATAACTTTGCATTCTTTCACATATGGCTGAAAATAAGTCTTCATGTTTCATCACCCCCCCGGGATGATTTAACACTAATATCTAGAATTCTTCAAATTATATCAGACTTTATGAATTCTTGAACGTCTTCCTTCTTCCAATAAATATGATCTTCAGTGATCAATATCTGTATCTGAAACAAAATCTCTGAACCCTTTTTATTAGCACTGCACATATGCCAATAGCTTTCCCTCTCATTCGTCATTCATAATCTTCTTCCACATAAAAAGTATCTTTTTCTATTTCTCTGCAACACAAATCTGATAGAATTTGAATCTTTGACTTACTTCTTCCAATGCTAAGAATTTTTCAAACAAAGGATAGACTTCTGAATTATAAATACTCAAGATCATACAAGATCTATCTAGATCTATCAAGATCATACAAGATCTATCCAAGATCTTATAAGATCATAGATCTCTCTGACAAAATACCTGTGTAGAATCTTCTCTCATCAAACCTTGATGATTGAATGTTTGATTTGCTACCTGAATGTCTCTAAGTGTCCATGCTTCTCACATAAAGTTGTAAAACTTTTCTTCAACCAAATCCTTCCCTAGAATCTGCGATTCTTACTTGAAATATAAGTGGACAAACTCTCACCTTGAGAACTCCAAAAGTTGCAAGTTGATACTTCATATCTTCATATTCTACCCGGGTGAAATGTGAAAGTATCTTCTTGACTTTCTTTTGGCCATCTCCACTTCTCAATCAAGTGAGAATCTGATGGAACACCTTTTTGAATACAAGCATGTATCCAAAAATCTAGACAATCATAGAAAGTAGATTCATCAACTGACTAGTTCATCAAAAAATCTGAATTTTCCTGAATTTTATGAATTTTTTCAAAATTTTGAAATTTCTGAATTTTCTGAAAATAATGAAACTCTGAAAATACCGATTTTTCTGAATTTTTATTCTGAAAAACTCTGAATTTTCTGAATATACTGAATATACACAATTTGAGGTACGTTTTCCAAACACAAAACCTCACACCAAGTCTTCAACATCTGCAACAAATACTCTTTTACCTCAAGAGTTAGATAAAGAAGAAAAAATACCTCTCTGCAACTTGTCATATACCAAGTAGCTCTGAATTGACACTTCAAGAATTCTTTGAGGGAATATATCAGCTGCTTGCTCAAAAAATCTTTAACTTCATACATAACTCATACACATATGAGTCAAAACATATATGCTGCCTTAGGTATCCGCTGGTTTTCTTTCACTCCATGCAATTCTTTGTCAAAATCCACTAAAACATGACCAAGTATAGTGCAAAACAAGAAACTGCTTCTTCTTTACATAAGATGTTCTCATAGACTTGTCTTTGGATGTAGAGGATAAAAGTAGGAAAGTTATATGGAAAATATAAGCGAAAAGGAAGTCTTACTTTCCCTTCGGAAATGTTGGACTTTCTTCTTCATCATCTTTATTCCACATGATGATGTCAAAATCTTCAAACTTCTCTTCCATACCTTTTGTTCTCTTCATCTTGAAGTAGCAAGCACTCTTAACTTCTTCAAATGAATTTTTCTCTTTCTCTAGTGCTAAGAGTAAGAGACAAAACAAACATGGTATACAAATGGAAGTGAACATAGAATCATGTTTTACCATCTCTTCATATCTCTGAATCAAAACTCTGCTTCAAATGTGACTGATATGACTGAATTCACCAACCTTTTGGCTGAATGCTGAATTACCTCTCTCAAGTACCTAGATCAAATTCTATACCTGGATATCCAACCAACTTACAACACAAAATTGGCTGAAAACAAAACTCATCCCATCTCCAAATTTGTCTTCTTAGATAAGCTTTGATGCCATGAAAGAGATATATCAAAACTGTTTTGATGTTGCTAATGCTTTTACTTTCAAAGAATGAAAGTGTATAAAAACACTTCTTCAATCCTTCAAATCTCTTCAAAACTGCTCTTCTAAGATATGACCTGCAAATGATAATTTGATAGTAGAAACTAATACCTGTGATTTGATGTTGATCTGGTTCCTTCATCTTCTCCAAACCATTGTTTTTCCTTGAAATTGAAGTAGCCTTTTCTTCATCAAGTCTTGGTCTTCAAATAATACTTCTGTAATGTATTTGCATACTCTTCCAAAAATATTTGGCTTCTAACATATCATCAACTTCATACTCCACATTGATGAATAAACATGTGAAGGAATTGTCTAATTCTCAAATCTCTACTCATCTAGATTAAGTTTGTATGTCAAATGTCAAATGTTAGAAGATGCTCTTAAATCATATGTTGTAAACCTGGAAGTTTTGAAACTTGTGAACTTGGATGCTCTGATACCAAATGTTGGAAATTTAGTAGGCCCATAACTAATACCACATGTCCAAGTTCCATAGGTCCAAGATCTACAACATAAATTTCAGCAATCTTCCAATATTGACAAAACATGAACATACCACACTTAATCATACAAATGATGAGACAAAGATAGAGAAAGATTAGACAACATGTGTAAAGTGTTACATAAGCCACTCCTTACTCACACTATCATATATACAAATGTCAATTTACAATGTAGGAGCAAAAATATCAACCACTTATGTGGAAAAAAATAGATGAATGAGTGAATATGCAGAATTTACAAGAATATTCGGATGTAGGAACAGAAATCTGAATATGTATGAGATGTGTAACTTGATAGGTTGTAGAAGAGTGAATATGAGTGACTGAAAGAGGAAAGATCAGTATGAAACTGATATTCAGCAAACCTTAATGTGTGTGGGAAAGATCACATACTTACAAAATTAGCAAAGAATGCTAACATGTTGCTGTCAAAAATCCTCATACTCATGTGAACACATCTTCTCACATCTTCTCTAACACCTCATCCGAATGCATGTAGCATGCATGTATTGATTCTCCTTCAGATATGCCGAATAGGACTCCTCGTGATATGGATGCCACTGCCTCTGTGAACTCCAAGTAGTACCTCTTTGCATAAAGAGAATATGTACTTGAATTGTTAACATAAGATGCAAATCTTATGTTAAGCTCCATCCAATGTCTTTGAAGTACACCGAAATCTTCATGTAGAAGACAATCTTCAAATACATTATGTAGATGGCTGATCCACACCACCAGCTGTCAATGGGCAAGTCCTCTCCATAAGCAAGAGTGTGAGCACACTCTTCTCCAAGAAGAACTCCATAGCTTCTCCTCAACATGCTCCTAGAGTGCACCATGGCTGCCCCATGAGTGCTAGAGCACCACCTCTACCGAGGGACCAAAAACTGGCGTTGCCAATTGGTGTGTGATACTTTGAAGTGACCCTTGCATGTTCTTATATAGTATAGCTTCCATGAAATAAAGCACAAACGAAAAGCCCTCCATAAAGCAATTTTGTAATTCGTTTTTGCTTTTAATAGCGATCAGATTTGCGATCGCTAAACATCCTTTGTCGTTTTTTAGCTACGCATGTCTTCTAAAATTAGGCGTCTTCGAAATCGTATGCTAAACATAAATTGCTAAAAATCTCTTTGCGTTGCGCCGCTGCTATTCACGGGATTCGAACCCGGATGCTCAAGATGGGAGGCGATTGTGTTATCCAAGGCACCACGTCTTTTTGCTATAGAGGAGTTACTAACGAAATCTGCATATCCTGTATACTTTGAGCAATATGGACCATTTGACTATGGGACATTGAGACATTGTTTTCCAACAATGATTACTTGGTTTCGTGCAATAATGGCGTATTCCCTTCTTAGGTGTAGAAGTAGATTTGGATGAAGTAGATTGATCCTTAGGTATAGATGTAGTAGTTTGAAGTAAATGTAGAAGAAGATGGGGTTGAAAACTTGGAAGAGGATGATTTACTTTCTTGCTTTGACCATGATTATGATTCCTTATTCTTTTTAGTCTCCTTCTTTTTCTTCTTGCCTTTGGATAATGACGTAGTAGCCTCATCATTTTCCTCCATACCTTTTGCTAATCTTCATCTTGAAGTATCAAGAACCACAACTCTTCAAATGTGGTTTCTCTATCTTTTGTAGAGAGATAAAGAGAAGTAACACTTGATGGGACCAACTATCCAATGTGGTCTTACATGATGAAGCATGTTGTTGTTGCAAAACAACTTTGGAACATAGTGGGAGATGTAGATCGAAGACTCGCATGTTCTTCTACTTCACATTCTACTGTCACATATGGAGCTTCTTCTTCAAGTACAGTGGTTTCTCCTTCTCCACCTATACAAGGGAAGCTTAGATGGGATGGAAAAGATTCTCAAGCTCATGCGTTGATTGTGCTTTCTGTGAAGCGTCATATAGTTCCACACATTCGGTCATGTTCTACATGAAGACAGGCATGGGACACTATTGCTTCTTTGTATGCCGTGCGTTATGAAGCATGTGTTGCATACTTGAGAAGGAATGATACATAGATGGAAGTGAATTGATAAGAGCATTTACTATCTCGTCATTGGAAATATTAACTCCAACTTTGAGAAGTTGATCACAAATGTCTTCAAGCGTCAAAATATATGATTGAATTGACTCACCAACCTTCATGTGTGCGGTGGCTAATTGCCTCTTGAGATGAGCTTTTCGAGCATGATTTTTGCTTTGATAGAGAGACTCTTCCACTCCAACCAAGCTCGATGAGAGGTTTTGCATGACTTCGAAGACCATTGATCGAGCACCTATTGTAAATCTACAGTTCCTAGGGCATCTCTTGAATCCCATCTCCACTCCTCTTCTATATGAAGTAACTTTATAGTATCTTTGGCTGAAGGATGAGAGGACTTCTTCTTCTTCTTCCATTGTCGATGGATAAAGAATTGGAGTAGTTGGCTTCTTGGAAGAAGATGCAACATCCTTTGAAGCTTGTCATTGTCTTGGATATTTACCATTGACAATGTTCCACAAATCCTTGGAGCCTGGACACTAATAAATTTATCATCATGAAACTTCACATAGGATAGTTAGACATTCCATCAAGTTTTCTTCTTGTTTTGATCTATCTTTTAATCACTCATGTTGGAAGCAAGATATGTATGTATGTGCAATAAGCTCTAATACCAAATATTGGAAGTGAGGTAGTCCCATTATACAAATTTATAGAATCTATCCAACACTTAGAACCTTGCACACATACACACCTTGAACCAAATAAGATAGATGAATGACAATAGAAAAACAAGAGACAAGAGATAGGAATGAGTACCAAAGAGGCTACTCTAAATAAAAGATCACTTGAGGGAAGAATAACTATACATTGTGTGTATATACAAAACTGGATAAAAGGTTGAATATAGAATTGATGTAGGTAGAAAATTTGAGAGAAGTGTACTTAAGAGTTAAAGAAATATGAGTGTGTGCTGCATACAGGAATAGAATAAGCTGAATATAGAAAATTCAACTTATGTGTTGTGAGAAAGTGCTAAAATCTGCTACAAAACAAAAATATTTCTCTTTCTCTAATATAAACATCTACAATAGCTTTTGCTCTTGAAGTACTTGACGGGAAAACTTGGTACAACAACAAGACTTGAAGATAGAACAAAAAATTGTAGCAACTTACAAAATATCAGCAGCCATACACACAAAGTGTGTATGAAGAAGAAGTGGGCAGCAGCTAGACACCTCCAAATCTGCAAAAGAAGCTCCACAAAGCAACACCTCAGCCTCTAGCACTTAGAACATAAGAATATATACATTATGAGCCACCCCAAGTGTCTCTTTTATAGGAAGCTGTTGGAAGTTTCAGGTGAGGTAGGCTCAAATAATAATCACATTTATTTTCCAAGGTCTTTCCAACTCTTAGAACCTTAGCAGGTTAAATGAGATGAATGACAATCGAATAGAGGAGAAGACAATTTTCGAAGTGTAGCAGCTGAATGCTAACTACAAAAATACCGCTAAACATCAATGTACAAAGTGTGTAATGATACAACACTGAATATAGGCTGAATGAAAAGGGTTCTAGGTACAAAATGTAGAGAGAATGTGCTTAAGAGCTAATTTGCAAGAGAATATGTGCAATTGGAAGCGAATGGACTGTTCAAAATAGCCAAATCAGCAAACCCTAATGTGAACTTAGATATTTTGTGATGAGGAGCAACAACTATGTCTTCAATATTGTTGAAGAGGTAGGTATAAAATTTGGTACAACAACAACAATGAAGAAAATGTGAAATTAGAAGCTAATCCTCACAAAAAGTAGCAAATATGAAGAAGATGAAGGGAAGCTTCCAAAATCCTCCAAAACTTACATATAACTCTCCAAGTGACCTCGTAGCTCCAAACTCCAAAGGAAGTGCTTGATTAGCTCTTCAAGCATTATATGCTCATATAGATTTGAAGTCTAGGGCGAAAATCTTAGTGAAAAGCAAAAAAGCAGAATTCTTTTTCGATTTTTTCTGCCAAAAGCATCTTTCTAGGCTTTTGTGAGTCGAATTGGCTTTTGGAGCTTTTATGGGACTCGATTTAATCTTAGCCATTGTTTGGCTTGCTTTTTATACTTTAAATCATGTCAATTGATTTAAAATAAAGTGAAAAGCAAGTTAGGGAGAAGCCGTTTAGAGTCCATTTACAATTTTTTTGGAGCTTTTTGAGTACTTCATGGGTGGAAATCAATTTGATATATGTGATGGTTTTCTTGTTGAGCTTTATGCAATCATCATGTGATGTTGATGGTGTTTTTAGGACCCAAGATTGACTCCTAACAATCTTTTAATAAGAGCATGCCTTGAATGTGCTCTTTCCATGGATGAAAGCCATTTCTGTCAAAATTTTTTCTCCCCCGAAAATTCCTACTATGCAACATAGAAGCGATAATGCTTGTTTTCAGAAATAAGCACAACTGCTCTCAAAAGAAGCTCTCACACCAGCTAGAATATGATTTTCGAAAAGTATACAATGCAACAAAGGCTTTTGAATGCCTTTGTCATATAGAAATTTTGAAAATAGACTCCTTTTTGATAAATTACAGCTTGCTAGCGGGTCTATTTTGAGCCCAAGGCCTTGTGAAAACGAACATGAAAGGAGAAAGTAAAGGGCTGAATTTATGAAGAAAATGGTTGCAAGAGTCCTTTAAAGGTGAAAATTGCTTTCAGTTTGTGGAAGAATTACCTTTAGAGGAAGCTCCTTGTGATTGCACCTTCATATAATGCTGGTCGAAAAGAAATTACTTCAAAATTTGTAGGAATTGTTGCGAGGTATCATCACTGATGTGATTGGAGAGCTTGGTGTCAGTGGCAGTATCCCGTTGGATTAAGAGAAAAGGGCTTAATTGATGAGGGAGGAGGATAAAGTATGAGTGAAAAGAGAGAAAGCGGATAGAGGGTTTTAGCAAATAAGCTAAAATTGGTAAAGAGACCATTAGAAAATAGACACAACATCAAGAATATAGAGCACACATGAGAGATGTAAAGCTTGAAGTTGCGAAAGATGGCTTAAAGATAAGCAATTCAAATACAAGCTGTCCATGTACTTCACAAATCTCCTATGGCTGAAGTATATATTTGTTGGATTTGGGGCCCCAGGATCGTCCAATACTAACAACCTTTTGAGCACTGACACTTAATACACAAGATGATAAGTGAGAGATGGAAAGAGAATTGAGACAACACACACGTTACATTGCTTACTCACACTATATACAATGTAGATGGACAAATTACAAAGTGGGAGTACTACTCAACCATATGATAGTGCACTCACTAGATGGAAGAATAGACAAGAAGATGATTAAGTACAAGAATCAGAGTATCCTGTTATAATCTGAGTATGTGTGAAGCATATGAGCAACGGAGTGAACCTAAACTGTCAAGAAAGTGCAACAGATCTGAAAATCAGCAAACCCTAATTCTGAAATTAGGGTTTCAGAAACCTTAGAACAGAATATAGGATAAACTTACATAAGGTAGCTGCTCCAAACTTGTAGAAAACTCCTTGCTCCAAGAGAATAGTCTCTTCTTCACCTCTCCTTAGCCTCCAAAGCTTCAAAACTCCAAAGTTGACACAATAGAAGCATCAACGCAAGAAGTGAACTCCTCCTTGATATCTTCAAGTGTTGGTATGACCTCTCTTATATACAAATCTAAGGCCATGCGAAAAAATCTCCGAAAAAGCTGATCGTTTTTTGTTTTTCCTTTATCGCTAAATTTGGCATGCTTTTTTATTATTATCGCTAAATTTGGCGTTGTTTTTTTTTTATCGCTAAATTTGATGTAGCTTTTTCTTCTATCGCTAAATTTGCCATCTTCTAATCACATAACCTAGCTTTTTATGTTTTGTACATCACGACTTCAGAAATATGCAAAATACCATTTTAGGGCAGAAACTAGGGTTAGGGTTTTCTCCTGATTTTGACCTCTGATGATAAAATGATGCATATCATTAGATAGCTCTCATCAAACTCTATCTATCTAGCCTAAGAAAGTTTTACTCAAAATGTACAAAAAAATGGCTAAGTCCTAAGTTGGATTGCTGGAGATGTGGTTTGTGGAGCATATGTACATTGATTTTCCAACAATCCCTCCTTCAATGTCATATTGGTACAAGCTTTAGTAATCTGCACATCTTCTCATGACTGTTCTCGAATATAGTGGTAGTGAACCTCTATATGTTTTGTCCTTGCATGATGCACTGGATTCTTTGCTATAGCTATTGCACTCTCGCTATCTGAAAATATCTGAATGGGTTCATGTACTCTTACATTTAGAGAATTGAAAATTTTCTGCAACCAAACGGACTCCAAAGTAGCTGTAAAGGCTGCATGATATTATGCTTCACTTGATGAAGTTGCAACAGTGGGTTGTCTCATCGAAAGCCATGAGCTAAGAAAATCTCCGACATAAAAACAAAAACCACTAGTACTTCTTCTAGCGTCTCTATCTCCTTCCCAAACAGAATCGAATAATCCTTTTAGTAATAAATGTGTAGATTTAGAGAATACCATAGCATAATTTGAAGTTTCCTTCAAATATCTGAAGATTTGCTTTACTGCTTTCCAATGTACCTTTGTTGGATTATGCATGAACCTTGATACTTGAGAAACTGCAAACTGTATATCTGGATGTGTATTACAAAGATATATCAAGCACCCAACTGCATGACAATATAAAGTAGCATCAAATGATTCTTCATTTGCTACTATGTGTAAAGACGCATTCTGATCCATAGGTGTTTGCATAGGTCTAGCTTCAGTCATCTGAAACCTTTCTAATAGTTTCTCAATGTACTTTTGCTGTGTCATATAGATACACTCATCTTTGAAGAGAAACTGAATCCCAAGATAATAATGTAAAATTCCTAAATCATTTACATCATAAGTCTGTTTTAATTGTTCTTTGAACATCTGAAAATCTTCATCTCTGGTACCTGTGACTATAATATCATCCACATAAATGATTGCTATAATCATCATACCTATTTCAGCTTTGACATAAAGAGTTGGAGCTGCATCTGCGTTATGGAACCCAATGGATAAAAGACATGTGTGTATCTTTTCATACCATGCTCTAGGTGCCTGTTTTAATCCATACAAAGCTTTTATAAGCTTATATACTAAGTGTTCTTTACCTGTTTCTTCAAAACCTTCTGGCTGTTGAACATATACATCTTCATGTAAATCCCCATTTAGAAAAGCAGTCTTTATGTCAAGCTGATATACATTCCAATCAAAGTATGCTGCTAAAGCAAGTATTTATCTAATAAGTGTCATCCTAGAAGTAGGAGCAAATGTCTCATCATAATCAATACCTTTTTGTTGTGCATATCCTTTGACAACTAATCTGGCTTTGTACCTATCAATAGTACCATCTGCTTTCCGTTTGATTTTGAAGATCCACTTTACACGTATAGCTTTTTTCCTTCTGGTAACTCACATAGCTTTCGAGTTTGATTCTTATGAATAGAATCAATCTCTTCTTGCATAGCTTTTCTCCAAATAGGAATGTTAAGTGCATCTTTAACACATGTAGGTTCATCTTCAACTTTTGTGAGTGCTAAAATATCATGAATCTCAAAGTCTTCAGCAAAATTTACATGATCTTTTTGTTGTTGTTGTCTAGTCTGACTCCTTGTTCTTCCTGTAAAAGTCTTTATACCACTATCCTTCCATGTCGGATATAACCAAGTAGGTGTATCCTTAAATAGTGGTGACACTCTTTCTAACTCTTCAATCTCCACTGGTTCTGGAATTTGTCCTTTTTTTGGAACTCTAGTACTTTCTTTCAGTTCTGGAACTGAAGTCTCATGTGGAACTGACTCTGTAGTAGGTTGTGAAATTCCTCTTTCTTCTTCAATCCTAGGAATTTGAGGAATTTTAGCTCCCTCCTGATATGGCTGAACATGTACATCCAAATTCCGTCTAAAAAATCCATAGTCATTTTCACTAATGAACTTTGGTATTTCAGCTTCTTTATCATACATCTTATTTTCAGCAATACATGCATTGCGTGAAAGAATAACTTCTCTTGTCTCTGGAACATAAAACCTATATCCTTTACTCTCAACACTATATCCAATAAAAACAGCTTTCCTTCCCTTTACATCTAGTTTGCCACGATCCTTTTTTTCAATGTGAACATAAGATAGTGATCCAAACACTCTGAAGTAGCTCACATTAGGTTTCTTTCCATAATATGCTTCATAAGGTGTAATTACCTTTAAAGCTTTTGTAGAAGACCTGTTCAAAATGTGATTTGCTGTATGTACTGCATCAAACCAGAATTTTGGTGAAAGCTTCTTGGATGCCATCATGCTCCGCATCATCTCGACAAGTACTCTATTCCTTCTTTCTGCAACACCATTTTGCTGAGGAGTGTAAGCAATAGTAAGGTGTCGAGTAATACCTTTTTCTTCAAGAAATGTTTGAAACTCATTTGATAAGTATTCTCCACCTCTATCACTTCTGAGAATTTGGATAGTTAACTGACTTTCATTTTCAACCATAGCTATGAATTTCTTGAACGTTGGAAAGACTTCTGACTTCAACTTAAGACCATAGATCCATGAATATCTCGAAAAATCATCAACGTATAAAACAAAATACCTAAAACCTTGAATAGTGTTTCCTCTCATAGGTCCATTCACATTTGAATGTACTATCTGCAATTTCCTGGTAGCTGTAATATGACCATGCTTCTTGAAAGGTAGTTTATGCATTTTACCTTCAAGACATCCTTCACATATATCTGAATCATTTGGTAGCTTGAATGAGGGTAAACTCTCAACCATACCTCTATCTTTGATACTCTTGAGAGCTCCATAACAAATATGACCAAATCTTTCATGCCATAATTTCATATCTTCCACCGGTGATAAAGATTTGACAGCATATGCTTGACTGATTTTGGACAAATTAAAAATCCTTCCTTTGTACTCACCTTGCAAAACCTAAAAATGAAGATATAGATAGCAGATTCTTCTTGATATTAGGTACATATAAAACATCTTAAATTTGAAAATTACCACCATCTCTTGACTGTAGGGTTACTGTTCCTATTCCTATAACATCCAAATCATTGCCATCTACAATAGTAACTCTTCTACCTGAAGAATAGGAAAGAGAAGAAAATACTTCTTTGCATCTTGTCATATGCTTTGTATCACTTGAATCAAATATCCAAGGATCTGCTGAAAGAACTTGTGAAGCTGCCTGATCAAAAGAGACTTCCTCAATGACGATACAGGCATAAGAATCACCTTGAGGTTTCCCTTTTTTATCATCTTCTACAACATTACCTTATGCCTTTTTCTTTTATGCTGCAATCCTTTTCTGACAAACTGCTATAAAATGTCTGGGTTTCTTGCAATAGTGACATAATGCTTCCTTCTTCTTTGAAGACTTCTCTTTAGTTGTAGTGGAAACAGAATCTGAAGTAGAAGGTAAAGGAGACTTACTTTCCTTCTTGGATTGTTTCTCCTTCTTATCCTTATTCTTCTTTTGACCCTGTGATGAAGACACAAGTGCTTCTTCATTCTCTTCCATACCCTTCAACTGATCTTCATCTTGAAGTAGCAAGAATTGTAACTCTCCAAATGTAATCTCTCTTTCTCTTGATGTAAGAGTAAGAGTAGTAATAAAAGAGCGATATGAGATAGGAAGTGAATTAATCAGCGTATTTACCATTTCTTCATCAGATATCTCAACTCCTACATTTAGAAGTTGATCTTTTAAGTCAATGAGCTTTGTAATGTGGGTTTGAATTGACTCACTAGCCTTCATCCTTGTGTTTGCTAGTTGTCTCCTCAAGTCAGCTTTCTTAGCAGGATTTCTGCTTTGAAAAAGATTCTCAAGCTTTAACCAAGCTTGTCTAGAATTTCTGCAAGATCTGATTTGTTGTAGAATATGCTTTTTGACGCTCATCACTATGAATGAGAGAGCTAAAGCATCCCTAGCATCCCATCTTGCTTGTTCTTCAGTAGGAGGAACTCTAGCCAAGGATCTACCTGTGACTCTGGATGTAGAAGTGGTTACTTCTTCTTCAGTTGGTTCTTGATGAGTTGTGATTGCAACACCAGTTCCACTTGAAGTTGATGTATCCTCATCTTCACCTTCTCGTCTTGTTCTTAACAAGGTTCCATTGACGATACTCCATAAATCCTTTGTCACTAACAAATTCATCATCATGAAACTCCACATAGGATAATTTGACGATCCTTCTAACTTGTCCTCAATCTCAATTCTGTACTCACTCATCTTAACTAAATGTGTATGTCAATTATGCTCTGACACCAAGTGTTGGAATTTGGGGCCCCAGGATCTTCCAATACTAACAACCTTTTGAGCATACACACTTAATACACAAGATGATAAGTGAGAGATAGAAAGAGAATTGAGACAACACACAATGTAACGTAAGCAAATTGCTTACTCACACTATATACAATGTAGATGGCCAAATTACAAAGTGGGAGTACTACTCAACCATATGATAGTGCACTCACTAGATGGAAGATAAACAAGAAGATGATGAAGTACAAGAATCAGATTATGCTGTTATAATCTGAGTATGTGTGAAGCATATGAGCAACGGAGTGAACCTAAGCTCTCAAGAAAGTGCAACAGATCTGAAAATCAGCAAACCCTAATTCTGAAATTAGGGTTTCAGAAACCTTAGAACAGAATATAGGATAAACTTACATAAGGTAGCTGCTCCAAACTTGTAGAAGACTCCTTGCTCCAAGAGAATAGTCTCTTCACCTCTCCTTAGCCTCCAAAGCTTCAAAACTCCAAAGTTGACACAATAGCAGCATCAATGCAAGAAATGAACTCCTCCTTGATATCTTCAAGTGTTGGTATGACCTCTTTTATATACAAATCTAAGGCCATGCGAAAAAATCTCCGAAAAAGCTGATCGTTTTTTTTTTCTTTATCGCTAAATTTGGCATGCTTTTTTATTATTATCGCTAAATTTGGCGTTTTTTTTTATCGCTAAATTTGATGTAGCTTTTTCTTCTATCGCTAAATTTGCCATTTACTAATCACATAACCTAGCTTTTTATGTTTTGTACATCAAGAACTTCAGAACTATGCAAAATACCATTTTAGGGCAGAAATTAGGGTTAGGATTTTCTCCTGATTCTGACCTCTGATTATAAAATGATGCATATCATTAGATAGCTCTCATCAAACTCTATCTATCTAGCCTAAGAAAGTTTTACTCAAAATGTACAAAAAAATGGCTAAGTCCTAAGTTGGATTGCTTGAGATGTGGTTTGTGGACCATATGTACATTGATTTTCCAACAATATTCTACAATCTCCTCCAAGTATGAAAATACATAAAACCATATAGCACACCTTGTAGTGGTTGATGAAGAAAACTACTTCCACCAAGTTGAAAAAGACTTACAAGACCTCCAAGCTCAAGTGATGAAGAGCTCTCATAAACGTGATGCACAAGAATCAATCTTCAGACCACATACAAGTCCTTTTCATCATGTTCACTGAGTACATGGCTTGAGTGTATAGATAGTCTGCTATGAATAGAATCAATCACAACATGTTTTCTGTTGCTTACTTAAACCATGTGTTCCTGATATTTATCTGAATGGTTTTCATTCTAGCCCTAATCGGAGATTCTCTTTTTTCTAACATTATATTTCTGATGCAGTACCTTTCAAAACATGGAATCTATGAGTTTTGGAACTGGTTTGATGACCGCACCTGGTAATATAACATACCAGTTTTTGAGCAGCTTCCATTGGAATTAAGATTGAATTTGTAAGTTGTCAAGAAACATATGTGATCAGGTATCCTCTTGGTCGCGTGATTGGAGGCACTGTATACCCAGGACTAACACTTACTGCTGGTTTCATGTGGTGGTAGGATTATCTTTTCTTTCATGTACGTATTGGATGAGCTCATTTATTTGTAATCATCATTAATTTAGATTGGTTGTCACAGGCTTGTGAACTCTCTGAACATTCCTTTATCAGTGGAAACTGTTTGTGTCTTTACTGCTCCAATTTTCTCAGCTAACGCATCATGGGCAACGTTTTTGTTGACAAGGGTAATTTCGCCTCTTTTATGCATAGACAAAAATCTATTATAGGGCTGTATAGTGTATGGGAATAAATATCTTGATTTCTTTGAGGTATTTTATATTGCAAAAAAGTTGGAAGGGTTTTGTGTCAGATTTATAATATTCACTGTTTAGGGTAATGATTGATCATAATGAAGAATCTGAATTCCATTTTATTTCAAGGACCTGAAGATGTCTGGTGGCATGGTAGAATGCTGAGTGCGAGGAGTTGATTTGAAATACTCCTTGTTCGAAATTTCGCTTACTCATGAATTTTTTAGAATGTGTGTTAGTGATAGAATTGATTGTCTATGTGCATTTACTCAGGCGTGTACCACTTAAGATGATAACTTTTCAGACTGACAATCTGAACATACAATAGACTTAATGAGGCGTGATTCTTTCTGAACATCATCTATAGTCAACATTTAGTATTTTTATTTATGCATCCATGTATGTGCCCAAATATATGTGATGGCATATGTATTGTACTTATGCCTCCCTAAATCTTTTTGACCAGTTGGCAACTAAATGGCATTATGGATAAACTTTCATGCACATGAGCATATTTTCTCCAAGGGTTGATCATATGATAAATATGCATGTGTGGAAATTTGGAGAATTATGGTTTGTTGTTACAAATAGCATGAACTTTTTATCGCAAGTAGTAATGAAATCAGAAAAAATATTTTATTAGTTAGAAGTTCAGAAATGGGAAACTTTAAAGAGGTTCATTCTTCCAATTTCAAATACTAGATAAAGGTACCATAAAGAAGAAACTGAATTGTGTACAGAGCTGCGAGTGAAAAAAAAAAACATTATAAGAGCTGAAAATAGAAGCAGAGAGATAAGCTTTTTCCAAGTCTTCCTTATTTTTCATCTTCAAAGCAAGATGGTTTAGTTCATAAGGTTTGATATGGCCCATGGGTAAGTTACATGGACTAAAACCTTTGGACCCAAGTTTGGGGTAAGCTTTGTAATACATTTTACATAAAACAGTATATTTATAAGTATTTAAGTTGCTATGTTTTGCAAATTTGAAATTACAATATGCAACAAAAAATACTTTAAAGCTCAAACATATAACAAATGAGCATCTAGAGTTGCGAACCTTCCTTAAAGTCACAAATCTAATTACACACAGGATACACCACCATCAAAATTTGATCGTAATTCATTTTTCAAACGACATATTTCATTGACAACACATTCAAAAGCTTATGAAGCTTACAAACCTGAAAATATAGATCAAGATTCAACTCATTTACCCAATGCGATGAATACGATGACAATGGATTAATGAAAGTAGCATTATCAACACATTCAAAAACTTATGAAGCTTACGAAGCTTACAAACCTGAAATTATAGATCAAGGTTCAACTCATTGACCCGATAAGATAAATACGATGACAATGGATTAATGAAAGTAGCATTATGGTGTATATTAGCACAAATTATCATCAAACCATAATCAAGTCATGTCTATGTGTATGAAACTCATAAACATTTGAATACATGATATATGACATGTCTTAAAGAACTCATTAGAAAATATAAAAAATCTGAAGTACGTAGTGTATGAGTTTTTAATTGTTTAAGTCCTTAGATGATGATGATGATGAAAGGATATCTATCTCTTGTGGTAGTGACATTTCTATCATCATTGAACCTAAGGTCTTTGTTAAAAACCATCTCAACTCTTTGTAACTCTCCATTACCATCGTCCTCTTCAAGTGAAGTTCCTCTTAGATCTTAATATGTAACATCAAAGAGCTATACTCTCTCTCTCTCTCTCTCTCTCTCTCTCTCTCTCTCTCTTTCTTCCTCCCTCTCCCCTCTAAGGCATGCCTCTTATTGTTGGAGTAAGACGTCTTCGGAAGCACGCGAGCAACACAAGGAAGGAGAAGAAGCTTGGAGCTCAACACACAATAGTGAATGTATTCCCACTAGAATGTACAAAGATAAGTAGCCCGTTAGGGCAATAGGCGTATACACAAGCCGGGGGAAAAAAACCTCCTAAAGAGGGAAAAAAGTGCCCCGGCGGTCCTAGTGTGTTCACATATATAACTACCTAAATATATCAACAAATCCCCCTTGGGAGTGATGCGGTGAACAAGGAGCTCGCACTCATGTATAAGGAAGTGTGAAGCTATGTGGAAATCACTCCACAAAAAGAAGTAAGCCCAAAGCTTTGCAGATAGCTTCAAACTTCTCCCTAGTCAGAGCCTTCGTGAAAAGGTCTGCAATGTTCTCCTTCGTGGGCACATATGCCAAGCTTAACTTGCAGGCACATAACCTCTCCCTGACATAATGATAATGCACCTCAATGTGCTTAGTGAGAGCATGGAATGCAAGGTTCCTTGCAACTGCCAATGTGCTCTGACGGTCAGTGAAGATGGTGGTGGCAGAAGACTGGCCAACACCCAAATCAGCCATAAGGCGTTTGAGCCACACACACTCAATAGTCGCTATGAAACCTGCTCTATACTCAGCCTCACAATTGGAAGTGGCCACAGTAGGCTGCTACTTGCTCAACCAAGATATATATGAGCTACCAAGCATGAAGCAAAAGCCACTAGTGGACACACGAGTGTCATAGCAACTAGCCAAATCAGAGTTAGAAAAAGCATGCAAATCTAGCAGTAGTGATCCCCCCTTGGGATAAAACAACCAAGTAGCCAAGTACGACTCAAGTAGCGAAAGATGTGCTTAACCGCCTGCCAATGCTTGACTCCTTGGCACTGCATAAACCTTCTGATATGTGAGACAACAAACTGAATATCTTGCCAAGTAATGCATAAGTAAATCAAGCATCCAACAGCGTGCTGATAGAGAACAACTGATAGAGAACAACATCAAATGCATCTCCAGCATCATGAAGACTCAATCCTAAACTTGTCTCCATAGAAGTGGCAATAGGTTTATAGTCTTCAAGGCCAAAACACTGCAATAATGTGTCAATATATTTCGTTTGACACAAAACCATTCCACCATCAACGTGCATAAACTGAATGCCCAAATAATGATGCAAATGCCCCAAATCAGACATCTCAAATGAGGCATGTAAATCAGCCTTGAAATCTGCAATATGTAAATCAACATCCAACAGCCTGTTGATAGAGAACAACTGATAGAGAACAACATCAAATGCATCTCCAGCATCATGAAGACTTAGTCCTAAACTTGTCTCCATAGAAGTGGCAATAGGTTTACAGTCTTCAAGGCCAAAACACTGCAATAATGTGTCAATATATTTCGTTTGACAGAAAACCATTCCACCGTCAACGTGCATAAACTGAATGCCCAAATAATGATGCAAATGCCCCAAATCAGACATCTAAAATGAGGCATGTAAATAAGCCTTGAAATCTGCAATATGCTTGTCTTGAGGACTAGTGAGAAGCATGTCATCAACATACACCACAATGATCATAAGTACATCATTAACACGCTTGACATATAAAGTGTTTTCAGTTGGACTGTTCTCAAAACCATGTGTAATCAGATAGGCATGTATCTTTTCATACCAAGCACGTGGTGCTTGCTTTAAACCATATAATGCCTTCTTTAACATGCACACCTGGCTTTCATGCCCTTTCTGCACAAAGCCACATGGCTGAAAACATACACTTCTTCATGCAAGTCACCATTTAGAAATGCCTTTTTAATGCCCAGCTGATGTACATTCCAACCATGATGAGCTGCAAGTGCACAGATGCTACGAACAGTAGTCATTTGGCAAGTAGGAGCAATGTTTCATCAAAATCAATGCCTCTTTCCTGTGCATAACCCTTTGCAAGAAGCCTAGCCTTATACCATCAGGTTTACGCTTCAGCTTGTATACCCACTTAGTGCCAATGGCGTTCTTGCTAGGAGGAAAGTCACATAAAGACCAAGTACCATTCTTCATTATAGCATCATATTTAGATTTCATAGAAGCCATACAATTTTCTGAATTGAAGTATCATACATGTCTTTGGAGCTAACAGATGTCTCCTTAGTACATGAAAGCAATGGCTGAATAGCATCTTCCACAAAAACAACATCACGGCTAACCAAAATGCATTAGTCTTTGGATGATACAGACGATAACCTTTACTTTCATAACTGTATCCACCAAACACTACTTTATCATCCAATTTTCTTCGATGTTTTTCAGGTACTAATGCATATGCCAAACAACCAAAAACACGTAGATGAGCAACAGATGGCTTGCGATCATGCCAAGCCTCATATGGAGTGATAGACTGCAGTGCTTTAGTGGGACACCTGTTAAGTACATATGCTGCACACATGATAGCCTCAAGCCAAAAACTATGTGGTAAAGCTTGGCTCTTGACCATACACCTCGCCATCTCCATGAGTGCCCTGTTCTTTCGTACCTGTTCTTTCGTTTAGCAACTCCATTCTGTTGAGGTGTATACGGCACTGTACACTGGTGTTTTATCCCATGTTCAACCAGAAATGTATTAAAATGAGAAGACATATATTCCTCCCCTCGATCAGAACAGAGGGTGTCCATTTTTACATGCTGACAGATTTTCAGCCAAAACCAAAAACTGTTTGAAGCATATGAACACTTCGGACTTTGCCTTCAATGGATATACCCAGGCATGCTTGGAAAAATCATCGATGAAAGTCACGAAGTCAAGATAATTTCCAAAAGAAGGTGTCTGCATAGGACCAGAGACATCACTATGTACAAGCTGCAATTTCTGAGTAGCCCGAATTGAACCATCTTTTGGAAAGGAGGAAGGCTGCATTTTGCCCAAAATACAGTGTTCCCAAACATGTTTTCCAAGTGCCTTAAGTTTGGGCAAAGAGGACACCATTTCAGATTTCTGCACGCGTAGCAAACTAGCAAAATTCAGATGACCAAAGCGTGCATGCCAAAGCTTTGCATGTGACATAGCCTGAGAATTATGTACTGCACATGCCGAATCATTTACAGAACTTTCATAGTCGATGAGCTTATACAACCCACAACAGAAAATGCCAGAAGCAATATCACGTCTCCATTTGACAGAATATGAACTTTACATCTGTCATCAACGAATTTCACAGCCAAGCCAATCTTGGCTAATGCAGAAACTGATAACAGATTTTTCTTGATCCTTGGCACAAACAAAGCATTTGACAAAGTGAAAGAACTACCATGAGCAATAGTCAAAATGATCTTACCAACTCCCATAACAGGATAAGAGGAGTTGTTTGCGCATGTAACAGTATTCCCTGTAGGGGAAGGCTCGAATGAAGAGAAGAAACTGCGCTGCGAGGTAATATGTTTTGTCACCCTACTTTCAAAGTACCAAACATCTCAGTCTACTGTAGACATGCACTCCTCATGAGAAGATGGGTCAAAACTGCAAATAGTAGTAAACGCCCATTCTTCTTCTTGCACAAGATTAGGAGACTCTCTTTTTTGGTGTAGAGGCCTCTGCAACAACCATTCAAGCCTCTTTCTTCTTTGCCTCTTTAGCCGCTAGTTTTGGACAGTGCGTTATGATATGATCATTTTCTTTACAGTACTTGCAAAACAATTTTTGCTTTTCTGATTTCTTTTCATCTTTGTTTTCCCTCTTCGATTGTGTAGAATTATCGGATTTTTGCTGGCTAGTTGAGGAGCTCCATTTTCCTTTGCCCTTCACACTAGCGAGGAAAGCTTGATCTGCAACAAGCATAATGGACCAGTTTTGCCAGGACTGATCTTCCTGCAACAGAACAGAGACTAACTTCTCAAATGACAAGGCATTTGGATTGCCTTTCATCATCAACGGACCATAGAATCACCTGTATTCATGTGCTCACTCTCCAACTATTTTCGGAGGTAAGCAACACGAGCCTCATTCCTAGCTTGGTACAATGTGATAAGTGTATTCCAAGCATCCTTAGTTGTTCTGCAAGAGTGAATGTGAGGAATAATGGCACGTTTGATAGACAAAGCTATCAATGCATATGCCTGGTCATCTCTGCCATCCCAACGAATTTGCTTTGCAGTAGGTGCAGCAGAAACCGCAGCACGAACAGGAATATGCATAATATCGTCGTCGTCAACACCTTCTACATAAGCTTCAGTACTTGCAATTGTAATAGTTGCAGGTGTGATAGGACGTTTTCAACACCCTGCACAATGTTCCACAGTCCTTTTGCAACCAATACATGTCGCATCATATAAGCCCACAATGGGTAGTTGGTACCATCCAACTTATCCTCAAGAGCCAACCTATGAAATACATCACTGTTTCAGACATGGCCGTTGACTAAAATACCTTGATGGAGAAAATTGAGTTCGTCTCAAAAAGTTGAACATAACTGCCGAGACGAATTTTGCTAAACCTGTAGCAGACTTTTGAGACGCTTATACTGGCGAACCGAAAGTGATATATACCTTTGGCATAAAAAGACGAAATAGCCTGTACAAGCGCTTCGAGAGTGCATTCGGAGGTCGAAATGAGCTGAGTATGCTCACCAAAGTTTGTGCGACTCTGAGACTTCAATCGGAGAGCTGTCGACGATGCGCTAGATGAAGCGGCGACATGCTCTGATACCAATTGTTGGAGTTAGATGTCTGTGGAAGCACGCGAACATCACAAGGAAGAAGAAGAAGCTTGGAGCTAAACACACAATACTGAATGTATTACCACTAGAATGTACAAAGATAAGTAGCCCGTTAGGGCAATAGGCGTATATACAACCCGGGGAAAAAAACATCCTAAAGAGGGAAAAAAGTGCCTCGGCCGTCCTAGTGTGTTCACACACATTACTACCGAAATATATTAACACTTATTGATGCCCCCTAGCTCAAGTTATAGTTCTAATTGTTTAGTAGATGTATTCTTGCTTATCAGAAGTGCCATCTCCTAAATTCTTTTTTGTCTTTATATTCCTCCATTTCTTTTTTCCAATGTAGGTTGGAGAAAAATTGAACAAACTAAAAAAATGAAACTTCGAAATTTCTGTTCCATGAAAATTGAAAGATATAAACATGAAAGAACCATACCTAGAGGGTGTTTATGTCCTTGCATAAGAAATGGATCTTGGTATACATGTGCTACACAAGACCAATTGTAGATCTCTCTTTATCTGCTGTATGCAATTCAACTTATATGTATTTTAGGAATAGTAAAATACTTTTCTTTTGGATTTAAATCTTTTGTCTAGAACTTTATATTTCACATAACATGCAATCTTACTGTTTGTGTTGATCATAGTAGTCCAATGACAATCTGCTACAAACATGCACAAAAAACCCATCACTATATGTACGCTATGGAAAAGTACGTGAATACATGAGATAAGTGTGGAAGATATAAAATGTTTTAGAAAATAATCAAATATTAAATTTTGCACACGACCAAATTTCACCCTATAATAAATTAATTGTATAAAAGATTTGTGCAAAATGCAATAGCATAACAAAGTAAATATGTTGCTGAAAATAGAAGACAAAGTATCATATGTAACAGATAATCTGTAGCAAAGGAACAAATTCCTATTTGTAGGGAGTCACCTATGGAGATGATTCCTAGGTTTTTAAAATAGAAGAGATAGT